>JAODJX010000001.1:42833209-42852733 GCA_026776945.1 Isichthys henryi
CAGGCGGGGATTCGAACCCGGGTCCCAGAGGTGTGAGGCGACAGTGCTAACCACTGCACCACCATGCCGCCCCTCTTCTTCATTATCTCTTGTATAAAATTACAAGGCTGAAAAAATGTATGCTTTGAGTTTTCAGTTATGTATTTCTGATAAACAAACCAAAGTAAATGGACATCTAAAAACACTCTAGATACATATTTGTTTTGGAAGTCCGAATGTGTCAGTGAACAAGAAGCGATAATTTAGGAAAAAAAATGATGCCCAATATCTTCATATGAGCAGGTATCACGCAGAAAGGTGAGGAAACTTGACCTGAGCATGGCATTAGAATCCTTTACGGCTCTGGCTAGCAAGTGCTTCTGTATCTTCTGTTCGATTAGCAGTTTGTGGGCTTTGGTCCACCTGCAGAACACCACACATAAACTTCAACTGGACACTGTGCATAACACTGGAAGGGAACATGAGTTTTCAAATGTGTTGAGTCTAACATGCCACATCATTCCATGTTATCTGGATAATAAAGCAAGTCTTACACACCAATCCACCATGTGTGGTACTTTTTCCTCCACTGTAAGTGATGCATCAAACTCTATTGGATAATACTTGTCCAGTAGATCTTTCAGCTGTAGGGCAAAAGGTAGTACATCTTAACATTCTTCATCTTTCTAGGTTCTTATTGTTATACATTTCTCCACAACAAGAGGACATTGTTGAGTTCAATAGAACCATTTTAGAATTCTGAGTGTTTAGTGACTATATTGGGAAATTTTCTGTTGTCTCCACACCAGCATCTATACCATCAAAAAGAATCCTAGTCTACAGACAGGAATCATTTTGGTGATCTTCAAATATGTTTCTGCAGTGAGTTACCTGATTTCTAGCACATATAAAAAGGTTAACTCACCATTTTTTTACAATCTCCACTAATGAGCGCGCTGTTGTCCAGGATATCTGCAGTGAGACACACATACATTCTGACACTAATGTCTTTCAAAAACAGACATCACGGGGTAGTGGCAGTGAGGGTTAGAGCGAAACGGACATGCAAAGCATTTTGAGACAGCTAATCTTTGACATAAACATAAGTCAGGAACACTTCTCAGCCTAATACAAGAGTTCTTATCAATCAAGTAACCAATATTGCAATAGAAGAGAAGCAGATTTAAAACAAATATCAGGCTGAGAGGTCTGCCTGTCCGCTACAGGGTACGCTACCCTGAAGCACATTTAGTCGTCAGGTCATTCATTCCCCCAAAAAATGCTGCTGTGGAACATTCCTGCCTGCTGCCATCAGACACCACAATGCCTCCCTGCAACATATCACACCCCATTCACGTTAGAAAGGATCCTACCTTGTTACAATCCAATGCTTTCCTTGCTGCTTTCTATCCTAACTGCACATAATTTTGCAGCTTATTTTTTATTAACACATTCTGTTTGTCAGAAAATTGCAGTGTGTACTGTATACTTTCCAAATATGCTTGCAGTTTGTTTTCTTTATCCGCACTACGTGCAGTGTCTTTGTACCTTATTCGTTTGGCACTGTATGTATGTTCATCTGAATACCATGTTACTGCTGCTGCATGCACCAGAATCCCCCCAGGATCAATAAAGTTCGTCTCAATTTTACTTACTGTGACAGGTGGGACATCGGGTTCCATTGCATGCAAACCTAGTGAGGGTCATGTCAAAGTCTGAAATCACCTGCAGAGGAAGAGGTCAAAAAAATATGCTAAGCATCCTTACAGGATCACCACTAAGTGGCCTTAAATTTGCTTTGAGAAAGAAGGCCACACCCAAACCAAGGTTTGATTAAATGCCGTTTTTGGATACATCAATATTTTAGCAATATTTCACCACTGAAGCTGGCCTTTTCCTTCTCTGCTTCTGAGCGGGGAGACCGCTGTCTGTACCTGTAAAGTACTACTCCCCGCGAGTCGCATGGACTCGATGATCTCCTCCACTCTGCGAGGGTCTTTCATCAGCACTGAGGACTTGTACAGCTCAGAGATCTGGGACGGGAGGAGTAGTGAAACCACAGCATTTCAACATAAGTGGAAAACAGAGAACAAAACCATGGGGGGGGGGTTACCGTGTTTACAGGCTTTAAGCCACCAGATACTAAAAGCTTATTGACTGCAAAGCTGCTTTAACTGATAAATTTCAGTCATCTGAGGCAGTTCAAGTCGTGGGGTGACCAGATAATCCGTGTCAGGGAGACACTCTGAGCTACTTCAGGTTTTACAAACTACTTTAAAACTGAAAGGCTCAAGTGCTTGACTAAATAGTTCAGTTCTTCTTGTGCTTTGACTGGTTTGTTTCACATTAACATTAGTGGCATGTGCATGATTATAGGAGACTGATCAATCAGCACACAGCAAGAACTCAGTGCATATATGAAATCCAGGTCCTTTTAATTGAAACAATAACTTATAAATCCCATCCTAGCTAATAGTGTCCTCCCTAACATGGGTTACATGGTCACCCCAAGATCAAGCCACCCTATCATAAATTTTAAAGTCATGGCAATGTGTTACATAAGGCAAGGGTAGGCAATCCTGATCCTGGAGTGCCGGTATCCAGCAGGTTTTCCAGCCAACCTGGTCTCTGGTGAACCACACCTGATATCAGGTATATAGTAACTCCAGGATCAGGGTTGTCTATGCTTGACATAAGGCACATGTCAGAATCTTGAATCAAACAGGAATGCTTGTTCAGTACTATGCAAAGTTAGGCAATGGGTAATCTTTGTCCTCTCCCAAAATCTAACAATTCTTCAATATTAAAAACTTGACCTTGATTGTAATTAATACACATCTACGGGTCCTTGAGAAAGGCCCTTAACCCCCAGCTCCCTGGATGCCCCAACTGGTACGTGACAGCCCTTCGCGGACAACTTACTCTACAAAGAGCAAGTTGAGGGAGGCGTAAAGACAATTCCCCCACAAGGATCAATAAAGTATCAATTATTATTACTACTACATTATGGTTATTTGTATGTCTAACGTACATACAAGAATGACACGGGTCTTTCTGTCTCGCCTCACATATACCCCCAGAATAAGTAAAGAAACTCTCCAAGTGTTACCAGCTAGATAAAATGGCACTGGTGTCTTGTACATATCATTAGGAAACACATATCTCCTTCCTATTTGCTTATATTCATGGATACACAACACTGGTACACAAGTACGGATTTACCTTTAAAAACCAATACGTGCGACAATCCATTAATGTAACAGCGCAAATGCGCACCAGTTATGTGCGTCCCTGCTTATACTTGCAGTTTTTAGCAGGTACCGGAATAACGTGATTAATTTAAACAAGCAGGAATTTCAGCAATTGTTATAACAAGGAAATACGTAATATATATTAGTCAGCTATGGGTACAGTAAATGCGAAGTTTACTAAGACACCCGCTCCGAAAGTTCGCCAGCAAATCCTCAGTGAGGTACAATTAAATTAGGAGCTCAGTAGTCAGCGTCGGACAAGTTACTCGCAAAAATAACCCATTAAAGACAGAAATGGAAAGTTCAGGTCCAGAAAGCAGAAATCCAGACCAAG
Organism: Isichthys henryi; assembly: GCA_026776945.1. NCBI lineage: Eukaryota > Metazoa > Chordata > Actinopteri > Osteoglossiformes > Mormyridae > Isichthys > Isichthys henryi. The sequence goes on from JAODJX010000001.1 coordinate 42,836,774, forward strand.
ATTTTGTTTCAAACAGCTGAGTGTTGCGTGACAGTGACTCTTTATGCTCAGCTGGTGCACATCCTCCCACTTACTGGTGCCTAACTGGGTAGTCACTGCACGTACCTGTAAGTCGTTGTTCCCGGCCGGTGCCACCGGCTCGATGACCTCCTCCACCCTGTGCTCTCTCATTGGCACCGAGGGCTTGCCCATCTCAGCGATCTGCAGCACGGAAAGAAGTGAAACTTCACTCAGTCTTGTATATATATCTTACACATGGGGTGTAGGTTTGTACTATGTTGATAGGATCCACACCGTCATTTACTGATCATTTATAGCTAACAGATTATTTTCTTCCACTACCAAACTCTACTACGATACTAAAATCTTGTCATTGATTATGACGAATATATGAATAAATGACCCCTCCGAGTTATATTCAACGGCAAAACGGCATCCGCCATGTCAGACCTTTATACAGTGAAAACACCGGTCTGATCCCCTCCCCCGCCGAGTGTTACCAGCCCGATAACATATCGCCGGTGTCTGTACATATTATCAAGACGCACATACTAAATTCTTAGTAGTATGTATCCGATGTTACGCAATAGAGCTTTTAGCAGCTCCCCAAATAATATGACAAGTGAGAACCTCGTTATAACGGGAAAGTGAACTGCGCTGCTAGCTGCTAGCGGTCAGCAACAAAACAAGAAGAATAAAACACGCACAAGACGCTAGACGTTGACTAACGCATTCGATAAGAAAAATATATGTATGTCTGCAAAGCTAGAAGTGATGTCGGATCCTGCATTTAGTCATTTTACGTGTTTAAAAAGCGTAATGTGTGACGTGTAACTTGCTAGTTAGCAGGCTAACAAGACGTTTAGCCGGCTAGCAACAGCGGCTAAACTGAGGGCAGAAGTACTTGCCATTTTATGAAACGTGTGGACCCCTCTTATGTTAACACAACCCCACAGAAATTAACCACAGTATATGTTTGCTGTCTCGCACACCGACGAAATAATAAAGTAATGACAGCACAGCGGCTGCGGAGCGACAGCAAACGGGAATCCGCGGCCTGCCGCCTAGTCTCCGGCTGCACTGACACCGGTGACGCGCTCCCGCGATGTCTCGCTGACATCAGTACTGGTCAACGCCTATAAACCCACCATGTCTACGTAAAACTATCATTTTTAAAACTAAGAAAAATGCTCAAATTAGACTTTTAAAAAATTAGGGGAAAAAATGTAATTCGTCCCGAACTTACCAGTTTACACCATGTCCTAAACTTATGATGTTGTTAATCCATAGCTTATATAAAAAATATTTTCTAATGTAAATCAGAGTTGGTATTAGAGGTCCATCACAGCCGTAAAATATTTGGAAGTATAAAAACTGGGGGTGGAGCAAGCCCAACCGAAAGCACGCGCACACCCCGCAGAGGATGCGGGTCCTGCACGAGGAAAATATCGTACATGGGGTTATGGGACATTGGCTCCAGTCTATCCAACTGCATGTCCCTGAGAGAATTTTAGGCACAGATGCTTTGTCTAAATAACTGTTTTTTAAATATATAATGTATAATAATATAATGCAAGATCTTTCCTGTGTATGTCTAAATTGTTTTAATGATAAAAACAATTGGTATTAAATTTTGTTTTAACATTACAGAATACTCATATAATTATCATATAAAACACTGGTATATAAGAATGCAGAGGAGAACGTTTCGGTTTACGTACTCATAAAGTAACCTTCCGTCCAGCGTCATGGTCACCCTAGTCTGTAGCAGGAGGTAGGGGACATGTTGGAGAGAAAGCCAGGTCACACCCATTTTTTCTTTCTATGTGATACTGGGCAAAGAAATGAACATGACAATAAATTCCTATCTTACGCATAAATATATGGGATTTCGTTTTATTTGTTTGGGTGACTTTCCAATCTGCTGGTGCAGTGAAATGCGTCCTCCTCATTGAGGTCTAATAACCAGACTTCACTTCTTTACTGTCAGTTTAGCTTGCTCGTCCCCGATAATCCACACATCTGAATACAGAGGCATAGCGCCCCCTGTGTTCACAAGTGGTAGAGAAACTTATCAGTGGTCTTTATTCAGTATAGGTTACCAAATATCACTAGTACAATAAAATGCTTGTAGAAGTAACAATTTTAAATAAAATGAAACGCAGTGAAACTTTATTCATTTATTATGCCGAAGAAAATTGGTGCATAATACTTTGGTTTTGGCTGATATATGTTTTTAATACATTTGGCTGAAATGTCGAACCATCACGGCTTAGAGTGTTCTACCGCATAACTCGGTAAGTAAAATTAAATTCCGGTATCAAAGCGATACAAATTAACGTAATGCACGAGACTGCTGCATTTGCTTACTCTGGGTAAATGTTTACGTGTAAATGTTTTTCCTTATAGAAATAAATGGCAAATATTTAAAATAAAGCATATCTTTCTACCTTTTTCGATATTTCAGTTTGAACATACATTTAATTACTCGTTGAAAATGCAGGTTCAGATTGTGAAATATAAAGTTTCCAGGCCAGATCCTCAAAATATTACAACAGGAATGCTAATGCTTTCGACTAAAGAAATAGCTGAGAATTAGCACAAAAAAATCATACAAAAAATTTATTGTAAATATTAATTACAGCATTTACTTCACTATGTCTGCTGTACTGACTGATTTCACATGCAAAGCAAAATATAAACCATGTAACATTTCAAATTACTGTACATTAACAAAAGAGAAGCGGGATACAGCAGATCTACTAACTGCAGAGTTACCCACGCTACTTTTATTAATGTGCAGGAATGGCACAACTAATAGCTTAACTATCAATGGCAACGTCACAGTGTCTACGTAGGTGGCCTTAAAGGAACAGGACCCATTTTCTCGTGACAGAGTTAGCATAGCGTAGCCATTCAACTTCGCACCCAATAGCGACAAACGGAACAGACAATCCGCGTGCTAACCAGTGACGAGGGGAAATTTCTTCCATTTTAGGTTTTCAGTAACGATCGTCACAGAATAGCCATCAGAAAAACGGGGTCAACTAGAGGTAATATTGGGAAAACCCACTCTCCACTAGACACCCTACAGATGAAGAGACATTCATGAAGATTACCAATCACTAGGTAGCGGGTTGAACCAGTTAGTGTTTGACAGTACAAGATGACCCTACCTATCAGTGACTTTGAATCATTTTTCCACCATCGCTACTGGCATTTTTATCTCAAAGCATTCATAGCATTGTTGTTCTCCACCATAAATGCAAAAGTCTCCATCTCCTCGTCTACAAGGAGTATGGTCAAGCAAGCTCTAGCTGTGTTAGCATCTGCACTAAAATCAGAATAATTATACATAAGCGGAGTGTTTCCTGGAACCCTACCCTGTGCACACAGCGAGCGGTTACACATATTGGTACTCATATTAATGTAATAATCAATACTTTGATACACAACTGTCCAAACATTTACAGTGAGAGGAATGTAGTGTGTTGATGTCATCAGACCGCTGGCCTGGTGAGTCCCAGGACTCTCAGCACTGGTGGCGTAATCTTCACTGGATACTCCAGGATTGGTCCAGTAGACCAGCGTAATAAAATGGAAAAGATGGCAGTGTAACTCATCCAAAACGAATGCATTTGCTAAAATAATAATAAAGTTTCTGTGTTTATACATGTAGTTATGGAATGTTTTGGTGTATAGTTGTAGGAATATAACCACTGTCTGTTGTGTTGGATTCCATTTTGCAGGTGGAAAAAGGAGACCGCATCATTGCAATGTGATCCCATTTCAAAATAATTCTTTGAGTTCCTTGTGTTTCGGGGATCGGGTGACAGTTTGGCAGCCGACTGTCCCTGGCTTTCCGATGACGGTAAAGATGCTGGGATATTGTCACCCAGTTTCCCCTTTCCAGTCACCTCTCAGAGTGCCCACCTAACAAATACCAGACCTGCCCATTCCATTGTTCCCTCGCCATCTCTAAGACTCAGTGCTACATTAGCCACTTAAGACATCGATCAGAGATCAAGTGCACCATTGAGGAATGTATAACCATTTGTTCCATTCCTTTAAGACATCTTCATAAAGCTGCCGTCTGTCAACTACAAAGTAGTCTGCCGTGGCTTCCTTTTTAAAATCAAATAACGTATCAAGAAATCGTAACAGCTATTACACACATGCCGTGATATGATGTGTCTAGCCGACTTCTAGCAGAGTATCTCCTCAGATCCCATCTAGAGATCATCTCTGTGCACGAATTAAATGCTGGTTCACAGCACACCCTGGTGGCCATTTTCCCCACATCTTATGGCAGCCTCTTGCACGGTAATAACAATAGAGGTCCCAAGCAGAGGAGAATTCCGTAATACTTCTCAAGGATAGAATTTAAATTAACGAACATAAGACATATAAATACATGTATATAAAACAAAATCGAACTCCTCTGAAAACAAAATACTGCGATTTGAAACTGTCACTGTCTGGAATGGTGTTGGTCACATTACTGCCACATGACATTGAACTATTCGACTTCAAACTAAACAACAGAAACAGAAACAAGACCATCTAGTGGGCAGGTTAGGCACTGCAATGACGACGACCACATAGTTTGCGCAGGAAGGCGAAGCTCAGCACTCGATCTGTGACTGCAGCTGTCTGCGCAGCGTGAGGGTGCGGCGGTGCAGCTGCTGCATCTGCTGCATGCGGTCCCGCTGCCGGGCCAGGTTCTGAGGCATGGGGTATCGCTGGCAGCCGTACAGGAAGCGGTATGGGATGCGAACGTGGCAGGCGGTGGCCCGGCATCGCGGCTGCGGCATGGGCGGGAGCAGGGTCCAGCGCTTCCTCTCTGCGCAGTAGCGATAGGCCTCCTTGCGGTACTGCTTGTCTACGTCGTCGCTGTTCTTCCAGCCCCCGATGATGAAGACATCCTCTCCGAAGTGGCAGATGGCGGCCCCCTCAATGCTGGTGACCTCGGGCGGCAGACTCTCTAGTATCTCGTCGGAGGCGCGGGTGCTGACCTTCTGCCGGGCCACCTCGTCTCGCACCGCGTAGCTCTTGGGGCAGCAGGAGGCGGTGTGGTAGAAGTTGGTGGCCGCCACAGCCATCTGAAAGACGCAGTAGTTGTCGATGAGGGGCAAGGACTCCATGTCTTGCCACTGCCTGCTTTCGGTATCGTAGCGCGTGGTGATGGTCTTCAGCCCGTCGTCACTGTCCGTGTCTACGGGCGTGCGGGCCGTCACGTACACGTAGCGGTCCTCTACGCTCACCGCCTTCACGTCCCGCAGGATCTTGGGCGCCGACTCCAGGTTGTGCCACTTATCCTGCTCGGGCTCGTAGACGCTCACGTCCTTGAAGCCGGGACTGAAGTTGCCGTGGCCACCGATGCTGTAGAGGACGTCCTTGATGCAGGTGAGCCCGAACGAGTGTTTGCGGGTGGTCAGGTTGCTGACCTGCTCCCAGGTGTTGCGGTTGGGGTTGTATCGCTCCATGGTCTTGGCGAAGCCGGGCTCCATAGAGCCCGCCACGTAGACGTGCGACTCGGTGGTAGCGATGGCGTGGCCGTCCAGGTGGTTGTGGATGTGAGGCAGGTTGACCCAGCGGTCCTCGTGGATGAAGTAACCAACGCACTCGCTCAGGTAGTCTCCCCCCTCCGAGACCCCACCCACCACCATGATCACGTCCATGTTCTGGCCGAAGCGCGGCTGGAAGGAGGCCATGTAGGAGGACCAGAATTCCAGATCGGCCGACTTATGGCTCTCAAAACGGAGGGCATGACCCTCCACCGCCTCCGAGACAAGCCGGCGGCAGGCCTCCCGATCGGCCACCAGTTGCTCCGACTTGACCACCCGCGTCAGGTAGGTGGGCTTGATCTGGGGCAGCCGCAAAAGGCGGAAGAGCTCCTCAAAGTGCTTCTCTCGCTCGGCCAGGTTTCTCTGTACCCACTTGACGATGGCCTCGAAGAGAACCTCCTCTGAGTCCACGGTGATCTCAGCGTCCGACAGCCAGTCGCGCACCAGGTGGAAGGGCAGTGTGTAAAACTCCTCGTCCTGGATGACCTTGTGGAAGTTTCGGCGGATCATGTCAGCAGCGCGCAGCGCCAGCTGGTCCAGTGAGTACATGTGGGCCAGGCTGTGCACGGCCACGCAGTTGGTCAGATTCAGCTTCTTTTTCAGGAATTCGCCACAGAAGTCTTTCAGCTGGCCCAGTAAGAACCTGGGCCATAAGAGCAGAACATACCATCAACAACAAATGTCTACGAAAACTTCACTTACATAGACAGCCCTCTGTAAAGGCATTTTTCCTTTATGGATGCTGTTTTACTATTAAATTAAATTAAATTAAATTAATGTCTTGGATATTTTTTCCATTAAATAAAATATTAAATAACATTCGATTAATGGGATTCATACGCATTTTCTTCGACTAAATAAGTAGTTGGTCACTTACTCAGGCTTAAAAAAAAAACTGTAAACTATATCCTGTTTTTTGGACACAAAAGAAAATATGTATTGAAAAAGCACAGCAAAAGTGACCCTTTTTTCTTTCAAAAAGAAACCAGTTTTAAATGCAGCTCGCTACCAGCATAGGGAGGTCATGGCAGAATTTCAGGACTGACAAGATTTTCGCCAGGGGTACAAGCGCGTTCGGTCACTCATCTACTACAAAAAGACAGGAAGCAGTGAACTAAACACACGCAAAGAGAACCCCGTAAAGAGGGTTACTGCACACCTTTACAGACCTCCTTCCCCATCGGAAAAATATTCCATTCTGCAACTTTAAAAATCAAAATATTACTACTGCCAAGAGGTCGGCAGTATGTGGTAAGTAACTGAAATAGAGCGACCAGATCATTTCTGCACACACATTGATTTACATTGTACCTGAATCACTAACTAAAATAACCAGTTAAGTGTATGTGATACAGCTGTAAAACAACCGTCTATGTACAAAAATGCAATGAGCAGCCGCCAGGCTGGAAATCACGATGTTCTTGTGCATATTTTCTAGCGTTTGCTGATCGTTCATAACCCTACGACTGCAGGCCAGCCACAGCCACAGCCACAGATAGTTGCACCTCACCTGTCAGCCAGCTCCAGAACTTCGTGGACGTTGCAAGTGCTGACCCGTATTTCCCCGGTATACATGTACTGAATGACGATTTCCACGGTCTCCGGGTCGGGCCCCATTTCGGAGCTCCACTCCTTCATCTCCACGCGTCGGGATAGCGACTCGGAATACTGCCCTCCGAGCAGCGGGGTGAAGTAGTCAGTGGCCGCCGCCAGCACGGAGCGGTGGGCGGAGAACTCGCAGCTCCTCACGCCACCGGCGGCCCCGCCGCTGCTGAAGGCCAGCGTCACATCGCAGAACAGCCCCTGCTTCCGCTGCTCGTTCTGCCGACGAGACAGCTCCGAGCAATGGGTGGTGGAGTTAAAGCCCTCGGCCTCTTCCGAGTCTCCGTCCCCGGCCAGAGAACTCGTCGTGCCGTTGCCACCGCCGGTCCGGTTTACATCCTCCGGGTTAGGGGCGGCTGCCGCCATGCTGGCTGCCAACGCTACGATAGAAATTGCGGCAGTAGGATGCAGGAGCGCCCACAGGACGCGGACACGCGCGCCTACACACACACACACACACACACACGACCCCAAACCCGAAAACCCAAAATTTGGTGCATGCGCATAAGGCGCTGAGTGACGTCGCTGCAGTGACCTAATCGGGCGTGGTGGGAGGAGATCAGGCCTGCGCGGCAGCTGCGCGCTTCTTTTTGAAAAGGTACGTGGCCCTATGGAGAGTAGCAATATAATGAACGTTACAAGACCGAACTAAAATCAGTCCTGAAATAACATTAATTAAAAAATTTTATTGCTGAAAATAACTCATATTGTTTTTGAGTAGGATTGGTAAAATAAGTTTCTGAACGTGTTCTACGCTAAATCATGCGTGTCTAATATATTTCCACGTATGATTCATGGTCTGGTCACGGTAATTAATATATTAGAAGGAATAAAGGCGGCAGGACTGCAAGGGCAGGTATTCTGGGTTGAGAAGGACTGCAAGTGCCAATTTGATTTATCTACATGCATTGACAGGTCACTATCCTGAAAAAGCAAATGAATTCTTTGTTCATTCTGATGATCCGCCGTTGGTGTCATCTAGAGAGAAATGCGATATCCAGTACACTGCACGTGAGCTATTGTATGTTTAGTCTCAGATTTTTTATTTGACTTGTGCCCTTTGTTGTAATAATTACACCACACACACACAGAAATGCATCTGCACAATTTGGAGAGAAAAAAAGCAGCTTGGTGATTTATAACGGGTAAAAAACACAAACAATAAAAATAATTATGATAACCTGGATTCGACTAAAGTGAGTATGTGTTTGCCAGAAATTATGACCGGAAACAAATCATTTAGATAGCAAATATCCCATCTAAGCTAAAATAAAAGTTTGCAGAACATGTCTGAAAATGCACTTGAAAGGGCAATACAATCAAATATAAGGCATTAATCATCGTAATCTGAGAATACAGGCACTATATTCGGCAGCTCTTTAAATTTTGCCGGTTTTTACATATCCTATCTTCCTCTTCATGAAAGACAAAGGCATATATACATGTGAGGTTTTGGGGTCAGAGTACAGCTAGGATTGCTTATACTGTAGCACACCGTTTCCCAATCCAGTCTTCAGTTACCCAGAGTCCATGTTTTTTCTTCTTCCAGGGAGCTGGGACCGACTGGGTCCCTGAGGACTGGATTGGAAAACACTGCCATAGACTAGCAGTTAAGGCTAAGGGTCTTTCGCAAAGGCCTAATGGTGAAGACTGTACTGCCTGCTATAGGATTTGAACCTACAGCCTTAAACTTCCCCAACCTACTGAACACAGTACACCTAATTTGTCCTGTAATCAAAATGTACGTCTTCTGATACTGTTTGGTTCCGTGTTTATGTTCCGGGTCACAAGGCCCTTTGCTTTGTTAACTGGTATTCCTAAGACGGTCGGTGGAACCAAACTGCCTGCAGTTTTATGTCCTGAAAACCAGTAATTATGTAGCAGACTACATAACTCACACATAACCAGTACTTCAGGTAAGACTGAACAGTGTTTTAACTCCTTCCTCTATACCTTCTGAGGCTGTGGTGTTTGTTAGATAAATTATATATAATTAAAATAGATAAATATAGAATGATGTGTTAAAACAGAAAACACTGGTCTGTCCACTATCAAACAAGGATATACAAAAATAAATCAGAAAATGACAATTGCGATATTAACGTTTATTTTTATTAGCTACGATATAACATTTATCATATTATACTAATTATACATTAAGTCATCTGTTCCAGATAAAATACATCTAAATAAAATAGGCAAAATAAATCCTTTAAAATTGTAGCAAATGGGTTACAACAGTGAATACAGACAAGTCTCAGAATCAGTAGTCCAGGACACACAGTCACACGGATAAAGATAGTAGACTACAGGAAACCATGAAAACGAAACAGGAAACCTTTTTTTTTTTCTCCTCTGCAACGACAAGCCAAAATCCACAGTTTGGTTTAGATGGACCCAGCTCTGAACTGACCGACGTGTTATCTCAAAACCACAAGACAATGCTAATAGTTAATGTTTTTGTTAATATTATTTTTTATTGGAGTGGTATTTACTAATTATGCTTGAGATCACCACACCAGGAAGCATTTTCTAGATAGAGCGATTTTCCAAACTGCAGGTAGGTGGTTGTGCGTATCAGTAGCGACACAGAGTTTTAGTGGTAAGGAACAAGGTAAATGAGACAAACATCGCTGCACATCTATCTGCGTGATGATGCTCTTAAATCTGAGAGACATAGGACTTGGTCACAATACAGATTTTACTTCAGTCATGCACACAAATGGAATTTGGTCGGCTAGATGTACGTTCCTCTCTTCTGATACCCCTCAGCTATGAGCTTATAGTCACAGTGTTTAGTGGCGAGTCACTGACTGGTCACTGTCTTTTAATTAACTACAGTCTTTTTCTTTGACTAATTGTGAACGACGTGGGTCTTCGTTGTTCCGCTACCGTAACATTCACATCATAACAACTCCCGAGTTCCACATGTGCCTTCACTATATTTCATTCTCAGCTGCCATTTTCTCAAAAAAATATATCATCCACACCCTAACTGCCCTCCCCCCTCCGGTAGCACAGAAGGTGATATTCTGGAATGTTTGGCTTTGGAGTTGCTATGGTTACATGGACATATGTTCCGGAAGCACGTAGGAGATGTCGTCCCAAGGGTGGCGGTAAAGGCCCTGTTTCAGCCTCTTCTGGTCCAAATAGTGCCCTGGGAATAGTAAGAAATGGGGCAAACCTGACTCCACTTTCCGTGGCTTGAAATTTAAGGACCATTTTAAAATCAACATCTGGGAGGTATAACAAAAGTTTACTGACACGGATGTATCACCACTTGATGTTCCTCTGCCGCTCACCTATGAAGCCCATGCTCCTACCCAGCACGAAGATTCCGTTCAGAGCCCCGATTTCCACAAACTCGTCAGCCTCGTCCCTGCAAGGTAGAGACAGTAATGATGCCTGAACGGGCAAAACACAAAACGTTAACAGAGCTGTCTGCGGACAGGTGCCCTGTCCCTCCCTACCGAGTGAATCCACCACATGTCCTCAGCAGGTCCACAAAGGCCACCCCGATGAAGCCGTCCACGTTCAGGATGAGGTTTGGTTTCTGTGTGCGTGTGGGGAGGGGTAGTCAGATAAGACTCAGCATATGAACTCCAGAGCTCTTGTTAGAAGGTCAAGTTAAAATGCCTCAATGAAGCCCATCTACACTCATTTATGTACATGCTACAAGACCCATGAAGCAAGACTGTGCCACCTTCGAAGTTGTGATCTTCTCCACGTCCAGGGCGTAGTCCAGCAGCTGTGTGGCTGGGAAGTGCTGCTTCACAAAGTCCTTCAGGATCTGAACTCTCATGTCTGGGTTGTTAATCTGGAAATGTAAAAGGTTCACCAGTGGCAATGAGTGAACATTTATGTTGCCCATCCAGTGATTTATTGGTCTCTACCTGTATATTTATTGGTATGATCTCGCTCTCAGATTTGCAGGGTTATCGTTGGGGCAAGTTTTCTCCTCCCTTTAAACCTGAAGGACCTCAATGCAGAGCAAGGGATGGAATTCATTTCAGTTACACAATAACTTATCGAAACAGCACTTAAGAGATCAGGGACATGCGAGGGAAGAATCAATCTAGATTGCATTCTGGTGTAAGACTATTTAGAAAAAAAAAATTAAATAGAAATTATGATAAAGAGCAATTCCCAAGACTTCTATACTGCCCCACAAAGGCAAAGCAAAGTAACTACGCTGACTAACCGAGAAAAGGGGCTTCAAAGTATGTGTAACTGTGTATGTCACCTGTATGTGTAGTAGGCAGGTAGATAGTGTCTTCAAAACCAAGCACAACTAAGATATTTTGTTATGAGATGAAACAGTGTAAGAGAATTTCGATCATAACTGACCGACTTGACCCTGTGCCCGATGCCCATGATCAGTCTGCCGTCCTTCTTCATCTTGTTGACAAACTCCATGGGCAGCAGGCCGCTATCGAAGGCCTTGCTGAACTGCTTGGCGGCGGCGTCCAGAGCCCCACCAAACCGGTCCCCCTGAAATGCCCCCAAGCAGACGCAGGCTTAATGCACAGGCGTGGTTTCATTTCCGTCTTCGTAGACACCTTCCATTGACTCATGCTCCAAAGCCTCGGAACTAACAAGAAGCTGAACAAAACATCACGGTCCAGCCTCCGTTTATATAAACGGGGGTCGAGCAGCACTGATGCGAGGGGCGACATGAGTGTCAGGAGGTGGCACCGTTGTGACATCTGACAAATCAACCACAGGCATATCCTCCTGAGAACCTCTACCTTCAGTTGATAAACCTCTACTGCCAGCAAAACTATGCTTATCTGATGCTTGCATGTACCTGGGTATTAAGCAAATCATACTCATACCCGCATATCTTTGTATAAATATTTAAAAAAAATGCTGCAACAAACTATGAAGCAGAACAGAAATCGTCTTAATAAAAAGCCTAGTTTTTGTTCTATAAAAGCTTTATATTTTGTCATGTGGTGAATACTTTTCATTTCATCAGCAGTCATGCGATGGTCCTGTGTGGCGTTGTTTTCCTGATCTTATCAGCGTGGTCGTCGAAAAAGTGCCAGGCACAAACAAAAGTATCAAAAAAGCGAGGGAGCAAAGCAGTCACCCTGCTCGATAGTCAGCGGAGGGTTACAGAGACTTTGCTAACAGCCGATACACAGCAAACAGCCAGATGACAGGCTCCTGTATATAAACCAGTGCTGGAAAGATTTATTTTTATTAAATATGATCCTTTGTTAAATCACGATACCATAAATCATTATACAAAATGGAGCTTTTGCTTTGTTTAGTACCTATAATAGCGTCGAATTAATGTTATGACTGTTAAAGAACAAAGATCGATAAAGCGACTTGTTTAGTTTAACAGTTTTGTCAAAGTGAATCATGGAGTTACGGGACTAAAAATAAAACATGAAATGAAGGAACATTTGAAAAGACCGTCTTGTGGTGTTAGGGAGTCCGAGGAGGCAGCTTACGATGGTCAGCAGCCCGGAAGTCAGGCTAGAGATGAGGTCCTTGCCCGCGCGAGCACAGATGATGGTGTTATGGGCGCCGGAGACGGCCGGGCCATGGTCCGCTGTCACCATGAGGCACATCTCGATGAAATGGCAGGCGTAGCGAGGCAGCCTAGTGCAGAGAAACACGGAACGATAAGAGACGATCAAAGACATTACTAACCATTCATGCATTAATTATCTTAAAGGTCTGACGTGTCCTACACAGGACTCCCACGTCCCCCTCACCTCCTCTGAAACCACAGTAGGCCGAGCACTCCCCCCAGACCCATCTCCTCCTTAAAGACCTCGGTTATCGGCATGCCGGCATAGAGGAGCTCCTGGCCACGCTCATCACAGATGCTGGTCATGAAAGAGGCGGGCTTGCGGATCAGTCCAAGTTCCTACAACATAGGGGGTTGCAATTAAAATGGGTTGACTAATAGGGACCAGTCATACCCAATGAAGAACTGACGTCCAGGATTGGCATCACTAGAGTAGCAGTTGGCATCTTCCACACTTACCCGTGCCCATGAGTAGTCCATGGGCACCGTTGGAGGTGGAACTTCCTTAGCAGGGACAATGACTCGGCTGGCTACAAGGTCATCGTAGACCTTTCTGTAGTTCACAAGAACATGGTGGGAAATGAGAACCATAATAGTGCCCATTTTCACAGCACACACTTCACAGCATGTATAGTATTGTTCACACTGTTTTCCACCCTCTCCCTCACGTTTGATATCTAACGTGATTGAGTTTGTGGAGTGGATGTACAAACAGACATCATTAGGGGTCAGTCACTGTCTCGGCCAGTGTGCTCCTGAGCAGTATGTGGGCGTGGCCGGCATGCCGACTGACTTGATGATGTCGCCGAGCTCATCAAAGCTTCTTGGCACAAAGGCGCCTGCCTCCATTAGGGCCTGGTTTTTGGCCACCGCCGTCTCCGAGGCCTGGTTAGCGCAAGCCCCGGCGTGGCCAAACTGCACCTAAGGGATGAAAGCACAGTTGCATCAGGCAGGGAGACTTCCACATACAGGCATCGCCCACGAAAGCAGCCCGTCCCTCAACGGATCCCCAGACCCACCAACCTCAGACGAGAACATGGTAGCGCAGGTTCCAATGCACCAGCACACCACAGGTTTGGTGATTCTACCGGACTTGATGCCCTGACCGATCTTGTACTCCTCCGTACCGCCGATCTATAGCAGAAAAGCTATAATTACACCCATAATCAGTGTCTCCTAACATTTTAGGACTATTTATTGAAGGAGCGTACCTCTCCTAGCACCACAATCATCTTGACTTCAGGGGTGTCCTGGTATCGCAATACATGGTCCATGAAGGTAGACCCAGGGTATCTATAGGGTATTCATGTTGAAAATACCAGTCTTCATAAAGGCAATTTTTTTTTTAACAATAACATGAAAGTCCCAAGTTGTCCTATAAGTCAAACAAAACAAGGCACATGGAATCGCAGCTGCCCTGAAACATCCCGATCCTCACCTATCGCCCCCAATGGCCACCCCCTCGAAGACACCATCAGTGTTGCGGGAGATGATATTGTTGAGCTCGTTTGACATCCCCCCCGAGCGGGAGACGTAGGCCACACTGCCAGGCCGGTACAATTTTGAGGCCAGAATGTTGTCCAGCATACCGCCCGTGTTGCCAATCTTGAAGCAGCCAGGCTTGATCCCACCCACCTGGTTGGGTGGAAGAACATGAAACAGCCCTCAGTTAAGGAAGATCAGCAGATGTTGGTTCCTGGCCAATGGGCTGCGAGCATACCGTGGCTGGGCCAATGATGGTAACACCCTTCTCATCCGCCCTCTTAATCAACCTTCTTGTGTGGGCTTCAGGGATGCCCTCAGCAATGATGGCAATGGTGCGGATCTGGAAGAACATTGAGGAACAGTTGAACTGTCACTCATTGAAATCCCCAACACACTGAACCTGTGTGGAATCAACGTGAGTATTCAACGTGCCATTGATGGGTGTACAGCAGCGGTAAGCTTTACCTGGGGGTACTGCATGGTCTCTATGGTGCTCTCAAAGGCGGAGCGAAGAGAGGCGAAGCTGATAAGCACATCCACCTCGGGATGCTTCTTCATGGCATCACCCATGTTCTTGTACACTGGTAGCAGAATCTCCTTGTGTCCCCAGTAAAACTTCTGCTTGTGGTCTCCACTAAAAAAGTATCAACAGGAACACAACATCAGGACGCCACCTCCCCTCACACCGGTCACAGACCACTGGGAGACGGGAACTCGGCCACCTACGTGAAGGGGTAGACCATCGCGGCCACAGAGGGTTCCTCTCTGGAGCAGACGTAGTCGAAGTCCAGCATCCCCTGCACCGCGCGTGTCTGCATGCCCCATACGATGGCCTTGGTCTCCTTACTAAAAAGCGTGGTGGCTTTCACTGTGGGAACAGGTTATGATTATCATATATACAGTATATATGTGCATCAGAATTTCAAAACGCTGCGATCTGGGATGAATTTTGCTGTAGAATGCCCTCCTATGAATAGCCCAAACTATCTTTCATTTTACTATTTATTTCATCTTTTAAAATATGTAGAATTAGTGAGAAGTACACAGAGTAAGATATTCTATTCTAACTTGGAAATAAACCAGGAGAAAAAAATGCAAGCCTATTTTTAGCATGCAAGTGAACTGAAATGCTCTCAGTAGAAATTACAGGGCAAAAAAACCTGATTGTGACGATGTGTCAGTGGGGGAGTGTATTTTTGTGTGGAAACAGACTCAGCAGCCAGGACTTCAGTGCCAAAACTGCCTAACGGGCTGCTGGAAAGACTGGTCCACTGCCTAGCCTTCTAAGCGGGGCATTCAGAGGAACAGAACGGAGGGAGGTTTGTTGCTAAGACAACTGGCACAGAGTCAGGTAACCTCCAGGATGATGTGGGTGGGTTGGGGCAAGGGGGTGGAGCCAAAACCTCAAAAATTAGAATGATGTCTCACATGACTTCCTAATATAAATGTCACTGTGATAAATGTCAACGTGTGATCTACTGCGGATACGGGCTTGGCACCTCATTAACGTTACATCCACAGTTATTTAAATTTTGTGGTTCCATTTTGGTTTTTTCAAGGGGAGTGGATTTGTCAGCATTAATTTAACAAGACACACTTGGGCGCTGGGTAAAAGTGGAAATGAGGACACGCCACAGTGACTCTGTAATTCACCAGAAATTGGAGGGGGGGGGGGGGGCTTTGTTGTTATTTTTTTTTTAGCAAACCGGTGTTTAAATATTTCAAGAGTGCAAGTTACCAACCTCACACACCCGACACCCG
>JAODJX010000001.1:42858478-42874117 GCA_026776945.1 Isichthys henryi
GGGCAGAGTGAAGTATAGGCTGTACTATGTTGGAAATTACTCGTTTAGACAAGGGTCAACTTTAAATATCGTGGGAAAGACTCATGTTTTTACTACATGTAAAACTCCCTTAGGAGATAGGGCTGGTGTGTATGCAGGTTTTGCCTCACACCCATAGTGTGAGGACTTTTCGGCCAATCAGTCCTCTAATTAGGGAGTGGCAGCGAAAACCCACATACACACCGGCCACTCCTGGTGTAAACGGTGCATTTGTCGTTTCTTTTACTATTAGATTCTGTTGGCCTACGCAACAAGTTGTTGAGGAAGGTGGAGGAGCTGAAGATGTCCATGATCTGTACAGGTGTCCCTGATGAGTTTCTGTGTCCAATCACCCGAGAGATTATGAAGGATCCCGTCATAGCAGCAGGTAGGTACATTTCAGGGAGCCCTAATGTCAGAAGTCTTGTTTTGCACCTTTGCTTAACTGACTGGTAGTAAATGAAATCACTGTGTGTTTTTGTGACAGATGGGTATTCCTATGAGAGGGATGCGATTGATGGTTGGATCAGCAGCAGAAATCGTTCCAGTCCCATGACAAACTTGCCTCTGCAAACCACACTGCTGACTCCAAACAGGACACTCAAGATGGCTATTGGTCGCTGGAAGGCCAGTCAACCATAGATGCTGGTCTAAGTAGTTGCATCCGTCCATGCATGTTCTTGAACTGTGGGGTCTCCATCAGAGAATAGAGTTTGGGAAACTCTATTCTCTGATGGAGACTTGAGGCTACAGGGCTAAGCACTGTAGGAAGGTTGAAAATTGTTTGTGCTCAATTACCCAAAGATCTTAGAGACCATGGCATGTTTATTGCACCAGGTATAGACCTGGGAATAATTAGAAATTCTTTGCTAGTAAACCTTCTGGGATACTTGAGTCACGCAAATAATCTGAAACTAAGTGTAGACAAGTTGAGACCCATTTTCTGTCTTCATTGCTGTGAAAATTAACTCAGTGAAATCTACTCCTATCATTAAATTTTTCCATGTCACCCAATCGTATGAGACAGTACTATGATCAAAAACCAGTTTCTTACTGAATTCAAAACGTCCAGTTGTATGATGGTAACGGGCCCACTGCTAAATGTTTTTATTTGTTATAAACTGCACCTGTAGCATGCACGTCTCAGCAGAGCCTGTCCTTGGAAAGGTGGGAATAGCTGTGCAAAAATAACTATAGAAAATATTGCTTTTACAATTGATGAAGCTGTAAATAAATTAACCTAGACAGCACTGACAAGCAGGTATAGAAAGGACTTGGTTAAGCATTATTAGGGCAACTTTACAATATACAGACAAACATTAAGAACCTTCAACACCATCTGAAGCAAATTGGGGGGGGGGGATAAACACACAAAGGTATTCACAATGACAGCCTTCACTTGAGGGGAAACTTATGTACATGTGTGAGGATTTGCAACACCCAGCTGTAAATGTCCTTCACAGTGAGCACCATGTGTTCAAATAGGAACATCTCCTTGAGACCACCACAGCCCAGCAGGAAACACGGCTGACATGCCTGTTCCGTGCCCAATTTAAAGTGCCGTTGCCATTTCTCTCTTCTGTGTGCACCTTACCAACATCTTGGCAGGGGTCTCCAGCTTGGCTGGATACCAGGATGGCCTGCAGCTCCAAACAGAAGCTTGGGGAGGCCTGGTCACTCACCTGACACAGACAGGATGACAGGATAAACAAGACCTATAAGCTTTAAATCTACTATAAAGTATATGGGAAGAGGGAGGAGACAAAACCCAGACTAAAGCCACCCAGGAAAAATTGGATGAATGACTTAAACGTTAGACTCTATAAAGGATCGCTTTGGTTTCATCGCCGCAACATGAATGGCAGGGTTCTCTCTGGTCTTGCCGTCTGAGAGAGGGTGCGGCCCACCCACGGCCAGCTTGGGCTCCTTGTAGCAGAACCTCTCGGCGAGCTCCTTGGCGTGCGTCCCATTGTGGAGGCCCCCTGTGGGACCCTGAGATGGGCCGGTGAAGGCCTCGTGGTAGGCGCTCCCCACTCTGCTGAATGGCAGCTCACAGTTCAGGGGCTGCGGGCCTGTGGCGTGGCCCACTAGGCCCTCTGAGGACTGACTCTGCCAGCTGCGGCCTTGGTGGTGGTGCTGCATCTGTTGCTGTGGCTGCTGGAACCTTGCTGTTTTGTCTGTGATCCCCATGAAAGGACGGGGCTTGTACTCTGCCCCCCCACTCTGGGCCTGCCGAACCTTGTCCCCGACCGTCTTGGCACGCACGTCTGCGCCCTGTGGCTTCCCGCTGTCTGAAAGGCTGCTACTGGATGCCAGGCTGCCAGTGGAACTGGAGACCTTCATCTTCCCGGCCTGCGGCCCCAGTGCCGCTGCTTCCTGGCTCGCTTTTGATGGGCCTGGGGACATCCCCGACAGTGCGTCCAGGGAGGATGCAGATAGAGCAGAAAGCCTTTCGGATGCTTTAGGGAAGCCACAATCCTCCCCGTCGTGGTGGTGGGTGGACGAAGCCGGGCTCTCCGTAAACCCTGAGAAATCTGGGGACAGTGGGCTGATATCAATGCCGGGACTCGGTTGGAGTACACCAGAGAGGTGCCGGCTGGGCAGGGGGCTGGAGGAAGGGTACTGGGAATGGGACTTGCTCCCTGACCTGCCCCCGGCTTGCAGGGAGTTCATGTGCTGGTTGGTTTTGATGATCTGGGCTTGCTTGGTAGGTTGGAGCACCAGGCCTTGCTGAGTCACGGGTTCCCGGAGGTACTTGTGGGCTGGCCTGCCGGGAGGTGAGGCAGGCCCGGAGTCCTGAGCCACGGGGGCTGCCGGATCTAGAGTCCTATTTAGAGAGCTACTGTTCTGCTGCCAGCCCTGCTGGGAAGGCTCCTGTTTATCACCGTCTTTCGGCCCTGGTTGGCTCTGGCCTTGTAGCTCCCTCTCCGGGGTGCGATCGGCCGAACCCTCCTCATCGTCGGAGTCGTGGCCAGGTGGCCCTGGCTTCTGCTGCGTGCGCTGCAGCTGCCGGCACTCATCCTCGACGCGCGCCAGCAGACGACGGATCTCGCGGTTGTTGGGGGACAGCTTGGCAGCCTCGTGTAGGTCAGCCAGTGCGGCAGCGAATTGCCTGTAGAAAGAAACGCGACACGTTCTCAGTAGTCCAAGAGGAGGAGCGACTTCTCCCATGCCAAATCGTAGGTCTTCCTGGCAACAAAATACCTTGTCTTTCCACTGACAATACTGAACAACCGATAACGCAATAATCACAAACGTGCAACTTAGAGATTGTGTATTTTTGCATGCTTCATTGACTTTAGGAATATGTTTCATTAAATCTGACATTAGGACAACACCTTCCACACCTTGTTTATGAAATAAGCCAAATCCACACACACACATGCATGCTACATTAGGCCAATTTGTATTTGGTTGAGAACAGACTATGCAGTGAGACGGCTCAAAGCCAACATGCCGTGTTCCTTCCACGAAATGAGGCGGCTGCTGGAGCAACTTCAAAATTCTATACTTGCACTCGACAAATTTCCTCCATATGTAGGTGATCCGACAGTAGTGTTCTGCTATGGAGCTGCTGTTGTGCTCAGTAAACAATCACAAAGTTTCTGGTCATCCATAAAGACCAGATGCCAGTAGAGCAGCTACTGCTTTTGCTCTTGGCAAGACCTCTGTGGAGCCCCTTGCATTATGCTCAAAATTCAGTGGATTTCATGACACTGCAGTAACTGTTCAAAGTGACACGTTGAAGAACTTGGAATATGGAATGTTAACTGCAGGGTCTCGAGTCCCAAGGAGCTCGGCGCAAACCACCCCACAGCAGTTTGAGGTCTTATTTAATTTGGTAAGTAGGTTGAAGTGTGTCATTGCAGTGAAGAAAGCATCTACCACTGGATTTACAAAAGGGACATAACCTTGCTGTCGGTAGTGAATATTCAATAAACATTCTAAAATAAAATGAAACCTCAAAGTCTTTTTCTAAGGTGGCGGCAATGGACTAAGCGGCGGGATTTTCACGCACAGCTAAATGATTTACCCCCACAGTGGAGCCTGGAACATCCGTTGGGGGAAATTGAGAGCAGCATAAAGCAAGGGCTGTTTCACTAATAGTCTTACCTGCTGCTCCTTTTTGCCCTGGCTCTGGCATAATAGGCCTCGTAGGATTTCGGTTTCAGCTCGAGAGCCTTTGTCGCGAATTCCTCCGCCATGCCAAAGTCCTGTCAAGAGGCACAGACCAGCATTATCAACCCAGAGAAGGCAGGGCCAAATGGCCGTCACTCTACGACTGGCTTTGAGAACGTTTCGCGAGGGAAGGGGGACAGCTTCAGTGACATTAGCAGGCCGCCAAATCCTGCCGTTATCGCTCTTCCATGTGAGGGGGCATGCGATGAGGTCATCAGAAGCTGCTCACTGGAGGGGCCAGCGGCCTTTGTGCAGTGTGATTTTTAACGTACGATTCAAGACTAAAGAATAATACTTTTCTCAAAATCGAGAGCACAGAAAGGAATAGACGACAGCATGGGGAACGTCCATCTGTCTCCTGTGACATCCATCCGTAGCACAGCTTAAAGAGTAACTCTGATAATGATGATACACTAGTGGTGGGAACAAGAATGCATCTTTTATGGATATAAAAGCAGAGCCAGTAATGAGATATTTATATTCTGATGTTTCTCAGACTGACTCAAGGCAAACAAAGAGATTCTGTCCTTGAGCGACATACACAAAAGATCACCATAAAAGGCAGCTGACAGTTTCACAATTGCTGCCGTGATTCATCTGGGCTTGGAATCCGCTGCCTGGGTCAGAGCTTGCTGCACATTTAGCCAGTGACATCCTTCCTTGTCTTTGAGCAAAGACCCTGCAGCAGAACTGCAAACCATTCCTTCTGACACATTGGCATCGGTTGACTTTTCATTACTACACATCTCTGTTTTACTGAACTGCACTCCCACATACTTTTTTCCCCAATCGACCATGACATTTTCCCTTATCGCCCCTCTGTATAATTACAGTACCATAAAATTAAACAATACACAACATACTCTATTGATGCAATAGCTGAATATGAACTATATACAAGGTACAATAACAAAAGGTTCAGCTCACATTGGTTTTCCTGCGACAGCGAGAGAGATTGAGGTACAGCGAGACCCTCAGCTCCTTGAAGGCCTTGAGATCTTCCCCAAACCCCTCCCTGGGGAACTTGCGCAGGGCGTACTGGTACCTCTGTGCCGCCTCCTTCATCTTCCCTTTCTGAGAGAGCAGAACAGGTGGCTTAGGACAGTGTTTCTTAAACCAGTCCTCAGGGGCCCCCAGATGGTCCATGCTGTTACTCCTAATTTCCTGGGAGCTGGGAGGGAGCAAAAATGTGGACCGTCTGGAGGGTCCCTGAGGACTAATTTAAGAAACACTGGCTTAGGAGTCTTCAAGAGTCCAGTGCTTGTCTCACTTTCATGTATGAATGCCTGAGAATTCATCTATTCTACACTGCGGTATAAAACGAAAGAAAAATCCCACACACTTCAATGAAACACAAATATTGGTGGCTCAGAGGTCTTGACACAAAACACATGCACAACAAAAGGAAGTCAAACTGCTTCAGTAATGGTGACTTCAAGTTAAGTAAGATGCCACAATGAAGGAATGAACCTCATTCTCCACAAAGCTGCTATGAAAGTGCGCTTATCCAATCCAGTACCTTATACAACAGGTTGCCTTCCTCCATGAGCTTCTGAAGGAGGATGATGAGAATGTCAGGTTTGGATGTCGCCATCGCCCAGGCAGCGTTCCCTGTGGCGAGGGGGACAGGCTCACACCAGGACGACACGCACGTCTTAAGGCAATAGAGAGCTGAACTGGTACGGAGTAAAGTTACCTAGAGATTGTACCTGATCGATCATAAGGAGATGTTCTGTAGCCTTAACAATGCATTATCGAAAGCAGTTAAGGGAAAGAGAGCAGAAGTCATTACAGGCATAGAGGACAGAAGAGAGAAATACCATCAAATATATGAGGCCTATTCATACACAACAAGGTCAATAATTTGAAACTGAAATATGAAGGAGGACTGGACAGGTTAATTTCTTGATCAGATCAATGTGTAACTGGAAGACCCCAAACTATGCCTTAGGGGATACCTTCAAAGAGGGGAATGCACCCTGCATGGCAGTTTCATCCCGCGAGGCATTTTATTAATACAAAATACGCAACTAAAAAGTACAAAAAAATATATACAGATATATAATGCTATATAGCAGTTACTTCTTTCAAGTGATAAGAAAATATAATATTAGAGGTATTAATTGGCAACTAATCTGGTGATACGATATGCATCATGATACAGGGGGTTCCAATTTAACATTTCATTCATTATATTACTGTAATATAATGTGATATATTTAGATTTCAAATATAATTTGGTGAAAACTGTCAGATTTTTAAAAAATCTTGTTTATTCAGTCAGAATATTGGCATATGCATTTATTACAGTCCCCTGTGACATTCAATATCATAGCACTACTTCTTGTGCAGTCTGAGCAAAGGAATTACTTGCCTATATCAGTAAAAAAAAAAAAAAAAATTCTTGCCAAAGTGAGCCCACCCTTCAGTTCTGTATGCCGCAATGCCGGTCTAACCATTTTGGATTCAGCCAAAACTACTAGTTACTAGTCAAGCAAGTCAGCTAGGTTAGAAAATGCTAACATTAGCAATGTGCCCTTACACCACTTCCTGTCTCAGTTCACCTCGTTGCATTGGAGTGAAAGAAGAAGAAATGGAAGAAGAAAGACCACAACACTGCTCTCCAGTGGAGGGGGTTTAAAAAAAACACAATGAACCACTGACCACCATGCATCGCTGCATGTAAAACTATAAATTAAAAAATTGATAGCGTTTTTGAGAATTGATACAGTATCAAAATTTTGTGTGTGGTTAGTGTGATATACGAGTTCAGTAAGTTAGCATGGCTCTCGAAAGATGTTACAGAAACTGAAATGACTCTTGGCAAGAATAAGGGTCCTCAGCCCTGCTATAACCATTAACTTTGAGCAGACACGGTTTAAAAATGGAGGGAGATAGGCAGAGGGCCTCAGCAGTCTAGTAATCGCTGTTAAAGTGTCAAAGTCCCATGCTTGGCCTCGACACTCAAGGGAGAGTGACAAGCACAAACGACAGAAGGAAAAAAGTCGCGTGGAGCTGGGCGTCATGTTTCATCCCTGGAACAAGTACCGCACCGTATTCCATCTCCGTAGCCATGCCTCATTTTCCAGTAATTGGAAACGTTGTGATGCATGCCCAGACTGTCTTTGTGCATCTTGCTTAGAACAAGCAGAGCGTCTTTTCATTTTTCAATCCAAAAGCCAGCGATCCAACCTAGCCCAGAATATCCGAAGCCTCCTAAACACATCAGAAGCACGCTAAAATAAATTCCCTCAGAGTCCTGCCTGCATTAATAAACATTTAAGGATGAAATCAGCAGTTCTGTAAGGAAGACGTTTGTCAACCCTGATGATGAAAGCTGAAGGAAAATGATTCTTGTGTCAATCCAATCCTAGTTCTAGAGGTATGCAGCCAAAACTGTTACTTCAAATGTGTCATATGCTTTGGAGGTTTTAATTGCGACACGGAGCCCAGATCTCACCCAGCTTTGCTCCCTTCTTCAGCAGGGTCACCACCACTGACGTGTTCCGGCAGCCAATAGCGCGGTCTAGAGGCCTCATGCCACTGTAGTCCACATGCTCAATCACTGCCCCTTTCTCCACCAGGTAATGGACCTTCAGCAAGACAGGAAGAGCTCAGCTGGGTACTAATGAAGACAATAAAAGCTCAAATGACAGCTGGACTAGAATGCTTTGCTTCCTCCCATATTTGCAGAGTAGTGGCCAGAAATGTCCAAGAATCATTGACAAATTTGCTGAGCCAGAGATATGAGGGCCAAGGTAGCTTAAGTTTTCGCCAAATATAAGCCCCTATTTATTGAGATACCACTTACGATATCCGCATCACCGTAGAATGCGGCCAGGTCCAGTGGAGTACGTCCATTCTTGTCCGTATGATCTATGACTGCACCTTTCTCCACCAGAAACTGCACGACGCTCTTGTGTCCCTTGAGGCACGCCCAGCTCAGCGGTGTTAATCCCTCCTTATCCACCGAAGTCAAAGAAGCACCTGAGAATTGAGCCAAAACCCCACGATTGCTACTTGCGTCTACAGCACCTCCCACGCTGCCCAACTTGCCTAAGTAGGGTTAGACAGAACTTCTGGATTAATCTGTCCCAAGGTCATGGATGAACGAGCGCACCGCTACAAAAGATAAAGCCGCGGGGCGCGGAGCTCGTAGGCGCGGGCATTCACCTTTCGAGAGTAAGAACTCGGCAGTACTGAGATGTCCCTCGCAAGCGGCCACCATCAGCAGCGTGCGGCCCTGCTTGTCACACATGTCGATGTCTGCACCGTGCTGCAGAAGCACGTCCATGATCTGATGCAAAAAGAGAAGTTCAAGTGGGCCATTACTCTCTCAGCTAAATCGGGTCTGGTAGATCCTTTTTCATCAGATCAGGGGAACCTCCTGCATATTTGCAGCACACAATCTGGGGTAACTTTGATGGACTCCCTCACCTGCCAGTGGCCCTGCCTGACGGCACAGAAGAGCGGCGAGACCCCCCTGCGATTCGCCTGCTGCACCAAGGCCCCTTGATCCAGCAGAAAGTTGCAGACTTCCAGCTTACCACGGCCAGCGGCGGCAGTGAGGGCTGAGGATGGCACGGGAGACAAGCGTCAATAAAGGGCTCACTTGGTGAAATCCATTACAAGTATGAAGGTTTGTAAGCATCCAATCATCTGCTAAAGAGAATATTAGCAAATAGGTAGGGTTCCCTGGGCTAGACTAATAAGATTAATTAGCTTATCACCCGCCATCCACATACAACTCAATTGAGAGATGGGAGGGAGTCCCGTTGGCTGGGCACTGCTTCTATACTCACAGGTGTCAGTAGGTCATTGGCAAGTTGCAGTAATTTGCACATTAAATGTTTAGACAGCCCATAGGAAAGCTGCCCCCCCCCCCCAAATAACGAGCCAATAGCATAATACATCAACAGGTAATGACAGGAGCTGCATTTATAGGATGGGGGGGAAAAAGACATTTCCTTTAGGAATTCAAGAATACAGCCTACAAAAGCACATGCAAGGTCTGAATGCAGAACAGGATGCTCTACTGATAAGGAGAACAATTCCCAAAGACTGCACACGTTCACGTGGGAAACGGCTCCGGGTAAATGGCATTGTTATCCTGTGGAATGGGAATGGCGGCTGCCCTGTGAAATCTTGGAGGTCACAGCAAAAGGAAGTCCGCCTATTGAGCCAGGAGAGGTGCCTGATCTCGCAGATACAAGGCCTGAACCCTCTTGCTTGACTCGGGACTCCAGAAATACTTTGCGTTAACAGATCAGGACATGACACCGCTTTTAAACAATTGCATACTGGTGTCGGAAACGGAGATTCCGGCATCCTATAGACCAGACAGTGAGAATTTACGTGGTCCCTGCAGTCGTTCAGAGCTTTGATCATACCCATCTGCGTTGCTTTGGAGCACAACTCTGTCGTTTTGCAAAACAAGTCTGAGTAATGCAATGCTATTTGGTCCTTAGAGGGAAAATTCACGCTACAAAAAATGTAAAGCTACCAGCTATTCAGGATCAGGTTTCCAGTTCTCATGAAATGAACACAACAGCATTTGGAAATTAAAAACGAGTGCACAGGCTAACACCATGTACAGCACTGTTGTTTTAATTACCTAACAGTTACTGCTCGTTAATTTTTTTTTCCTTTAAGGAGCCATCTGGACAATGTTTATGCATGTTTCATGCATAAACATGAACACAGTTTGAGTCACAGTTCACAGTTCCTTTCTCAGAAAGCCCCTAATTTAATCATACATTAACTGTTAATACTATCTAGCATCTTTCTAACTAAAACTAACGGCAGTTAAGGAATATCTACGAAAGTTTAAATGAGGTTCTCATGACCATTTACCACTGATCTTAAAATTACTACACAAGGATGAAGGATCCCTATACTTCCACCGTAAGAGCGAGCCATAATTTCCACCACTGGCCTGTGTAGCTACAAACCGACTGCGGCCAGTGTTACTGCATCGACTGCGGTGGATTAAACCGTAACATACATCACCCCAGGCGATAAAGCAAAAACGCACACAGAGCAAATAATCCTGCTCCCAGAGACAACCTGAAGCCTCGCGATCCACCTGGATAGCGAAGCTTTACTTTATAGAGGCAGTCTATCGAGACCACTCTCCATAAGCTCCCCTAGGAAATCTCACCCACAGCTCTCTCTCCTTTTTAAACATCAGAGTTCCCATACACGTTTCAGATTTATATATATACACACATACACACATATATATATACACACACACACACACATATATACACACATACACACACACACACACACATACATATATACACACATACACATACATTCACACATACACACACTCACACACTCACACACACACACTCACACACTCACACACACACTCACACACACACACACACAATTTAAAAAGTTAGTTCCTCCAGTTCTAGAAGCGATACAGCGCACTGCAAAATGCTACACACCAGCAGAAATACAATAAACGAAGGTGGTGTCCTTTGCAAACTTCTGTGACAAACTTGAGACCATTATAAATAATAATCATTTTAAAAAGCTGTACATTGCTCAATATAATCCTCCCTTGTGAAGCATAACCCAATGGAGGGTGGCCTTGGCGACACGGTGTCCTCAAAGCCCCTGAACAGCATCTTTATTAAAGCCCTAGAGTCCGCTTAACCCATCCCCCCCTCCCCCACAGACACGGGCAGATTGATGCCTTGTCGTTGCGCTGTAAGCGAATGCTCCTCCTGCTCTTTGACCGCAATCCTCCTCTCTCAGCCCGACAATCTTCAGAGCTGGCACTGTCCTTGGCCTGACCCGAGGCTCGAAAATCACCGGCCGAGCGATAAAACTCAAATGGTGCAAACGCACAGAATCGAGCCCTTGACATTCTCCGCAAGGATGCGCTGCGACGTCCGCTGGACCACTGATGCCCACAAAAAAACCTGCGAGCTATCAGACACAGCTGTATGTCAGTAGTTCACGACCCATTTCTCAGCCCACATTTTCATTCTGTCCCACTACCTACACACCCAATTTTAACTTGACCAATTATAAAGCCCTCTGATACCTAGCCCAGGTGTGCAGGTGCTGGACCACGACTAAACTGTGGAATGGGGGACCTGAGGCCTGGGCTTTTAACCACTGCAGTATACAATCTGTATAGCCAGGGAAGCAACCACTAATCGTTCAATGAGCCTTAACGGCATTGATTTGCACTAATCGTGCCCAGTGTCCCCCACGCCTGTGAAGGCACTTGTATGGTAATAGCTTGTATTTGATGGCTGGCAGAGGTGACGGCAGCCCAGCGTAAATCTCCCATCCATCTTCCATAACGGCTTGTCCAGTGAAGAACCTGGAGCCCATCCCAGGAAGCACGGCGTATGAGCTAGACGCCGAACGGGATGCCAAATATCCAGTTAACATGTGTTGCATGAGCCCTCCACTTCATTTAGTGGCTGGCTAAATCAGAGGTGACCTGCGAGGTAGCTAATATAGTCCCACGGGATTCGGGTCCACCGCGGCCCCCGCGCCGCGTTGACCCACATCGGCCCCCGCGCATTAAGCATGCACACCCTCGCGGGTGATCGATGTTGCGGCCCCCGCGTGTGACGACCACAAACTGAATAATGAAAGAGTAAAACACTTTAAAGCATTAAACACTACATTTATTAAACAATGCCTGCAAATGGGTGATTTTATCATTTAAAGTGATTCCTTGTGTAATTACAATGGACAAAAGCAATATAAGACTGCCCCCCCTAGGGCTAGTGTGCACTTTATGATATTTTGATTTTCATCACATGCTGTTTATTGCTTCACATAAAATCTCTGCCAGTTTTATATTTATACACCAGTATTATATACTGAATACTAACGTACATTAGAAAATAAATACAGCTTGTCAAATACTGAGCGCAACCAAGCGATCAAGTAAATATTTTATATTTAAATACACTCAGCATGGCAAAGTTCATAAGTTATCCTTGGATATTTTCCCTTTCTTCCACGTCGTGACTTTTCTCAGCTTATTTCATTGCACAGCTACCCAGTAGACGCGTCTAATGAAACAGCCATTCTGTCCTATTAGCATAGATACTGTCCATGGGGAAAAAACGAGAGACTCTCGACAGACAAGACCGGCTCCCATCGGGAATTTGCTCCGCCCGTTATCAGGCGCCGTGACACCCTGCAGAGGCACCCTGGATCTTCACAAGTGATGCATGGCCGAATACGTAAAATTCTGAAGGAAGATTTATGAACTTCATAAAAAGTACTGACCCTGGTCACTTTCTACGACTAGATTAATTCAACAGGAAAGAAAAATTCTCCCTGTTCCTCGTGCAAAACCAGCCCCGAGACCGGCCATTTAAATTCCAGCATTATCATCTAAATTTTGCATCAACGCAAATCGCATCAAATTGTGGATTACAAAATTACACATAAGAACACAGAGTACTGCCTCTTTTCAAACCTTTCAGCAATGAGCAATAGGTTATTTTTTCCCTCCCCCTCCCGGTGGCAGCTGAATGGCTCACAATTTATGCTTTTGTGTCTCCTTGAACGCGAGAAGGTTTTTAGTTTGTCTTCCGCCGGTGCCAGATGCGAGCAATTAGCTTTCGGCTCGCATTCATTAGCTGCGGCAGCGGCTCGACGGGCGAAGGACACCTGGCGCTGCTCCGGTGCATGTTGATAAATGATAGGTGTAGTGTAGCATATCAAGTCAACCACAAAGTCAAGGTTAAGCTATTAAGCGTAGCTTTTCATCAAGCCGTAAGATAGTTGAGCCCAATGGCAGCAAGAACTTGTATCTTCACTACTGCCAATTCATTTTGGAAGAATCACTGTTTAACCCCCCCCCCCTCCTACTAGGGCGCCCCCCAGAGGCAGTTTTCTATAATGAAAATGCCTTTGATCCCCCAAAACCTTAGCAGGTTTTTCAGGATGAGCCCATTTGGACAGAAGCAGCGAGCTTCTAACCATTAACAAATGCTGGGTAGCTGGAAGGTGAGGCTCCACTACAAACTGCTTCCTGCCTGTTGGGCTGACCTACATCTCAAAGCTAGTTGTTACATAGGCTGCCAGTTCAGCACAGGATGACGATCTAACTATCACTGATGTCAGCCATGAATCCAGAACCAGCAACACCTAATGGACCTTGACACACACACGATCCAGGAACAGCGATACAGCTGAGAGTAATGTGCTGGAAACGGTCTTGTGGTTTTATTGCAGGCTCTGCTCCGGGAACGCACCCTGACATTTCAGAACCGCCGGCATCGTGATAACCAAGCCCAGACGGTGCCGCTCCAGGTCATGTATCCAGGGCCCAGAGTCATTCCACACACTCAACAGGGCGTTTGGCATTTTATCTGCTGATAACATAATGCCAAAGCGAACTGTGGCCTCACTTTCCGGCTCTGTTTATCTCCCGTGTCCAGCCTCTCCATAAAAGACGACGGGGTCGACTCCTTGAAATGCAGTGCATTGACTAGCATAGACCTGGCCGCACTCAAATTTTCCATTCTGAAGTGATTTTCAGCTTCTCCTCGGTATCTGGTAACATAGCGCCAGCCCGTCTTTGAGAAAAGGATCAAAGTAAACACCCTTCAAATCAAGATGTTCCTAATTCCGGGCCACATGCTCCTCTGCTAAATGAGCCCAGCACAAACACAACATGACCTCCTACCCCTGGGACATCCTCCCTAAGGTCCTCCATTTGGAGCAGTCCAGATCACCTCCACTATCACAGATGTTCCAATGTCATCTCTGGTTCCTCCACCCCTGCTTCAGAGGAACTCGAGGAGCCCCGCAGGACAGATGAACCCCCCTCCAAGTCACCACTCGCACCATCACCAGCTGCCTGATGACTGATCACAGGTCAGCTGTAGCTTGATGGCTTTAGCTCAGCAGCAAAGCTTAGGTTGCTTTGCCACTAACTGTGATCTATGTCGTCTGTTAAAGTACGTAGCACAATAGAACCTCGACTGAAAGACACCTGGGAGCCAGTGCCTGGAAGGGACATATGCCTGCAATTTCACTCCAAATGGGGGGGGGAAAATCACTCACTCACAAGGGCTGAACATTTAGGGCCGGCGGCTCTCTATTGAGGCAAAGGCTACAGTGGGTTGGAGACAAAGGTGGATTCCCATGCCGGGAAACAAGGGAGGGGGGCTAAAAAGTGTCGGAAACAAGCTTCCATTGTCCACAATTGTGAAATATTTTAAACAGATTCGATGCTGCAAAAAATAACACAGCTGGAAACCATCAGAAAGCAACAGGAAGCATTTTTGATGACAACCGATGACAAAATAGGATCCACACAGCAGTGTTCTGTGATGGGAGGGTAAAAACACAGACAAACCTGTCTCCCCCCAGAGAGTGTCATGGCCATCAATCTGCACGGCGGGCTTATCATCCGACGCCAGCAAGCTCCTCACAACCTGTCAGACGACAAACGGTGATTAATGACGCCGAAGGAAAACCTGCATGGGGTGAAGACGCATTCGCTGAGCGGTACAGGCACTCAGCTGTGAATTAAACACCAGATATTAAATTGTACATAACCCTGACATCACCACAACAAAATTCATTTAGCTGATCAAACAAAGCCCATGGTGACAGCATCTCACACACTACAAATGCGTCCCTTCAGGCTACCACTTGTCCAGCATTGTTAATTCTTTACTCTTCGTACCTTCTCTCATTACATCTTCTCTTTCGCTATAGGTCGACGACAGACCACCAAACCCATTGCTCGATAATATGGCCAATCCTTTGCCTTCAATTTGGGGCGCTACTTTAACAAGCAGGCTAAGGTAAACACCTACAGACCTTGGTGGATACAAAAATACACGCCAATAAAACCTTGAGCAAAACAAATGCAAGACCCTCCCCATCACTTTTATATCGAGGGTCTTTGTATTTCTTTGAAATGTATTTCTTCACAAGGTTCGTTAGCTTCACATCCCGTGTAGCAGAGGTCTACCAGAGGGCTGTTCAGCTCACCTGGGTGTGGCCCATGCTGGAGGCCGCAATGAGGGCCTGCTGCAAGGCCGTGCCCTTTGCTTCACTGTCCTGTTGCTGGCCATTAGGGCTCCACTCCAGCTCCAGCAGGTACCGGATGATCTCAGGGTAGCCCCTCAGGGCCGCGTGCACTAGGGGACACTGACCGCTCTTATCCAGGTGGTCAACCTGCATATAGGCAAAGCATTGAAGCTTATTCCTGAGAATTGTCAATTAACTGCAGCATCTTTCAGGAGACCTTAGAGCAGTGGTTCTCAAACTCGGTCCTCAGGCCCCACTGCCCTGCTTGTTTTCCAGCTATCCCTAGTCCCACACACAAGGCCCAGCTGTCTTTCAGCATCTGATTGACTGAACACACCTGATCCAGGTAATCAGCAGTGTGTAGGGCAGAGACAGCTGGAAAACAAGCAGGGCAGTGGG
>JAODJX010000001.1:42885941-42905119 GCA_026776945.1 Isichthys henryi
TTGTTAAAATATTATTATACAATAAGGCTTTTATCCAAAGGATAAAATGACGTTTTAAATTTTAATACGTATTATTTATGAAATTTGCATTATTTTTTTTATAAAATTCTCCCCCCCCCCCCCCAGCTCAACATCGAAACAAATAGGCGGTGAATTCAAGATGGACACTTGTAGCTGAATCTCAAATTCAAAGCATTTGCCATTGCTGTCACAGGGTGACAAACCTTCACATGGGAAGACGGAGAAACGCACAAAAGACGCTAAATTTTTCCGCACAAACCGCTCCGTCGACGGCAGAACTTCATGAAGAACCGGAGTCTGGGTGAAATGCCTTGACATGTTTAACAAACTTTCTAGGCACTCAGTCCCTCTGCCACATAACAGCAGCCTTTAGGGCTTGACTTTCCAAAAATGCTATTGTTCTTTAACATACGGAAAAGTACCAATAGTCGTTTTTAATTAAACCATTTAAAATTTATCTGTCTAAACCGTTTTCCTACTAAAACCGCAGCCCCGTTTCAGCCGCACCATTCACCAACTTCCCAGCGACTCCTTAAACTGCTTCATTTCGGTTTCACCACCGCATCCGCAGTACAGCATAGAACTCGATATAAATCTCGATTTTTTTCCCCTCCCATTTATAAGAAAAGAGTCATATATTACCTGTTTTAAGTCATGAAGCGCCGGCTGAAAAGTTTTTCTCCCTGGCGCTTATCTCCACATGAATGGCCGGACGGGAGCAAGCGCGCCGCTCAGCTCCTCCCTCGCGGCGCTTTCGACCGTGAGGTCATACCGGGGGGAGCCGAGGCCACGGCCACCAGCGCCGGCTCACATCTCACCAGCTTGCCGCGATCGATTAACGACACCCGCAATGCTCGACAAAGAGTGACCCGAGTTTACCTTCCCGGCAAAAGCATTGCCCGCTCCTCCCTCAAAGTAGCGCAAAAATGAGAAATATCTGGCCCAATCAGCCCGCTAACAATTTGTATAACAATGTTATACAAATAAATCACATATTTTGTTTAGTTTAAGTAACAACCAACTTTAACATCAACACATACCAAACTATCTCCAGAAAATTCATTTTGTATATGCGTCGCCGGGTTAAACAACATGTTTGTGTGGATGTTCAAATCGCGTTTTGTTTCTTAGGTTGTCAGTAAGGTTCACATAAATAATATGTACTTGTTTATAAGAATGCGTACCAGTCTATTTTCTATTGGAGCTCTTTCATTATCCTGTTAAATTATCTTATTCAGTGTGTGAGTTGTTAGACCAACCATGACACGTGTAATACCTGGCTTTTAGAGTAATCTATGGTATGCATTTTTCTGTATTATGATATTATGCATAAATAATAATATTACGTGTGGAAAGATCAAACAAGCAAACAAAATCAGGTAGCTTAGACGGCACATAAGAGCTGTATTTCAAACTATTGCACCTTACCGTCTTAAATATGATGAATTGTTACGTGAAGTGTTGTAACTCAAGCCAATAATTACCGAAGTGTCGCTCAGATAAATTACGGTGAGTTGTATCTGCAGTGACACCGCGAGGAAGAAAGACCTCATAACAATCAAAAGTAATGGAATAACGTTGCCATCTGACAGTCTCGTTTCTCATTACATTGGAATTGTCTTTTGTACGTTTCATTAAACAAGAATTACTGAGCGCCCTATAATGGGGCTTTCATCCTACCCAAGGTGTTCCTCTGCCCTGTGTTATTTGCTTCAAGACTTCAAAACCTGATATCTATGCTCTTTTGTAGCTAAGAAACTAGACTAGAACCTGACCATCCACCCTGGATGCAATGTAATTTAGAATATGCAGAGTAAAATGCAGATCTAGGGTTAGGTGTGATTTATTCATGGCTCTGCATGAACAACTAGCAAGTATCAGTAACTCAACAAACTGAACTTTTGTAGAAAAACAATATTTTGTTTACAATGTAAACGAATGCCAGTTGAAAACAATACTGACTATATAACGTTACCATCATGTATTCCATATCAAATGTATTTTTAGCAAACTATTCTGATGTATATATTTATTTTTTATTGCGCATGTATAATAAATAATGCAGTGTACATTTTACTGAGTAACCCAGTGACCCTGACCAGCATGAGCAGTAAGAAGCGGATGGATCAAAATGAGTGAATAGAAAATAATTCTACAGCAGCTATGATTCCAATCCGAAGGTAGAGAAAGGGTCACGAACCAAATGTGATTCTGTGACAATGACTCATTTCATTAAGTGCCGTGTCACATATCTCCCGGGGTGTGGTTTGGGGTTGTTTTTGGACTGCAGTGTGTTCCCAGTCAGTTAAACACGTCACTCCAGAACCGCCTGACAGACCGCTGCCGAGTGACTGGCGAGTGTTCAGGAAGCAGGGGATGCACGCAGTGTTGAGGGGTGTCCTGAGCAAAGTTATCCCGCTGGAAATTACAAACAGCCTCACAAATATGAGCCCAAAGGGAGAAAACGATATAAAATCTGTTTGGCTAATGTCACTCCTGTGGTGACCACTCCCCCAAATGGAATGACTTTATATTACAGTCTCTCTGCAGGATTTGTGGATTTTACAAGCTGTTTTTAAGCATTTAGCATTTTACGATGGCTGAACTCTGCTTACACCCAAACAAAAAACAGACGCGGATCCCGAAATCACAACCTCCCTCCTCCTTGTTCATGCTGTGACAAGGTTCGTGTTCGGGTTGAGGGCATCCTGTGGATTTCATCACCTGTGAAATGTGGCCTGACCGATAAAACAGCCAAACTCAAGATCTGAACATAAAAAGATAACTTAATTAAAAAGGCAAGAATATTTCATGGATGTGCTAGATTCCTGCCATTAAGATCGGTGCTGGTAATAAGATGGGAAATTAAAACAATCTTCATATACAGTCCTAGTACTAAGAATAGATTTTATATAATGTATTACTATTATGATTAGAAATGAAAGCATTCTTTATACAGTAGCAGTAAAGCAGATGCCTGATCAATATTATGACATTTGCCAATATTATGATTGAAAAGAGACTACAGACAAGTAGGTATGGAAAATGAATGAATGAACGAATCTATATGGGTTCTGACTGTTTGGGATAATAAACAGCTGGGGTAGCTGTCGCAGGCAGGCATGCATAAATGCGATATTGATTTCTGTTACATTTACGAAACCCCCAGGACTTTGAGCAACACTCTAATGCAGACACAAGCCCTGGACGGCCCTGGGAACATGCTTGTGCATTAATAATCTCTCCACGGTGTCCTGTATCCTTTAGGTATTCATGCACAGTTAGCCAGGCCAAATCTGATACCCCCCCACACCCCCCTATAATAAGGGCCTTGGGAGAGATGAGGAGGAGAATGCAGCCAAAATGTCTTAATATCCCACGGGCGGGGTGCGGAATTTTGCTGAGGCACCGCTGCAAAGAAGGGCGTAGGGATGCTGAGGTCTACCTCCGCATCAGCACGTGATGTTATCCTGCTGGATCTGCGGTCAAATTAATCTGATAGCATAGCAGCAAGCATGAAATTAAAGACGTTCAGGATTAAACAGACTATTAATAAGACATTCATGAATACAACATGGAGCTTCAAGTCCCTGAGAGTGCAGTGATTAATTAGAGCTACCTTTAGTGGGCAAGGCTGCCATAGTCAGAGTAAAAGCTGCAGTATTCTGTATTCGAATCTGATTTAAGGCCCCCCAGTTTACATTGACTTTAATGTCATTCCTTTACATTTAGCCCAGACTACTTTAATCCTCCAAGTTATCTTGCAAACCCAAAACTCCAGCTTTGTGATACAGAGCCCCTGGTCTATAGCATAACCCCATCGTGCATTAAAATCCACCATACTGCACGTAACGCTCCATTTCATTCAAGGTGAACAGAGCCTTTCCTCTTCTGGTAACGATCGTTACTACATCCACCCATCCATCCTCCAACTGTTTGTCCTGTACCAGGTCACTGGAAACCTGGACCCATTAACTTTGACAATTACACCAATTTTTTTTGTTGTTTTCCTGTATAATCTTTTTATATTTTGTTTCTGTCCCCTGTGAATAGTTGCGCTCCGTCTGTACAAAGCAGTTGCATGAACCATATTAAATAACATTTAGCTGATTTAGTAACATTAGCTGTGTTTTAGGATAAAAATCCCATTGGAGATTTTTGTTACTTTATGTAAAGTCACTACTATTCTTCTGTGTTTAGTTTAATATTACATTATTTTAAGTAGCCGCCCGGTCGGACCATTTGGGCTGTCAACAGCTCCGACAGAATTGCTTTCTGCTCTCTGTGGGAGTAGCTCTGCTGTAGCAGCCCACAGGAAGGCTGCACGCACCGTGAAGGGGATGGGGGAGAAGCCCTCGAGAGCCTCATCCCCAGGCCTGTCGAAAATGCCGAACCGACTGGACGGCAGTAGCCGGGTCCTAATTCAAGGTGGCCCATCCAAGTCGACGTGTGGAATGTCTTGTTTCGCCGGCATAATAACCATCTTCCTCTACCGTTAGAGGTGCTTCATAAACTCTGCATTTCAGTGGCGACACTCTCTGAGACTGGAGAGTGGCTAGATCTCTTTAGATGGGTACACAAATTATTAGTCCGGTCGCTTTCATGGCTGACATACGCAGGGTGCAGCTGTTGCTTTGGTGGATCGGCTCCTCCCGATGGTGTCCGATGTATCTCCTTTCGGCGAGCGTATTATGAGATTCAGGCACTCTCTGGGTGTTTTGTCTGTTGTCTCGGTGCTCTGACTGCTGAGTGATGCCTCAGCGAGGCAGACATTTTATTCGTAACTTCATTTGCCGGTTGATGGGTGCCCACGAGGTGACACTCCGTTGGTCATGGCTGACTTCAGTGCGACTACTGGCACTGACACGGCTGGCTATGAGGATTGTGTCGGTCCCTACAGGTCTGGCTGCTCTGGCGAAAGTGGGTCCATGTTCCTTGGCGACACAAAAGATCAGGGGTTGTGGGTCACTGGATCCTGGTTCCAGTGCCCTGAACCATATCGTTGAATTTAGTACTCCAGTGATGGAGTTCGAACACATCGTCCTGGGCAGTCATTGGAGGTAGAACCAGAGGGTCTACAGAAGCACCCCGTTTGTGGATTCTGACAAGAGACTTGTTGCTACTCTGAAGATTCAGTTTTGGTCCAGAAGGTTACTGCCTACTAGAAGAATGAGGCTAGACCTGACCAGACTACAAGATCAAGCTGTTTCTAATGAGTCTGCACACAGTTTGTGTGCTTATTCTAATGCTGTGTTGGAGGTCTTCTGTGACAAGACCCTGAAGGTTGCTGAAGGTTGTGTTGGGGTTGCTGGTCTTCCCAGAAGGAGGCGTTTCATCTCGCAGGGCACCCTGGATATTATTGAGATGTTTTATTAACCTTCCTGAAGGTTCTCATCAAGTGCAAATGCGAATATCGGCAGAGTTTCTTTGCAGCCTTTGTTGATCTTGATAAGGCATTCGATTCAGTTGATTGAGCTGCCCTGTGGGACATCCATCTGCAGGACCCCCCCGAAGTTGCTGGACATCATGGACGGCCTGTACACTTTTACTGAGAGTGTGATGCAGAGTGGAGGCAGAACCTCTACATTCTTCCCAGTTGATTTTGGAGTTTGGTATGTTCTTGCTCCTACTCTGTTCAGGGCTTGCATGGACGGGGTGTTGGGCAGGGTCGTGGGGTCCAGCAGCTGTAGCGCATATGTTGGTGAAGAAAGATTTATTGATCTTGACTTTGCCGACGATTCTGTGATCTTCACAGAGTCGATGGAGTGACTGAGCGAGAAGTCTGAGTGTCTGGGCTTGTGAGTGTCCTGGATAAAAACCAAGATCCAGGCCTTCAATGACCTCTTGAGCACAACCATCAGCAGTGTGTCTGTGTGCAGAGAGAATATTGACCACGTTGAGAGGTTCACTTACCTCGGCGGTGACATTCATGGCTCTGGTGACTCTTCCTATGAAATCAGTAGACGGACTGGAAGAGCATGGGGGGTCATGAGATCACTGGAAAGGGGTATGTGGCGTTCCCGCTATCTCTGCTAGAGGACGACGGTCTAAGTCTTTACACTCCTAGGGTTCCCTATTTCACTGCATGGTTGCTATCCAGTGACCTGAGATGAAGACTGGACTCCTTTGGTACTTTTTCTCTTCAGAGAATCACTTGGGTACCGCTGGTTTGACTTTGTGGAGAATGAGAGGTTGCTCAGGGTGTCCTGAATGACGCACATTACCTGCATCGTGAGAGAGGGTCAGATACGGCACTTCGGCCATGTGGTGCGTTTCCCTGCGGGTGATTCGGCTCACAGGATCCTCATTGCTGTGAACCAAAGTGACTGGATCAGGCCAAGGGCACACCCACATAACACCTGGCTGGGGCAGATATATGGCCATTTTCGAAGGGTGGGACTGGATCTTGTGTCGCCCTGGGGGGCTATCAACTGAGATCCTGAGGTGTTTTGTCATCTACTGGGTGCGCATATGCCCTATATCAGTGCATGCTCTCCAACCTGACCTGACCACGCCTAATCAACTGCAATGGATATTTTCTGAGGTCATTTTGAAGTTACTAGTGACAATTATTCCCAACCCTTTTTCCACTAGTAACATCCAATTACTTATAGGATACAGGGTGGTGAAAGGAACTGGTAACTGTTCCAGACAGCATAGAGTACAAAGGGGACACATTTCATGGAACTCCAAGAGACCTCATTTATGTTCTATATGTATATAATAAAACCTACCTAATTTTGAGGCAATGAGATGGAGATATTTAGGGGTCAGTTGTTGAGAAAAAAAAATCCTCCATCCAGCAACCTACGCCTGGTAAAACAAAGACTAGACAATTCATTAAAAAACACTGTCAGGATGGATAAATCGATCGTGCCCAAAATCCCATTACAAACTAAACACTTTTGGAGTCGCGGTTATACATTTTTAACTGTAAAATATTTACTCTGCAAAATGCCTTGTATGAAATTTCGACACACACGCCGTCAAGTTCGCCATCACTCAAGTACGAAGTGTATATCAGAACGCAAAGACGGGCTACTTATACGCTAAAAATAGTGTCTTCATGCTACTTTAATCAGCACGGTGAAAAAAATCACGTCTACTGCCAGAAAGTGCAGGGCAATCTTCTGGCATAAACTCATTCCTGTGGATCAGGTCAGAGCAACAAAAAAATATATATTTATACAGACCTACGGACTATGTGTATATAAGGTAAGTTTTT
The DNA here is from genome assembly GCA_026776945.1 of Isichthys henryi. Classification (NCBI taxonomy): domain Eukaryota; kingdom Metazoa; phylum Chordata; class Actinopteri; order Osteoglossiformes; family Mormyridae; genus Isichthys; species Isichthys henryi. The sequence goes on from JAODJX010000001.1 coordinate 42,893,188, forward strand.
AAGTATCCCCAAAGTCATCCGATCCTTAATACAGAACACAAGGGAATGCTGATTTAACCATATAAGATCGATTTGCAGATGTTTTCCTTCTTATAGTAGCTTATATTAACAAATAAAATTAAATACAGGGCAAATTTGTAGCCTCTACAGATACTTCGCTACTTCTGGTGGGAAAGGAAATATTTTGAACTAGCTAGGGAAGTATTGTGGTTTCAAGAAAAAACAGACGCATAAGTATTAATTATAAGAAAAATATAATAGCAAAAATTATGTTTTATATAGTGTAACTGTGGAAAAACTGACTGGAAAAAAATACTTAGGAAACTTACCTCGAAATTAAAAACAAAATACCCAGTCATGTGTCAGTAATAAACGGTATCATAACGTAACCGCAGTGGTGCAGTGCTTTGCGCTGTCGCCTAACCACTTTAGTTCCAGTCTCCGCCAGGGTTTCGTGGATGTGGAGTTTGCATGTTCTTCCCGTGTCGTCGTGGGGTTTCCTCCTGGTACTTTGGTTTCCCCCCACAGCTCAAAAACATCCTGAGGCTAACTGGGGTTACCGAATTACCCATAGGTAAGCGTGTGAGTGTGCTCTGCAAATGGTTGGCACCCCCCGGAGACCCTGAATAGGATAAGTGGTTTCAGGAAATGGATGGATAATGTAGCAGTTTAGTTCAATTGTTTTGACTTTATAAACACAATGACAATAAGAAGAAAAGCCTGCAATACCTCAAAATAAGATTTTGCTTCCATCTAGTGGGCTACGAAGGAATTGCACACGTAACAGAGAAATACGAGAAGTTCATCCATCTATCGTTCTCCGCACCCATCCCCACATAAAATCGACTGTTTCGGAAAGTGGCAAGAAACCTGGTGAGACAATTCCACTGTTTTTTCAGCAAGTGGATGAAGCTTCCTGAGGTGCACCATTAACGCTTCAGAAACGATTCTCCATAGCTACTGCAAGTGAAAAACGATTTATGTGGGAAAAAACCCCCACTAGTACAAAAACTGTTCCTCAGCGTCCATTTCTGTACCTTAAATTAGACTAAAATGTACATTTACTTACAGTTACGTTACTATCGGCAGAGCCTTAGGTCACAGTCTTACAAATAATTGTACCCTCAGAGGTACAAAATGGTACTTTTTCTAACAGTGTACAATATAGGAACAGTCACTACCTACTCACCCCCCCCAAAAAAGAAAAATTATTTATCACCAGCTGCTGTACTTACTGTCTCCATCACCAGGGATGCCAGCCACCTGGTTCACACCCTCTTCATACTCCACCCTTTTAGGAAATGCTAACAGTGCTTCACCACCCACACCATCCGCTCTCCCCGAGCCTTCAGGCTGCTAATCGCTTGCTGGCCTGTATCTCCACCACACACTATTCCACACTCCTCTCGATATGCAATTTCTGCACTTTATTAATATTATATACTGTAGTATTGACACTTTGTACAACCTCACCCCCATTTTGCATTACTTTGCTCTTTTGGTCTTTTCATATGCTGCACTGTCATGTAAAGTATTGCTGTTTTATCCATCCATGGTGGATTAATAACTGATACTTTATTGATCCCTGCATGAAAACTCTCTTTATGCCTCCCTCCACCCCCAACTTGCTCTCTGTAAGTGAGAGCAAGCCACTCACAAAGGGCAGCCACCCATAGCAGAGCCCAGGGAGTTCGGGGTTAAGGGCCTTGCTCAAGGACCCACAGACATGCTGAGGCGGGACTCAAACCCACAACCTTTCGATCACGGGCACAGCAACTCAGCCCACTGAGCTACACGTTGCAACAAACCCAACACGATAATACTTGAAACTTATATGTATTTCGCACTACAGTCTTTAGGAAGCAAAAAAGGTGTGAATTTCATTGCATTATGTACAGAAGATAATGAAAAAGAGCTTTAACGTTTCAAGTTAACACCTTTTCTGAATATACGTAGCACGGCAATGCAGAGCGAGCATAAAGGAAACACAGTTTGAGGGTATATTTCAAAAGGAAGGATGCTACCATTAACATGTATGTCATAAACAAATTTTGGTTTTATAAGGTCATACGCATGAGCTCACTGATAACCGCTGAGAGTAGATGGCATGAAGCACAAGAAAATGTGGTAATTGAAGATTAACACGGAAGACAAATGATCAGATTTTCCACAGCCTTACAGTGAAGTGTCCAGGCAATCATCTACAAAAAGGCAGTATAATTAGAAATAATGCACAATTCGTATTTACGGAATTACGTACAGATATGATCACGAAGCTTAAGTACTGGGATTTTTTTCATAACTAAAGATTACGTCAAATGTTAATATAATAAAGATTTAAACTTGAACCCAAGAAACACTAAACTACAAAAACAAAAGAAATGAATGAGCTTTTGTATGAACAAATTAGAAAAAATTAAGGCCGGTGTTCAGCACTGGAATTCTTTGGGAGTAATTTCCATCTTAATAATCCAGACAAATTGACTGAGAAAGACTGACATTTGTGCAGGATAATGTCTAGGTCCCTGGAACCCAGTCACATGGAAAACCTAACAAACGCTCAGGTTTCTCTGTTTAAACTGTTCAGACGTCCATGATCTGCAGAATGAAGTGGCCATCTTCACTCAACATTTGCGGGGCTGGTGGATGTGCAAGAAGACCTTAGGCGAGTGTGTTTTCTCCACGGCTGGTGTGACTTTGCTGTGCCTGATGCTCACTGCTGAGGTGGGAAACTCGTGCCCCAACTGAAAAGAAAAAAATCACTTTCATTTAATAGTGGAATAAGGAGGTATATAGTGATAGACAGACAGACAGACAGACAGACAGATAGACAGATTATAATTTATCATTAAATATATTATACAGCTACACTTTAGGTCTGTACATACTGTAGTAAGAAGAGCACAGGGTTCAATAAAGTAACAAGTTCTAACCCATGATATAACATGATACTCATGTGAACTAAAACTGATTTAAATAAAGCACCAGCAAAAAGTAATATTAATGTGAACTGTAGTAAAGCGTAGTATCAAACACACACAAACTGGCTTAATTCTGTGTTGATTTTCAGGGAGCGGCGAAAATGACCCATTCGTGTTGTGCACATATTTGAATGAATGTCGGCAGGATAACATTGCTGCAAAAAACTACTAACCTTTTCAAGAGTCCCCACTAAAAAAATATTGACCGATTGCATTCCAGGTGAAGTGGCGAGAGATCTGGGAAGACATTTCGACTGATTCTTTAGCGACATTCGGCAAAGTTATAACTGCTGTCAGAGAGTCACCACCTCAGAGCAGAACTGTTTGCAATCCACAAACTGTTTATGTGACCGAGGCACAGAATATTTATCTGGAGAAAGTCTTAAAATGCACAAGAGACACCCAACACAAACACAAACATCAACCATCTGCTCCCGAATAACAGATAATAAGGATTTTACCCAAGAATAATGAAGACTCCGGGAACAAGACAGAGTACAGTATGGCATCGCTGTAAGCAAGACCCGGATGTCCTTCTGGTGGACAACCACAGCATTAATCCTCTTCCTGCCCACCCAGTTATAACAACCCATAAAAAAGAGGGGTGCAGAAATGCTGCATTGACATAGCGATGAAGCAAAGTTTCTTAAAGGCACAGTATTCTTTTTAATCTTTGCTCATTCCATAATTCCTGCCCACCTTCTCTCCAAGCTAAATACACTGAGCTCCATTCTATAGAAGAGCCATGTCCACTCCAGGTTAGCTTACTAGCTGAGGTGGACAGCAGACATCAGCATCCGCATGCCAGTGCACTATCCACCGCACCCCCATGTGCCTCCTCCCCAAACCTGCTACCTCGGCTTCTCAGCTGGCCTCTTGGTGTCCTTCTCGGCACTTCCACTCTCCTCCGAACTTTTCTTAGCCACCCTCTTGCCCCCCGCTTTCACTGTTGAGAGAGAGCAAACAGAGCTGGTCCCTCGAGCCTCACCTGTGGCGCAATTTACGAGCCCAGAGAATTAACTTCAGAAAACAGAGGAGAGGAAAAGCCAGCCCAAAGTCACACTGTAGCCCTCAACAGCACCTCTGACCTTCAAAGATGATGAGAAGGGATGTAGGAACTTGGGGATGGGGGGACACTTTTGGGTTGTGGCCTATAATGCCATAAATGTTCATTATTTGTGTGATTTTCAGCTAGCAGGTAGCAGAAGTGGATAGATCAGATAGTTCCCAGTCCATATAGTAAAAATCCAGACCGAGGTTTCATTTCAACCAGCCAGTTCAGCAAAGATTTACAGTCAGAGAGTATACAATTGGTTGTTTGATACAAAATCTTGGTCTGGATTTTCTGGGCTTTTATTCTCTGGATCTGAACCACCCCCCCCCCCCCAACTTTTACAGGCATGACTAAAATATCAAGGAAAATATGTGGGTCCTGAAGCAGTTGAGAACCACTTTATGTGAACTGATAAATGTAATATAAGGAACTGTACACACACAAACAAATATATATATATATATATTTATCTCCACCCTTTGTGGAAGACACTGCAGTTACCTGTCACGTCATTCTGCCTGCAAAGTTCTGTTGGAACTTCGACTATGGAAACGCCTTTGCCGGCAGGGTGCAAGAGTCTGGGCTCTCAGTGAATCACTGACTTAATTTACATCTTTCACTGACACTGTAATTTTCCAGCCTCGCCTTCACTTTAGTTTCATTAGTAGGTGCAGCTTAATTCACCGCCGAACAAAGAAAGCAACTCATAAATTAGAGGCGTTTCTACATACGATAAAATGTGCATTTATAATTCTTATAAAGGAGAAAGATAACAACTCATTTAACCTTGTTGCAAACCATAATTAGCATACTTTAGCTGCAGTGGCAGCAGGAAAACCACAAAAGAGGAAACCTTTTTATCGATTTTTTGTAACAGAAACAATAATAATAATGACTTTATGCCTAAAGATTGAAATTTAAACACTACAAGAGAAACTCTACAAAGGAACTTTTGAAATCGTTATTATAATCTTACTCTGCAAAGGAAATGAAACATAACTGTGCAGTACTTTCAAAAACGAAAGTGAAAGACTGCAGTCCACTATTTAGAAAGCATTTCTTAATTAACGGAGTTTCATTATCAGACGAAAAACTTCATTAACCCATAACCCAGTGAAAATCACAGTCATTAACGGCGTTTTGGTTCGGGCTTTGAAGAAGCGTCAACAAAATACTGTTGATTTAATCATTTAATATAAGGGAAATAATTTCCAAAACTGCCATGCATTAACTTCAAGTGGTTAAGCACTGGCTATAACTTCACAAAGGGGTACGAAACGGCTTACCTGCTGGGGGGTGGCCAGCCTTTAGCGATGGGATCTCTTTTCCTGGCACCTTAGACATTTGAACCATGTTCAGATCTCTGAAATCGCACACAGAAAGCGGTCAGTTTTGCTGTCCAGGGTTTTTCAGGGGGAGGTGGAGTGGTTGTAAGTTAAAACAACTGCGTCACACCCTGAAGTTATAAAAGGTTACGCAACCGTGTTTACATCGCACATGTAGTACCTTCCCCGTTGTAGGGCTACAGTTAACTTGCTTAAAAGTTGTTTCAGTGTCATAATGATAGTTAATCCTTTAAATTCACCGGTGTGGTTGAATTATTTATGGAGGGTGCTAACCTATTGTGTGAAGCCTGGCCGATGTGGATTAATGTTTAGTGCCATTTTACCGGGAGGGGGTCTACTTCATAAGGAGCCGTGTAAAAAGTCCCACAAATATCGTGTACATCACTTAATGTAGTGACAACGGGAAGCAATACACCCAGAAGGTGGCAGGCCATACCACGGTGAAAGCAAAACACCTTCAGTATTGGGTAGACGGCAGTGAACAGACGAGCCGCCGAATAACACACCCTAAGCGGGACCCTGCCAGCTTCCCCGGACAGAAGCTGGGTGCGGCCCCTTTAATAACATCCCCTTCTCGTCGTGCCCGCACGACACTCACACTTGACACACTCATTGTATTTATGACCAAAGCATGAGGGTCTCCGAACAATTTCTTACCCCCGATCTGCTGGTGTTGCTTGGTGGAGGTAATAGTCCGTCTTTCCGCAGATAACGTCAATATAGATCTATGCTGGAAGATAGATCTCCGTAATATGAACACTGTCTTGGAGCAGCTGCGTACTGCATAGTAGCAAGGCCATCCTATTCTGAGCTCTCCTCCCGAGTAATTTCGGACTCAGAGTTCGAAACCTAATAAAAATAATGACTATTAATCCTACCATTGTATTGCGTTTAAATTACGGTTAAAATTGCTAATAAAAATATGCATGATTTAATTCATAGGGTCAATACGTTTGAGAACCCTTTTAATTCTTAAAAGAAACACTGATTTGCGGTTGTCATTACCCTGTAATTCATCCATATCCAACGTAAATAAAATCTATATTTCATTGCCAGAAACACATAATGGGATCAGTTAATGTTTTGAACAGAATGTCACCTTTCCATTTCATGACAAGATCTACAGGCTGATCAGCCCACCTGTCAATCACTGCCTGCTTCAGCCTATGAGAGTCCAGCAAACTTGACATGAAATATGAGTGTTAGATAGCCCTGCCTACTGTATGTGTCCTGACCTCAGTTCTCCCATTATAATGGTCTATTAATTATTACATCAAAGAGAATCACATCATCATTTTGCTTTTTTTGGATTCCCGAAGTCCCTTCCAGGCAGACAGATGAATATGTGGGTTTTCCATAAAGAGCAACTTTTCCTTTTTTAAAATTTTAGTTAAATTTCTTGGCAAAACAAAAAACACGCATGCACAATGGTCTAATCATCCGACATTTCCTAAACTGTTGCAAAAGTGTTTTCTTAAAATCTAAAATTTAGCAATGAACAAAAGACTGAAGATATTGCATGACAAATGATGGATACAATCAGGGCAGAAGATAAACCACGGAACGGATGATGGTGTTTATTATTCTCCAAGATGCCGATGTGTCCTTCAAAAGATGGGAGAGGAGACAGAGAGTTAAGAAATAAGCTGTTTCTGGAGGTAACGTTGACGTTTATTTCTGTTCTCTGTGCATAGAAAATGGCAGTGAACCATTCGATGTGAGGCGCAGGACAGCGAATGGAAAAATAGACTCTGCAACATCACTCAGAAAAGAGCTCGACTGTCAGCATTCATTAAAAATTAAAACAAAACGAGAACAAAAAATATGTCATTTTATTACACTCGAATGCATGTGTTATGCTTCCCACTGCTCCAAAATTATTCTCTAGTTTCTTTGCATTTATACTTCTATGTAATTTAGACATGGCACAAATCTTATATGGGCACTCATGAGCTTAAAACCAGTGAGAGAGTTTTTTTTCCCCCCGTATTTACAATAAAATGGAGAAAATGTACATGATTCTTGGCGGTACACAATCTCAATATTAAGTACAGCAATGATACAAGAAGGGAATATGATTTCATTCCTCTGTACAAACTAACACCGTTAGATCCTCTTCTTTAGTGCTATGAACGGCTTGTCCCTACATACGCAGTCCTGTCACATTCCGGTAGCCTTCTTCACTTTACTCACTCCTTCAACATGCTGGCACAGCTACAAGCTTTAAAGAAACAAACAAAAAAGGAAACATACATCACAGGAGAGAGACACATCTGGCCCTGGCCCCTCGCACTTCATCCTATTGGCCCAGCCCAGGCCCCTCCCACTTCATATTGGCCCAGTCCAGCCCCCTCCAACTTCATCCAACAGGCCCAGCCCTGGCCCCTCCTACTTCATCCTATTGGCCCAGCCCAGCCCCCTCCCACTTCATCATACAGGCCCAGCCCTGGCCCCTCCTACCTCATCCTATTGGCCCAGCCCAGGCCCCTCCCACTTCATAATTCTTCCTTCTTACCAACACGAAACACACATTCCACCATCTCTTTCTTTGGCTAGACGTTCTGCTGTCCACCTACATCCTGTCAACCCCACGTTCAAGAGTCATTTAACAATGAAATGTACAAGTAAAAGCCAATAAGGGGACTCCATTCCTCAGAAAAGGGGCGGAGCCTCTACACCCAGGAGTCTGGCGAACCCGGGTACTGCTCCGCCCGGTACGAAGGCCTCCGTGCAGCCGAGTAGAAGTCCACATAGTTCGTGGTGGATTTCAGCGAGTGTGGTGCTGGCGCGTAGTCCGCCGTGGAGGAGTAATGGACGCCATCCTCGAAGTAGGAGTCCTCATAGCTGCGTGGAGACTGCAGGTACCTTCTGTAGGTATCATAGGTCCTCCTGCTGGGATCTTCAGCATAGTACAACTGCTGACAGTGTGGGGGGGGGACAGGGAGGCTGCAGGTCACTGCACATACAGTGGATTTCAGCTACATGTATGACATAAAATTTATGGGATAAACTGATTGTGTTTGTTTTATTGAAATGCTTCAAATCTACCCCACCCCCACCCAAATTAGTACTCCATCCATCCATCCATCCATCCATCCATCCATCCATCCATCTATCTTTCAACCACTTATCCTGGTCATGGGGGCCCAGGACCCCCTCCCAGCATGTCTTTAGACTATAGGAGCAAACTGCTAGCACAATGGTACCATGGCTGACATCAGTCATGGGGGTTTAGAACTGAAACAAGGGCAGACCTGAATTTTATGAAAATGAATAAATTTATGCAGTCAATTAAAAATGTGTGTGTGTGTGTGTGGGGGGGGGGGTTAACAAAGATCCAACACAAAACAGCCACCTCCCTCCCTCACCTGTCCTCGTCTGGGCTCCTCTCTCGTGGGTGAGGAGTAGGACCCTGTAAAATACTGTGATGGCTTCCTGGACGCTATAAGAGACACACATGCAGGAGGCAAAAAGTCCATAAAACGCACTTATGAACAGAACAAGTTGACCAGCAAGAGCCTAACTCTGCATCACCCTGAATACACGCCAAACTCATGGGAGTTTTACTTACACAAAAATGTTGAGAGCAGAAGGAAAAATGATTGGTTGAGAGATAACCAATCAGATTGTAGAGGAGGCGGGTCTAAGTAACTAGAGGAGTCAGGACCAAGTAATCAGATGTTTTGGTCCCGCCTCCTCTAGTTGCTTAGACCCCCCCGCTCTACAATCTGATTGCTTGTCTCTGAACTATTTTTCCTTCTGCCCTTGGAACGTTTTTGTGCAAGTAAACTCCCAGAAGCACACACCAACTCAGCCCTGCATTGCTCTGGGTGCCTGTGGAATATCACTCCCTAGCAGGCCTTAAAGTAGACAGACCCAGTGGCATTTTACCCATAATCCCCAGGGTTGCCCGCACTACTGGAGGGCCCTTGCCACTCACAACACCATTTTTTTACCCTCTTTTGGTCACCCAGAGCTACTAAACCCCTTTCAGAATGGCTGTCTGAAGGATAGCTTCAGGCTTACTTGTGGATTGGTATTTATGTACACTGCCATCTCCTTGATAATTATAGAATTGCATAGATGACTGTGTTCTTTGATAATTTGAGCGATGTTCTTTAATCCCCAACATGGCAGGAGAGGACGTCGCACTGCCACCTGAGAGACAAGCAGAGAAGACCGATGTATTCAGACGTTATTCACAAGCTTTGGGTTTTAATAAGAGTGGGGACTACATTTCCCATGATCCTCTGTTTAGGCACTCACCTGACTGGATGACAGGTGACATTTGTAGGTTCGTGGATGGCAGGGTAGGCTGTGATTTGTACCTATCCCGCTCTAGCGTGGAAACAGGTGTGATGAAATGGTTCTGGTTCCACCCGTCCTGAACACACAACAAAAAGGAGATATTTAAACCCATCCTTAAAGAAACCCAACATTTCATCATTCCCACACCTCGTCTTGTAACCACCTCACCTTTTTATAAATGGTGCGCAGGTCTCTGTACTGCCACAATGTGTTCAGAACCTGAGCTGCTGCTTTTACTACCTTCATCGAGTACCTGAGTCAGGGAGAAGAAAAAGGAAACTTAGGATTGGGGGTTTGAATCCCGTGTGTATGGAGTTCTTTTCCCCGTCTTCTCCCCAGGTATTGTGGATTTCCTCTGGCTCCTCTAAAACATGCAGCTACACGAGCGGGTCTTTTGAAAATAGTGTGGCGGCCTGAAAGGTAGGGCAATGTGTTTCTCATTGAAAGGTTGCTGGTTCGAATCCCCAAGCAGTAAGGCATGACTGAGGTGCCCTGAGCAACGTACTGCTGCCCTCTGCTATGTCACATACGGGTTAAATGCAGATACATTTTGTGCTGTGGTGTGTCAACAATGATAATTGAACCCTTTCACTACACTTTCTGATAGGCTGGCATCCTACCCAGTGTGTGATCCTGTGTCAAATAACGAGTTGCAAAATGGATGAATTTAGTCAATATATGTAAGGTAAATGGTGTCAGTTAAGCTGTCATTAAGAGGATAACCTTTAATAGACCATTCAGTGCTTCTTACCACATTTTGCACTATGAGCTAATGTCATTTACCGAGTTAATCTTTTCAGTTGTCAGCTAATTGTTTTAGCTATACATTATATTTTATAATATATTTCACTTGCATGGCTGCTGTTTTCATTCAAACTGACTTACAAACAATATCAGTATCTACAGTATCAACTGTGTATTTCATTGGGTCCGTACGTAGTTTCATATCCTTCAGGTTACCAGCTAAATTCCTGATCCACGACGCCCAAACTTAATCAACTACTAAAGAACTTCGCCGGGTACTTTCTGGGACTTGATCAGGTGACCAATCAAGTGCTGCGCCACGCCAGCTGCTGGCCAATCGGAGCGGGCCCTGACGAACCTCTCGCCCCTGCCTTTGGTGATGCTGACGAGCTTCTCGATGCCGCCGGTGTCGGCCAGTGCCTTGGCGTTCTCCATGTTCTTGCTGGTGACCTCGTGCAGCGTGCAGCAGATGGCGGCCACCGTCTCGTCCGACAGCAGCGTGGTACTCCCGCCTGGCAGGCGGTTCACTAGGTCACGCATGGCGTACTTCCCTGAGGAAAAAAACAAAACAGAAGTGTGTTATTTGCCTGCTGGTGGCTGCTGACATGTTTAACAAGCGAGGCGTGGCAGGTCCTGTCCTACTGCCCCGAAGACACGCTGATGCCCGCCCAGCGGACTCCAAGCCAGCCGGCCAATAGGCTCCATGCCCAACCCTCCGGTCTAGAAAGTTTGCCCCTCCCCTGTAATAACACCTTCTTAAAGGAACGACAGCATTGTCCACCTCTCAGCAAAACAACCCCCCCCCCACATTCAGTTTCTGGGAAATGAGTGTCCCATTACGGTCGGATGCCTCCCAGTATGAAGGCCTGTAATGGCTTAGCAATAAAGAAATCGGTTTAGATTCTCAACCAAGTCCTGGGGGACACCCCCCAAAAGTTCACATTTTTGCTCTCTTCCAGCTCAAGACACACCCATACCAGGAATTCGGTGTTTGTGGTTGGCTGGGAGCTGGGAGGGAGTAAAAAATGTGGACTGTCTCAGGGTTCCAGGACTGGGTTAAGAATCATTGGTTTTGAAGCCCAAGCGGCCCACCTATGAGCTCCTTGTTCCGCACGTCCAGGGCCATGTTCCGCAGCGCCGTGGCCACAGAGCAAACCACGCGATCGTTGTCCATGCGCAGCAGTTCCACCAGGATGGGCAGGCCCTTCTCCTTGCGCACTGCTGCCCGGATATAGGCTGCGAACTGGGGTGCCGGGGGGGATAAAACCACACATGGTCACGGTTTAGTGCAGGGTTCCAAGATCCCTCCAATCACAAGCCCAATTGCTTAGCCAATCCAAAGGCTGGGCAAATGCCAGCCAATCACAGACTTTTTCATTTTTGTATAAAGCAGTGGTTCTCAAACTCGGTCCTCGGGCCCCTCTGCCCTGCTTGTTTTCCTGCTATCCCTGCCCCACACACAAGTCCCAGCTGTCTTTCAGCTTCTGATTGACTGAACA
>JAODJX010000001.1:42931119-42941361 GCA_026776945.1 Isichthys henryi
GTACGTTCTACACGGCGCTTCCCAAACGTCACCTCCGCTGCCGCCGTATGTTCTACACGGCGCTTACCAAACGTCACCTCCGCTGCCGCCGTACTTTCTACACGGCACTTCCCAAACGTCACCTCTGCTGCTGCCGTATGTTCTATACCACGCTTACCAAACGTCACCTCCGCTGCCGCCGTATGTTCTATACCACGCTTACCAAACGTCACGCTGCACATTCTGAACCAAGCTTCCCAAATGTCACTGCCATGCATTCTATACCATGCCTCCCAAACTTCACCATCACACATTCTGTACCACACTTTCCAAACGTCACCGCTGCGCATTCTGCACCATGCTTCCCAAACGTTACCGCCACTGCTGCACATTCCGTACTACGCTTCCCAAATATCTGCAGATGTGCTGATTGCATCCGCCTTCATTTTCTCTTGTTGTAATGCTCCGGTCCTGCTAATATCCTCCTTCATCAGATACTTCAAAGCACAGATGATTAGTTTTTATGGCCCCGCAGACAGAAATAAATGAGCAGAATCAGACCCATTGCTCACGTCTGGATGACAACTTTTTGGCTCCCAGTAAGCCCCCTCCCCACCCCCCAAAGTGGGAACCTGAATCCACCAACTGGTCAAGATGGGTACAGGGATGATACCAAGTGAAAAAGGCGCTACCGATGGCCCCCTTCCCCCGAGAGCTCTGGATCACAAAAAACCAGTGATCACTGACCCTTGCCCCCTCACCTCAGGGCACCACCTGCTCAAAATACTCGCTTTTGGGAAATAACCTACAAATCTGTCAAAAAGCAGAACAGACCAGCACTTCGACAGACTCCCAGAACCATTTTCTGGGTTAACAGGTGACCCTGAGGTGATTCAGGGCCCCTACACAGCCCCAAAGCCCCCACCCAATCCAAGATTCTAATTTTACATCTGCTTATTCTTACTCATTATTGCTTTACACTTTATCCACATTTCCATTTACTTATTCAGCAAATGCTTCGGTCCAAAGACAATACCTCATATCACACATTTCTGCTCACTTTTGCACAAGTTTACGTGGAAACTTGCCGTCAGCCACCCAATTTATTCGCTGCACTTGTCTGTCCCGTCATACGACGTTGATGCCGTCAGATGCACTGTGTCTCTAAGTCGAGCAGGACCGGAACCGCCTGAGCCAAAACCGGTATCGAAGTTGGGAACGGTCCTTTCCGTTCCTGAGGTTTTGATCATAAAATCTTTCCCAGTGGAAAACAATGAGCACCTTTCTTCCAAAGTTTTCGACAACAGATAAAACAAAAAAGGCACACGTCTGAAAACAGGAGAGCAACAGGAAAGTAACAGGAATGAAATGAATTAGAGAATCCTTCCAGAATGTTCCGGGGAGTGGAGTCGAAACCGCGTCACTCTCTGTAAACAGGTAACGGATTCAAAGGACACTCGTTGGAGTGCCTGGGGGGCGGGGGAGGGGATGCTTTCAATCAACACACGGGGAGAAAAAACAGGCTGAATTATTCATGGGAGAGGGGGCTTGCTCACAGAGCACTGGGCGAGGAGTAGCTTAACGTGAGAGTGATGATCAAACATGCCACTGGCAGGAATTAAAAGCCTCGTTACATTTGACGTTGATGCCCATTCAGGGAGCCATAGGAAAGCATTAGGCCATACGCACGACACAGAAGAGATTGAATAATTGATCAATTCCACAAAGCACTCCAGATGCCCTGTTCACAGGCCCCGTGCAGCACATACATATGTGTGGATATATATACATAATACAGGCACATGTGTGGATAAATATACACAAAACAGGCACATATGCTTAATATATAACTTACTGCAAAGTTTAAGGGAAATATTATCTCGTAGTGGGACAGAAACGGTCCCATGTGCACATTTGGGTTGCTGCATTTTGGCAGCTGTGGAATTCATGACAATCCGGAGACGTTAAACGCATCTCATGTGCTACAAGCCCCGAGCAGAGACATTTCTGGAAGGGAACGATCTGAGGCTCTAACAGTCAGTGTCTGCCACCAGTACATATGGCAGACTGTGTCCGCAGCAATGTAAACCCCCCAGATGGGAGGCGTCTGGGTTAATTAATCTTGAGGTCTGCGGAGATGCAAGCGGAATGGGAAAATCTGTAGAGCATCTGGGGCAGCATCCAGAAACCCACCTGTGAGGCTGTCGGGGCGCGGTGGGAGCATGCGCTCGTAGAGTTCATAGGTGCGCGGGGCGTAGAGGTCACCGTCGTGTAGCAGGGAGCGTGGCAGCGTGGAGCCGTAGTGCTGAGGCACCGCCGTCATGCCGGAGCGCACCGGCGAGGGGGATGAGGACCCTGGCGTGGCCACGGGGGAGCCGGCGCGTGCCGGCACCTGGTATGGGGAGGAGGAGGTGGCGCGGCCGGCACTGCCAGGCCGCATGGAGGCTGGAGAGCCGGGCCGCTGGGAAGCAGGCAGCGTCGCCGTAGAGAATACCGCTGCCAGCGGCTTGGGCTCAGCCACCACCGGAGAGCCGTAAGCGCTGCCCAGCAAGGTGCGCAGGGAGCCGCGTGACGGGGACACGGCACTGCCATATGCAGGCGAGTGTGTGCGGGACGGCACCGAGCTCACCCTCCGCATAGCCCGGCCCGAGCCGGCGGGGTGACTCCCGGTCACCTGAGGGTGGGGGGCAGAGGAGATCAAAGACAGGGCTCAGAAATCCAGATGGGACAGGAGCGACGAAGTGCCAGGGGAACGGCATCAGTGGCATCATCGCATTGACATTTCGGCACTTGGACAAACAGGCTCTGAAACACCTTCTCCCCACAGGCAGGGAGGCTGCTCAACAGCTAACCAGGCTGTTAGCAAGCACTATTTGTACATTTCGTAACTATCTTAACTATTTAACTGCTCACTGTTTTTTTAGTACTAGGGAGACTTATTTCATTGCCTGTTGCTCCTGCTATGTGCTAAATGCATTTGATAAACTATGATTTGATTTTGATTCACTTTGGTTAATGTTGCCCCCCCCTCCCCCAAAGACCATGAATAATGACATCGGCAGAACGACATCAAAAAAAGACTGATTCGTTTAAAATGTAAAGATATAAATCAATCATAATGCTCAGATAAACACCGCCCCCCCCCACCGTGGAGATGGAGGATAGAGCGGTACCTGGATGGAGGCCTGCCCCTCGGCGCGGGTTCCGCGGCCCAGCGAGTTGCCGCTGCCAGGATAGGAGTGCTGCAGCCTGAGTTCCGCCTTGCCGGCACCCTGTCCACTGTAGTACCCACAGGCCTCCTGGAAGCCGCTGTCCGAGTACGAGTTCATCTGCGTGGAGCTGCGTGAGTTCCCGGCCGACTCTGCTGGGGATGGGGGAGAGGAAGCGTGCGATGGGCACAGCATCAAATAACCGGCACACACCGCCTGCGGCCCTGCGTCCCCCAGTATCCCACAGTCGACCGGAGCCGTGGGCGCCGGCATTCTCCCGTCAAACGACGGCAGCTCGCAGGGTTCCTGCTCGGCCACGGCTCCCCGGCCGCGCTATTTCAGCTCTGAGGCAAATCATGTGAAACTGTGAGTTATGTGACAGCGTGAGGGGTGTGATGCCATGAGTCATGTGACGGCACGGCCCATGGGAAACCAGGTGCCGATTCAAATGCTGCAGCCCTAAAAAGTGGCACAGCCCAGTGCTGAGATAGAGAATCCCTGTGTTATTGTTGGGGTTGTATGTGAGGGGATGGGGTAGGTTGTGGGGGGGGGGGTTTGACAGACCCTCACTTTCATGCAGAGATGTCTGCTCGGGGGAGTACAGCGATGCCTGGTCCGCCTCACTCCGCGTGCAGTAGGTGGGTGACTGTGAGCTGTCCGTCACTCGCGATTTGGTCTCACCCACCACCGAGGCGTCTGGGAAGGGAACCGGGAGTTAGAACAGAATGCTGATCAAACCAAGGAAAAAGGCAACAACTGTGTCGAGAGTGTGTAACAGGAACCCGATGTACCAGAAAAGCCAGCCTGAGGAGCACACAGGTGAAGACTCTGCCCAAAAGAGGCTGAGCTCATGTTAGGTCCTGACAGATTCCTCAGCCTAATTACTCATACTAGTAAATTACAGTTTATTCAAAACCATGCTTTTATTCAAAACCACTGAGCACATTATGAAGCTCTTCATAATCACTTTATTGTTTGAGAAGGTTGTCCAGAATGTCTAAGTCATCTGCTGATTCAGTCATCTACATGAATGCAATTAAAGCTAAACTCTGATACAAGTGACCTCCACGGACCGCTGGTCAAGTGAAATACGTTATTTTCTCGGACATGAATAAGAACTGAGTTCAATGGAAAATTTCGCCTCTACAAGAAACACACGTTTCAAATGCAGAGATGTATTTCAGGAAATTAATTTTCGTTCTCCCGAAGATTCCAATGTGCAGGGGGACAGTATCAGTAGTATTGATCGCAATGGGATTTACATGTCGGAACGATGCAGAGCTTCACGGCCTACTGTGTAACCCATCGGCTTGCCTAGGATGGCCTGGTTATGGAAAGAAGCTGCCCTGCCAATAAATCATCGCTGTTATGAATAGATAAGCCGCCGCGAACGAGGGACGCCAACAAATCAACACTAAAGTGGCACTGAACAGCGCTCGTTCAGTTATTACACAGAAATGATAACTCCAACTCGAAGAGCCACAGCATGAGAAGAAAAAGGGATAATGACCAAGGGGCTAGTAAAACAGCCAGAGATTCACTCACATCCTTGTATTATAGGAAACATATATATTACACAACCTCGACAAGGCTTACGATGATATTTCCTTCAGAGAGGAAGGGAACAATCACGAGGGAAGTAAATAACACAGCCAGTTCCTATTCAACCCTGTTTCCTGCATGCAGCCATACATCTCCCAAAGCAAAACCCATGCCCTCACAGGTGACTACTCATCTCCCAATTAAACAGATGGGCTCACAAGTGACTACACATCTCCCAAAACAAACCCATGGCCTCACAGGTGACTACTCATCTCCCAAAGCAAACCCATGCCCTCACAGGTGACTACTCATCTCCCAATTAAACAGATGGCCTCACAAGTGACTACACATCTCCCAAAGCAAATCCATGGCCTCACAGGTGACTACTCATCTCCCAATGCAAACAGATGGCATCACAGGAGGCTACACATCTCCCAATACAAACCCATGGCCTCACAGGAGGCTACACCTCTCCCAAAGCAAAACCCATGGCCTCACAGGTGACTACTCATCTCCCAATACAAACAGATGGCCTCACAAATGACTACACATCTCCCAAAGCAAAACCCATGGCCACACAGGTGACTGACTACTCATCTCCCAATGCAAACACATAGCATCACAGGTGACGACACATTTCCCAAAGCAAACACATGGCATCACAAGTGACTACACATCTCCCAAAGCAAACCCATGGCATCACAGGTGGCTACACACCTTCCAATGCAACTCACAGGCCGCAGGCAGCTACACATCTTGCAGTGCAAAACAGGCACCCTCAAAGGTAGCTACGTGTCGCCCAATTGCAATGCACAGCCTCACAGACAGATACACATCTCCCAATGCAAAGACATGGCCTAACAAGTGGCTTCACATCTCCCAATGCAAACACATGGCCTCAAAAGTGGCTATACATCTCCCACTGCAAAATGCATGATCTCACAGGCATCGACACATCTCGCAGTGCAAAACGCATGGCCTCATAAACAACTACACATTTCCCAATGCAAATGCACGACCTCACATGCAAACGTCCATCACACTCTGGCCACATCTGGCCAGCTTCTGATTATAAAGGTCTGACCAAACACAGCCCAGATCTTTCTGAGATTAAACAAACCTGAGTTGGTTCTGCAAAGCTTATGCAGTCCCACATTTCAGACACCCAGAAAAAGACTGATTTATATGCACTGCGCGCAGACTCCGAGAATCAAGACCAAACACACGATATCCATCACCCTGCCCGTGACGGCATAGAAAATCATTCTGAATAAATCGGGAAGGCGTCTGTAACACTTTGAAGCTTAGACTTTTCTCCTTGAAGATTGGGACAAATACACAGAATGATGATTCCATCACAAAACATCTACTTAAAACTCTTATGCCACAAAACTTCCTCTAATCACACATTCCAAGTAGAACTAAAATACAAACAATAAGTTTTATTTATGACCTCTTTTTAAATTGTGCTTTTGCAATCAATCAAATGGACAAAACATTCAATAAAGTGTATTTAATCTCAGCTAAGTATTAATTTGGCTGATTATGAATCCCTGGCAGTCACTGCATTGGTGCGTAACAGGGACACAAATAATTTGATTTGAATATCCGCGGTTAATACGTCAAATGGAAATTCCATTAGTGGAATTTTATACCATTAATTTCATCAAAATCTTCAAATATTAATGTGACAATACCC
The DNA here is from genome assembly GCA_026776945.1 of Isichthys henryi. Classification (NCBI taxonomy): domain Eukaryota; kingdom Metazoa; phylum Chordata; class Actinopteri; order Osteoglossiformes; family Mormyridae; genus Isichthys; species Isichthys henryi. The sequence continues at coordinate 42,937,549 of JAODJX010000001.1, forward strand.
TACAAATGAGACTAATGACAGCTTTGACAAATTACCCGAATAATTTCCGCAATTAGTGCTAAACTAGATTTTACTCTTTTGGACACTAACAGACCTTTGCAGATGCTAAACAGTAAATCACTTTTCGTCTTACGAACAGGTTTAGGCAGTCTTCATGGAAAGTTACTTCTTATTCAGTGTCTGGAAGCGACTTACTAGCATAAGTCATCCTTAGCAGTATCTGGTTTTCTAGGTACTTACTGGCTAATTTGAGATGGCTCAACGCAAATGCAAGTGCTACGTATATTTATAGATCTCAACAAAACCAGCTCATGATGTTATTGTGTTTTTTTAAATTTTATTCCTTTGCATTTTCCTTCATTTGTGTCTTCTTTTATTCATTCTGCTGCCTCTGATGCCAGCTTAGTTAGATGCGTTGATTTTTTAATCCCCTTTAGCCACTAAAAAAACAGATTAGCAACAAAGATACCTACTTTTTGAGCAGGCAATAGCCACTTTCCTGTCTTCTGAGGCTGCTTGTCCAAACGAGTACAAAACATGAATGAGCTGTGACTAGATGAAAGAGTTTTCTGGGACCAATCACTGTTCACCACTGTTTCTCCATCCTTTCCATTTTCTAACTACTATGGATGTTTCTGGGCACATTGATCGCAAAAGCGATATGGTTATTCAATCATTTCTCACTTATATATTATGGAGACATAGCAACACATGCTATACAGCCTACATACTGCATCCACACCATGAATATTTAGAGACTAGCCGAGAACTGTGTCATGTTAAAAAAAACTACACTAAGAAAAGCACAGGAAAAAATGGCATTTATGGGCTGGTTAAAGCCATGTATAGCTAATGATTCTACGGCCTATGGTCTCTGCGGGAATATGTCAAGTTTTCCCGGGCATCTTTGCTAAAACAGGTACAGGGCTGCTGGACTTGGTCAGCTGGCTGGAGTGAGATTTTTAATTTGAGGCAAGTCTGCACACACATGCTCATATATGTAACAGTTTTATTACCTTGCAAATAGACTGTGGGGTTTGCAAACTACCCCAAACGCTTTTGACATAGCTAATTTCATGCTTATAATGGAATAATATAGATTCGCCGTAAGATTTCTTGCGTGAGCTTGAAAGCGTGAATGTCACACCAGATGATGAGAGTAGTCTGAAAGCGTGAATGTCACAGCAGATGATGAGAGTTGCAAACCCTGGGGTAGAAAGCCATCCGCACTGCCATTTTGTTAACAACAACAAGAAAAACAGATTCCTAGAGACAGACATGGAAATGGCACATACTGACATACTGATCATACTGGTGGGGTGTACAAAGTTGCCTAATACCTTCTGTTCAGGTTCATTCTATTTGTTAAGATGTTGGGCTACTTTTAAGATGACCGTAATATTTTCGGCAAACCTGACAGAACCTATGGTTTTAGCAATATGATGTTGTATGTGGTGATTATCCTTCAGGTGCACCGCCTGTGCAGGGTTCTTGAGGTGAACTTTTTTATTCATTCTGATCCCACCCGCTGTCCATGATTGGCTGACATAAATGTGACGCTGTGGGGTTGGTCAGCAGGACAAATTATGCAGTTACCAGCAGGCTTTGCTCCGCACCACACGTAGCTGTGAACAGCGTAAATTAATATTAAATAATATTTAATTAATATCTGTATTAATGTGGTAACCGCGCAATGTTTGTCGTGGAATGCTTGTTGTGTAAATTGTTGACGTCCCAGTCTGTGCCATTGCTAGTATTAAACCAAAAGTGACTTTAAATAAAGAGAGCGACTATTTTAAAAGAGCTGTCATCTCGTTTGTTAACATGAATCACGCACCCGCCGAAATACGTGCATTTGCACTCGGTACGTGGGTCTGCTGCTTCAGAAACATTCTGCGTCTTCTAGGGTCGTAGCGTGACACAGAATGAACAAGGCGGCAGCGTCGCTTTCAGTATGCGGCAGACTGCTTACGATGATGCATTTGATTTCATTTCGCCCGTTTGAAGTATACAGCCACCCAGAGGTGTCGTTAGAGATTTTGAGCTCTATCAAAATTGGGCCCCCATCTCAGACCAATCATATTATGTTCTGAATTCTTTAGGGAGCAGCTGAGTCATCTTCTCCCCCATCTACGTTGCCTCTGTGGCCAGCTATACTAGTATGATGTAAATTTTGTATATTAACATACTATAAAACTACCCTGAGTAAACCCTGCTCCCCTGATTACTACACAGGACTATATTGCACTACACTGGCAGCCCAGAAACTAAAAAAACACCCTATGAAATATATATGTATGTAACTAAATAGTATCTCTCTTGAAATGTTTTCAATCCAATTTAAACGTATAAATAGGTTGAACATCCTGTAAGTACGTAGTCAGCAATCGTCATCCTCCACAAAACACATTCCGATATGCAAGTAATTTTAGTGACGCCACGATTATGCAAATCAGCACACTGCATCATTCAGCGACCTCCAGTGACTTTTGGAGGGGTAGATTTGTTACTCTTCCTTGAAAAGAGTTTAGGGTGGGGACTGGGGGTGAGGGGCGGCGTGGGGGACACGGTACCTGCCGATCTCCAGGGGAAGGACTTCTCAGAAGAGCTGGAGGAGAGAAGAGAGGAGGAGTCAGGCCAGGTCATAGAACAAGACAGAGAGGCTCCCTCATGTGGACAACGCTCGTAATTGTGGAGGTGGCGTACCGCTGCGTGCAGCTGCAGCTTAAAGATAAACCAATGAATTAAATCCCTGCTGGACACTCTCAATAACAGGAATATCTGAAAGTACAGCAGCACATTAATTTAAGCCGTTTAATTAACATAAATTGAACGAACCTCCTGATTACAGCTGTGCAGACAACCAGGATTTTCTTTCGAATGAAACAAACAACTCCCACCCCTACCATTAATAATGGGGGTACAGGGAATCTGATCCATGGAATGCATGGGGACGATCCCGATCCGGGCATAACCATGGCGTCCCGGTGATAGGCCCCACGAGGGCCCCATGAGGGCCCCACTTTCCCGTGCGTGGCCAGTGCGCCAAATGGCATCACAGGCGGAACAGGCCGAACATTCGGGCACAGGGAGGCGACAGAAGGAAGATGATCCAGAAATGTACATTCACACCTACTTAACAGGCGTTTTTGTCCAGAACAGGATCAGCCAGTCCCTGAAGCAACTGAGGTTTAAGGGCCTAATGGCGAAATTACACTGCAGACCCCGGGATTTGAAGAAGCAACCTTCTGCTCACAGGCACAGTGCACTAACCCGATGGACCATGTACATAATGCATGTACAAGCAAGCAATAATTCTTATCAGTGTGACTGTTAGTATGGGTTTGGGAGGAGGACTTACCACTGAATGATACTAATTAAACACGATGGCCACATCCTCCAATACCCCTATTTCACTGCACACTGTGTTCTGGGCAGTACATTTAGATTAATATGGGCGTAAATAATTACTGACTAACTACAGCAAATTAAGAAAATCAATCACGGCCCAGTTAAGTCATTTATAGTGCCTGATTTTGTTAAGAAAAAAATATATACTGTAACTACTGATGAATGTCACATATTTACAATAGTTTCAGCAATTTCCCTTCTTTCAGAAAGCCCACATCTATGCCAATCAATTAAAATTTTAATTAACATCCTTAACCCTTTCATAGGCTTGCATTCAGCCTGTTAAAATGTTTAAACATAAAAATGTTATTATACAGTAGCGCAGTCAGGGGCGGCATGGTGGTGCAGTGGTTAGCACTGTTGCCTCACACCTCTGGGACCCGGGTTCGAGTCTCCGCCTGG
>JAODJX010000001.1:42941461-42952898 GCA_026776945.1 Isichthys henryi
CCAAAAACATGCTGAGGCTAATTGGAGTTACTAAATTGCCCGTAGGTGTGCATGAGTGAGTGTATGGTGTGTGAGTGGCCCCCCATCCTGGGTTGTTCCCTGCCTCGTGCCCATTGCTTCTGGGATAGTCTCCGGACCCCCTGCGACGCAGTAAGGATAAGTGGCCTGGAAAATGGATGGATGGACAGTAGCGCAGTCATTTCTAACCACCGCAAATATCCATTCATCTATTTTCTACACCTGCTTGTGCTATGTATGGTTGCAGGGGTCCAAAGCCTATCCCTGACGCTATTGGTGCAACGCAAGCAGCATCCCAAGAAGGGGTGCCAACCCATCGCAGACTGCACTCACCACTCATACACACATTCACACCTATTGACACTTCGGCGACTCCAATTAACCTTAGCATTTTTTTGGACTTTGGGGGGGGGGGACCAGTGTACCCGGAGGTAACCTAAAGGCTCCTGATATCAAGGGAGTGCATGGCTTTAACTGACAAGCCCCTTTAGACATTCAACAGAGAAGGCTTGCAATTCACCCCCCACCCCAGTAGGAGGCGCTTTAAAAAAAAAAAAGCACGCAGACAATCCATCCTAAACTAATCTCCCAGGGCAGCCATCTCTGCCCGGGGGGTGATTATAGAGACGAGACTGGCATGGAAGGGTTCTGACCAGAAAGCTCAATCTTACCCGATATCAATCACAAGTGTGGGGTTTGCCTTTGAAAAAGAAAAAACCTAAAACACAGAGAATGTATATGGCACAAAGTGGGCAAGCTGGTTACACTCATGTAACTTCATAATTAATGCTGCTCTTTGAGGGGTGCAAGCATCTAAAATATCGATCCGCCCTCCAGTAGGCAAGAAAGCACAGTTTTTATCCAAGCTGACATAAAATCCAAACCTGTTCAAACAGAACAGGCAAAATAGTTGTGCTTTTCCCAAGACTGAAAAAGGAAAACTTAATAGTAAAAAAAGGGTTAAAAAGTCCCTTTCTGGTGGAACTGGTGTTTTGCAGAAATTCTGTCCTTTTTATAATATAGCAAGTTACTCATAAGTTAGTGTTGAAGCACACGTTAAGGTAGCCATGTTTATAACACTAAACAATCCAGATTCTCTCTCACTCCATCTCTCTTTCTCTGTGTGGGTGTGAGACATGAGCCGCTTCCATATATACGTTGGACGTTTAGACGCTAGGTGAGCTAAAAAAGCTGACAGTATCTTCTATTTAAAAAATAAAAACTGCAGCATCTTCACAATTCCCTTCAAGGCCTTGGTATCATCTGGGTCCAAAGGTGGGATGTTAAAACCAATCTTTGACTTCAGGGACCATAGAGAATGAATCCCCAGAAACAGGAATGGTTGATGCAACGTACCTTTTTACTGTGGAAAAAGGTGAGGAAGCTTATTCTCCTTACTGAATGAAGGAGCTGACCGTTGGTTGGGCACTGCTCCGTCCCTGACATTTCGACGGGTGTTATCGCACTAATTTTCCTGGGATTATTCAAGGTGGCAAATATGCAGGAAGCCCCAATGGTGCCCTTCACTGTACACATGGTCCCAAAAAGCTAATTATTGCAATCAATGTCACCAGGCCCGTGATCCTCAAAATTCCCCAACGCCAACATTAATACTGATGACAAACTCAAAACAAGCCTATTTAAACTAATTAACACTGCAGAAAAAAAAAATGCTTGACAGAATGGCTCACTTAAAACCAGTGCCGGGAAATGTCGTGTTTGGCCTGCAGTAATAAGTTAGAGGGCCTACATTATTCTATGGAAAAAAGCACAAAGGCTCCCAAGTCATTTACCGGCCCAGCAGTGCATAAGGCACTGATGCTTTCTAGTCTAACAAGTCGTTCTTCTCAACGGTCAGTCGACACAGAAGGCCAGGATCGGTGTCCTCAGCGTGACATGACTGCGTGTCTGTGTGCGTTTGTGTTTTTTTGTTTTTAAATCCCTGGTGTACTTGTTGCCTAATTCTGTCTGGTACATAATTTTTCAAAAGTGTGCAAAATTTGGATAAAAAAAATAAAAAAACGTTCTTGGGGTTTATGACGACTCGCAAAGCGTTAAGGGACCTACAAGTGAACTCAACGCGACGGAAAAATTATTGCTCAGCAATGATCTCACAGTGTGAGTTTTACTTCCTGCTGGAAGGGAAGTCATGTGACATGCAGGAGAAGGAGGGGATGTGTCAGGAGGGATGAGGAAGTTACATATTCATGGCACACCTAGTGTCCTACTTAATCATTTCAACTCCCACCCGAGAAGGCACGCTCCTGGCCACGGCGATTGGCTCTCCTTCTGTGACAGTTCCGACTCTGTCAATTTGTATGCAAGACCCCGGAGTGAATTTTCTGATATGCTGCTGCGCAGCTGTCGGCAAGTCCGCTTTCTCGCCCGACGCGCGGCTTCTGGGGAAGGATCCGAGCGTGGTAAAACCAGACCCGTTTCCCGGTTCGTCACTCAGCAAACAGCTGGAAACCAATGACGAATGGCCCGTGAAATGCTGAGACTTCCTCTGTGGGCCCCTTTGACCCATCCCACTGCTGTCTAAATGCACAAGTAATGTCGATTCACAGCCAGAGTGCTGCCATCACTGACGCAGTACCGAATCGGCTCTGGATGATCAGTTCCGTCTCCCGCGGGAATGGTAACCCATGACGACTTGCTGACAAGAGATGGCAGAAAGTAATGCAGACTACACTTTAATAATTACCATACACCTCTGCTCTTGGACAGAGTGCTGGGAGGCGGAAAGGAGGTGCGTCATTCTGCCTTAGAAAGTGCCAGGGAAGAAGCAGACCAAACGACAGACATTAACAGGGAGCCATCAAATACAGCGTGTATAGGCAGCGTGAAAGCGATTCAGTTTATGTCAACAGAAAGGAGGATGGGGGAAAGGTGCTGAAACCTTGCTTGTTCACCGAAAGGCATTCATTTATGATCTAAAAATATCTTCTCCTCTCTCCTTCCCTAACAGACGAGCCCACACTCCTAGCCTGGTTTTCTTTACCATACCTATTTCCCCATTTTCTGATGATGGCCAAGATGGCCACCTTTCATGCCTGTTCCTCGCCACCGGTTCACCAAGCCCCCAAAGTGTAAACGAAGCCCCCATTCGGGGCTCCCACTTCCATGAAATGTTGATCTCTATAAGGCTGTAAGCAAACCTCTCTCATGACAAGATGGGCATAATGGTGTATTTCTAAAATATTCCTGGGAGGTGCTAATGATTTTCACATTTACTGGACTTTCTCAGGTCATACACCTTCCCTGTTTATTTTCTGATTCCCTCTGGCAAACAATTCACACTCTCTCTTCCTTTTATGTTTATATGAGAAATATAAAAAGTCACACGTTTTATTTAAGGAATTATCCTAGTCAGTATCTAGAAAGGTTCCCTATCTAATAAGCAGATTCTCCCCGTTCTCTGGGTCTGCAGGCACGGAACTTCATTCATCTCACCTCCCAACGAAATGGGTCTAATCATAGCACTTTATCCAATTACCTGCTGAGTCATAGTGGGCAAATGGATCGGTGGCGAGATCAAAACGCAGTTTATGCTGGTTTCTGCAATGATGAAAAGCAATGCTTCCTGCAAATAAAATAACTTAAATTTCAAAAGGTTTTCTTTTTAATAAAGGAAGGCAGTGAGCCTTGCAGGGGCTACGGGCATGGGTCCAAAACCAAAAGGTCGCAGGTTTGAATGTAAATATAGCACAAACATGCTGCAAGAAAAAGAGCAGTGGAGCCAGAAATCGGAAAAAAGCGTTTAGACTGAGGTATTTTTGCTAGTTAAACCAGAGGCTTAAATACCACTGTCAAATGCGCCACATCACCCACAAATACTGGCGCTCTCTAAGACTGAAACCAATGCGGCAACAGCAGCACCAACAGGCATAACGCAGGACGGCCGTTTCTGTGCTTGACAGAGGACCTCTGGGTCCTCAAGCTGCACCTCTAAGTATCCAGCAGTACGTAGAGTCATTCTGAAGCACCCTAACCAATGCATTGTTTTTCATGCTTATTTTCTAGTGTCCGGGAGAACTTGCATGCCCGGCAACGGTGCATTAACGGAGCCTTCTGCAGACGCAGCGTACCTGGCGCTGGCAGCGCCCGGAGACTCGGCCCCCAGCCTACATTGCTCCAGCTGGCTGGCCACAATCTGGCGTTCCGCCTCCAGCTCCCTGGTCAGCCGCTCAAACTGGAGCTCCTACATCAAGAGGGGGGGGGGGGGAGAGCGAGAGTCACCCCTAACTGTGACCCAGAGAGGCAGGGTGAGGTTTAAAATACAGCACAACAGAAACCGATCAGGTGGCGAGATGGGGCCGCTAACAGCACATTAATAAAATATGCATAGAAGAAAGAAAAGGAAACAAAAACGATCGCAAGACCAGTAAAACTTGTATTATATTTCTAATTTGTCATAGTTTTGAAAAATAATACTTCTCATGAAGACTGAGAGACTACAGACGGCGACCTTGTCCAGCTGTACCCAGGATGAGAGGCCACACAAGTTTAGCTTAGTCTAGCCTAGGGGGCTGTTTTATGGGGACTTTAGCCAGGAAAACCAGACCCCCCTAAGCAAAGGCTTAGCCCATAATTTCATAAATGCCCAGTGATGCTCTTGATGTGACCCAAACATCGCCACCTCCTGGCCACTTATCAGGACCTGCAGCTGCATGAACCCAGAGGCGGGTCAGTGAGGGCAGAGTTATCACACGTGGTGACTGCCTACCCCTCCCCCCGATGGCAAGGCGCAATCCTGATGCCCAGCAGTACTGAGGCTCTGCCCCATTTCCTGAATAAGCCGCCCCCCCCTACTGGCTTCAGCAACGACCAGCTGAGGGGAACGTGCAGATCCAGCAGTCCCCTCCCACAACGCTGAAGAAGCAGGGACTCATTATTTACCGACCTCTGACGAGGAAGTCTCACGTAAACCGGCAAGCAGCACATCACTACATTTCAATCTCCCCAGTTCAGCCAACGTCCGCCTCCCCCCAAACTCCATCTCCTCCGGTGTCCCGGCAATCTGACTTCTAGTCATTTTCCGTCACTCCAAATTAAACCGCCCGACTCACCTGTCCTGCCGCACAGCGCCTGACAAGGTTTACATCGCACGCGCGATCGATTTGCAGCTTAGACGCTGCTGCTTCTTGGAAAAAACTCTTGTAGCTCGAGTGCTTGAGTTTCTCAGGAGAGGGGGAAAAAAAACGAAAAATTATGATGACAGCGCAGATTTCTTTCCTGCTATAAATTTGACGACAGAGGAGACACCTTTCCTTTTAAGAGACAGGCTCATTTTGCCAAAGTCACACTCTTTTAAGTCATTGTGCTGAACCACGGAATATTAAAGGGACGTGTCACAGGCAGTTTCACGCCGCCAAAAAAGCCACATGATAAATGTCGAACCCCTGCTGGGATGAGAAATGTAATTCTGTAGGCGACTGTGATCCTTGGGATATGATGATAGACAGGGCAACACGATGTGATAGGGAGGCACTATGGTCTAGAGGGTAACACTACAGCCTCATACCACCAGGTTTTTGGTTCAAATCCCATAAACAACCCCTGATTTGGTGGCCCTGTTAGGGGCTGGAGGGTCCTCAAGTCACTGCTATAGTCATTTACATTACATTAAATGTGTTTAGCAGAAGCATTTATCCCAAGTGACATACTACTGAGAAGCCAGGGTCAGATAATCCTTGGAAAAACTGGGAGTTACAGGTCTTGGTCAACGGTCCAACTATGACATCACTCTGCCGAGGATTTGAGCTGGTGACCTTCTGATAATAGGCACAATGTCCTAACCTGCTGAGCCACACGGTTCCAAAGCATGCAGGCTAACTGGAATCTCTTCTCTTTCGAGTACGAGTCCTGTGATGGCCTGGCAGCCCATCCAAGCTCTCTCCTGACACGTGCCCAACGCCTCCCTGGCTAATCTACAGGCTCACCGTGACCCTCTGTTGGGTACGCAGTCACGGAAGCCGGATGGTTGCCAGCGTGTCCCGATAAACAGGAACAAAATGGAGAACAAAGAGCATCCGTGATGCACCGAGTGCCGCAGAAGGATGGGAGACCCGCTGCCAGCACAATGGAGATGTAGGCCGCCGGTTAACATGGAAATGCTCCGGGAACAAGGTAGTGGGAACGCAAGCACATGCCGAGTCCGACGGGACACAGCCGGAATCAAACGAAAATAATTTCACGCTGAGTCAACGGGACCAAGGTGACGAAAAGACCTCAGCTTGCCTTCGATACAAATATAGATATGGGCAATGGAGCTCTCTGCAGAAGAATCTCCCCCAGAGCAGATGAAAAGCATGCTAGGAAATTACTTCAACTCCCAACCCTCATCTGATTGGTCAGGATTAAATCAGCATCCCTCACAGGACCTCCCAGGGATCCACCAAGTAAACACTGACAGTCCGACAAGAGAGATGTTTACAATGTCATCACTCGGTTTTAATGTCGGGCAACCAAATATAGAAACAGGCCCATTAGACAAGCCACAATCAGCAGCATCGGAAAATACAAAAATTCTCATGACTTTAGAGCACATCTGCTTTTATAAGTCTGTCATACTGTCTGAGGGTATCAAACACGGACATCTAAATGAGCTCTGATGTTGTTGCCAAATTAAAAGTTTAATGACATTCGCGCACTTCAACGTAACAAGCCAAGAATATAGCATCTGCGTTATCTGTCAGTGACGATTTAGGCACCTACTGGTCCTACGGAAAGCAATGATGATGATGATGGTAATGACGGTGATGACGATGAAGAGCATGGTGCCATGTTCCCATAAGTCTTCAGAGGCTGGAGGCGCTCCCCGCTTGTGCCACACAAAGGATGTTTGAGTGGGACAGCATGTTATGTGAGCACATCAAAACAGCGTAATAAATTGCTGTCTCGCTGCAATGAACACCCATCTGTATGGCACTTGTTGCAGTGACGGGGGGGGGGGGGGGAAGGGAATTAACGCCCCCTTACAGACTTAACACAGCGGGTTTTCCCGGCCACATCAAAAAAAATTTGGCAATGGGGGCGCCGCCCCCCAAAGGAAATAAAGCACACATTACATCATTACTCCTGCTTGTTTGCCCTGCACCTTCAAAACAATGTGTCAAGTGTGAAACACGGAGCAAGTTGCTGGATTGGGCAGAATCACAACAACATTCACAGCTATAGCATAGCATTCGTTTTTAAGCCAATGCTAAGGAGCTTGGTGCATCTCAACTGCCCCCTCCACCCCATCCACAACAGGAGGACGGGCCAAACGGCAGCCCATACCAAGAACATGGTCATCTCAGACCAGATCATTGCTCAGAGTCTCCAGACCAGCGCCCCCTGGTGTTGGTCAGCCAGTCACGTTTTCCTCTGTATCAGTGCTCATAAATCCAATCCCACTATGCGGCAGGTACAGCTCATAGGAGTGACACCCCTGGCATATATTTATCAGGTTAATCTTCCATTTCTGCAACAGGCCACAATCCAAAGGTGTGGAGGACCCTGCAGCTTGTGGAGATCTGCAGAGGCTTCACGGCGCACAGCAGAACAGACCCCCCCAAGGGAGACACTTGGCGAAATGAAGTGGCAGGATTAAACAAGACAAACATCAAGCATGGGGTCACCTAGGGACATCGAAAGGGTGGCTGTTTACTCACGCAAAAGGAGATGACAGGAGCCTTTCCCACCAGATGTAGCCATCTTGAGAAGAATCGTCCGTTACCAAGCCTGTGAGGGGTCATTAAACCCACAGAATGTGTGCGCGTGAGAGAGAAAATTAAATCATCTGTGGTTTATTCAACTGCAACAACTGCAAGCACTCATGCCACACTTCCTTGGAATGGATCCACTGAAAACATCTCTGTACTGGTGAAACTGATTTGGGTGGGGGGGGTCATGATTAATAATTAGCCTCAGTGTCAGGAAGCATGCCCAGCCATTACTCCCCAAAGCCAAAGATTTCCTTTGCCACCAGCAGCTGCAAGTGGATAGGGACAGCCGTCAAAAACATGCCACACCCCCCTGTGCCTGCTTCCTCAACAGAGAATGCGAGACGGTGGTAAGGCCCTGCACCACCAGTATACTGCGCACACACCCCCTACTGCCATCACTTGAATGAATGTAGCAGTCGGGTGATAGGACAAAAGTGGGCCTCTCAAAATCTGGCCAATCAAAGACTGCAGCAGATGACTGGAATGTACCATTAATCATCTCCACAGGAAAGCACACTATACTGGTTAGTCAAACGCTGTAGTTAGACAGGTTCTGGTACAAAAAGCAGCGTGTCATGCATTTATGAGGAGGGCAAACACATGGGTCCACTGTTTCTTTGTGTTGTACATTTGTTCTTATCTATTAAGACTAGACGGTAAAGTAGCTCTTCAGGGCGGAAATGGGCAAAATGAGGTTTAATCCACCTGCTGGGCTGGAATATCTTGAGCTGACAATTACAGGCTAGTTTAAATAGCTTCCCAGTTGTTACTGTAATGATTCCCGTCGGGGTCGTCCTGGCAGAAATTTGACAATGTATGGAAATCCCGGCCACCAAAGCAATACAAAGCTTCCTCTTTTCATTAAAACATCTACCTGTGCAAATTGGCAAATCGTTTTGGAAAAGACAGACATTTCAGTCATGTCACTGACTGAACTGAGCAGCTCTGGGCATGTTTTTTTGGTCATTCAGAGCTTCTGGGTATGTTAAGCTTGAAGAGAATAATCTGGAAGAGCATCTAAACAATGTCCACATGACATCCAATCACGGAGTTTGATCTATGAGACGATGAGCTACACCAATCAGAGACAGCCTTCCATCCCGTCCCATAGAGCCTACAGGCAAAACTGAACTGGTAACAAAGGGACGTCCTTCTAAACATTGTCCTTCAAAAAAAAAAAGAACCATCTTCTGTTTTAATTAGGATGCGATTTCACTGCACATTTTCGTGCATGTTGTTTTCAGAGACATCAGCGGCCCCTGACAGAGCAGTAATAGTACAAGTCTCACAAAATGTGCACCAATTTGACGCGGGCGACTGGAACCATTTTCATTAAGACTGTATTTTTAATGAAAATGTATTTATTAATAAGCAGAGGGTAATGAGGCTCGACATAGAAACAGCATTACGATGTTTATGTTACCCATTATGATTCTTCCAGAACAGATTGAAAGAGAGCGCATATAAAAGAAGGCAGGATTATGGTCAAATGGCAGGAGGCTGTCCCCTCATTTACGAAACACCTTAATCTCCTTGTTACTATTAGGTACCGCCAATGCAAAGTTGACTCCCAGCCATGACGTACACGGCATTCTGACAGTAATCCGTAGCGCCCGAGACATGTCTGTTTTCCGCAGGTTTTGTCAGAGCCTCCAGTGTGTCTTAAATGTCCTTGTCAACTCCACGGACAACTTCTCACTGGTTGGGGACCCTCTCCCTTCAGCCTAACCTGACACCTTGGCAGCAGATCCACCCACGAGCCGAGAAACTTTCTTTAAGAAAGCAGAAAAATAATAAAACAAGCAACAAACGATATGATGAATTTCATGAGATGCCAAGAATCTCTAGGAAACTGACCAGCATGGGGGGGGGGTGTTACTATATTTTTCACGGGGACAATAAAAAAATCTCCCTCAGAATAAGTGGCTCAAAGACGGATGGATAGATGGACAATTAAAGCAGCACAATTAATAAAAGAATAAATCAAAACCATGATCTAACTTTCCTTTCAGTATTTCTAGGGCACAAGCACATTCTAAGAGTGTGCAGATGCCCTCCTGTATGCCCCGCGGTTTCAGGTGAAGACATCTGCCCAGTCTGGGGTGACGGTGGAGCGTCTGGCCTCAAGTTGAACCCAAGACCGAGGGCATCCAAAGCGGAGAGATTGTGACATTTGGGATTCGGGCTGAGTGGAGGATTCCAATGACTAGAAGCGCCGGTTACTATGGAGTCCAACAAGACACAACTGTGCATATTTTCACAGTTATGAACTCAAATGCTTCCAAGAGGCTCGTTCAAAAGAATATCCAAGAATTGCCCAAGAAGTTTAGTGGGGAATGCATCATGTACTATTCTGACGGAGTTATACGATGCTGGAGCCTGATTCTCTATGCAAGAAAAGTCATATTTGCTCGTCGGTCTCTTCTTAACATGAACAGGATGGCTCACAGTCATACTGTGTTATACTAAGGTACTTACACTGCCTCAAGGAGGCACTTACTGCAGTTCTGCAGGGGAACAAAGCTTTTTAAACCGATGGTGGGTGGAAATAGCTCGTGTTGTTAGATGGGTTTAGCCTAATTTCCACTGGTTACTTCATTGGCTTTCGGGCAGCTTAAATCCAGGAGCGATTCTCTGTGCATGGTAATCCATTCTTAAAAGTTCATTTCATCCAATATCAAATCAACACCCCCATATCAAAACTTTGTGTTGACGCAGGGGTGCATACATAGAATAAAAAAATAACACAGAAGTACACAATCTGTTCTACAGCAGGGATATTTGTGGGATGGAAAATAAAATAAAATTAGTAATAACACCCAGAAAAGTCTACATTATAGTCACCCCCTCTGCCGTGATGCTTTAATAAGCTCAGGGGTGTAGTCGGCTACTTGGTGAAATACACCAATCTCTGCAGAATGCTCTACTTGAATAGTACAGACAAAGCATGCAGTCACACAGAGCGGGGAATTTTCCAGATAAATCAGGGATAATGTTGTGGTGAGGCACAGAACAGCAGAGGAGCATGAAACGGTTTCAGCTTTTACTTAATAACTTTGGGTTTACGGGAAGATGTTCAGTCTGAAGGCGGCAGAGGATGGAGATTTGCTTTTTAGGGGGAGATGGGTCTTATGTGCACAGGAACGACAGGAAAGGGAATCCTGGACTTCAGTCTGACACAGCTCGAACACTTCAGACAATTTCCTCACACAATTCAAAGTCATTCAATTTGACCAGCGTTTCCCAATCTGGTCCTCAGGGACCCACAGACGGTCCATGTTTTTCCTCCCTCCCAGGACATTGTCTTGCTGATGCTGGGAGCCGGGAGAGAGCAATAACGTGGGCTGTCAGTGGGACCGGATTGGGAAACGCTAAATTAGATGAATTGTATTTCTAAACGGCTCAAAGTCTGAGAGTCTGGAAGGCTGGATGCAGGTACCATGTCTGTGGTAAAAATTGCATTTTGATCAAAACGTCCAGCAGAATTCACCATGCTGTGGCCCGCTGCTGGACTCCTTGCGTGTAAAGGTGATGGAACTGGCATCCCGCCCTCGCTGGACTCTTGGCTCCAGCCCCATGCTGCCTGGGACAGACTTTAGACTTCCACAATCCTCTGTACTGGATAAATGTTTGGAAGATGGATGGATGGATGGATGGATGGATGGATGGATGGATGGATGGATGGATGGATGGATGGATGGATGGATGGA
>JAODJX010000001.1:42956160-42968827 GCA_026776945.1 Isichthys henryi
GCGCCTGGTTGCGGGTGCTCGTGTCGCGGGGGGGGGGGGGGGGGGGGGGGGGGGGGGGGGGGGGGGGGGGGGGGGGGGGGCCCCCCCCCCCCCACGGGGCCAGTCGGATCCGGGCACCGCTCCGGCGTCACTTCAGCGGGTCGATGGTCTGTAGCCCCCCCCTCCGGCCTCCACACAGCTCAAACCCAAACCACCTCCCCAGACAGCTGTCTGTAAGCCAGGTCATAGCTTCTCCCTGACGACCATGAGAGCTTCTCACCACAACAAAAAGTATGTGGGGGAGTGGCAAAGTGGGAGGTAAATTGTGCATACAAGTGTAATCTGTGCCCCTCACCCCAGCCCTGTCTCCCTCTTGGATCTCTGAAGCCACTCCCAGAGCCATATATCTATCACCTACTCCACTTTTATTCCCCACAAATATCTTCCTTTTGCCACAGTCTACATTTGGGCCCAAAAAAATTAATAAGAATCATATCATATCGCTGCAGGCAGATTAATTTAAAATAAATGGAAAAACACGAGGCGAGTCGGTACACCAGCTTTTCCCGCAAACTAATACACCTTCTCATTATTATTATTGTTATTATTATTATTATGAACTACCCCTTTATTTATTTAGCCATAGAGGGTCGTGTCGGAGACGTCTATCCAGGACCCTGCCCCCCCAAGACGCGGCCCGGGTCCTGGCGTGGACGGCTGCCCAGGAGCTGTCGGGGCGGGCTGCTCCTCTGCCAGATTCTTCCAGTGTGACGGACTCTAACAAAGCAAGGGCGGGTGGGGGGGGGATTTTTTCAGTGCCGAAAGCTATTGGAGGGAATTCACGTGGTTGCCGGAATGCCAGCATGCGTTTACACAGCATTGGCGCTGTGGAAAGTCGCTTTTCAAAGCTTTTATTTCTTCCCCCGTCCCCCCCCAAAGTGCCGGAGTGAGCACTGCCCGGTGAAGCAGAGTGGCGGCCACACACACAGCTTGGCGGGGGAGGGGGGATGCAGCTCTGCTCCTGCCTCAGGCCTTAAAGTGCTGGCAGCCAGCATCTTAAAAGCAGTAGAATTAAAATAAACAGATAACCTGAATTTCCAGCTTATTTTTAATGAGATTTTTTCTGAAGCAGCCCAGATCTGCACACTCATCGGACATGGTCTCGGACACGAATGCATCCCCCGCAGAGAACGACCTGAGTCCCCCCCCCCGCGGTGGATCCTTCGCTTGGGCCTGTTAAAGCGTGCAGAGATTACACATCCTCCCCATTTGTCTGCCCCCCTCCAGGGGTCATGACAGAGGTGGGACCCCGTAATTTACATGAGGAATTCCGTAGCCTAGGTGAAGCAGAGGTGGTTTACATAATCGGATTAGAGTACGGGTCGACTTCAGTGGGCGTGCTAACGTGCTAACAGCGGCTATGGGGGGAACAAGGACAATGGGAGAGATGGAGAGCATGCTTTAGTGAGAAGAGCCTAGGGCTTGCTGAACAGGAGAGAGAAGCAGAGAGAGAGAGAGAGCTTCTCCAGAGAGAAAATACTGTACCGGCCTTCTGGAATATTCTGCACAACAGCCAGATAGAAAGCGTAAACAGGTTGCTAGCTAACGTAGTAGCAATAACTTCCCAAGAGCCACAATATTTTACAGGATAAAATCCAGATCTAAAGCCAATCATTCTTGTTTTCAGGCTAAGTGCAAAGCCATCCCATCACCTTAGATTAAAGGGGCTGACACACACTGGGGTTTGTCATACGCAACAGACTTTTCAGTTTGCTGTGTGATATTACTGTGGCCGACAGAGCACACACTCCTGAAGTGGGTCGGTTCTGGTAAAAACTGAACTGCCAAAACTAGCAAAAGCCTAGTCACTTCACAAGTAACTGCAAGACCCACAGCTGGGTCACGTGTCCAATCTAGCCATTTTGCATAGGCCATTCGCACATAAATCGAATTCTGCATCTACTTGTCAGCGGTGATTGTTTATCGTATTAGGGCCCCAGCGAGCGGGAGGGCATCCCAGAGAAGCATTGGGCAAGATACGGCCCACTTTGGGCTCAGGCATCAAGGGCTGAATAAACGCTCCAACATGGAAGAATGGCAGCCATACAGCTGTCCCGTTTCCAGGATCAAAATTGATTCTGACATCCCATCCCTGTGGGAGGCACACAAACCCTAAGGGACCCACCAGGCGGGACTGTGGTCACACTATACGCAGCTATTTAAAAATATCACGCGTTTGTGTTACTCGCACAGAGACGTGAATACTGGGGCATACCTCGGGAACGGCAGCACGGAGTGAGGACTCTGTGCCGGGCCAGCAGAGAGCCACGCCCATGCCTGGCAATGCAGCCGGCAGACCTGCAGCTGGCGGACCTACAGCCGGCGGACCTGCAGCCGGCGGACCTACAGCCGGCGGACCTGCAGCCGGCGGACCTGCTGCCAGAGTGCCCTTGATGTGAATTAGGTATCCAGCAAAACTGCACCACAGCCATCGCTGGCATCAACCTACAGTAAATGTCACATGCCATCTTGCATATAAACATATACTTACACACACAATATACACCCTCCATATATATATATAATGTTCAGAGACTCTCAGTCTTTACCGCAATTATAGATGTATACCACTGTATTAATGTAAAACCCTACCCAGCCCTATCCATAACCATAAATACAATTCTTTTGGCATTCTTTAGCTTTTTGATTGTGAACACAGATTTTTTATGAAATTGAATTTCACCTTGTGGGGACCAAACAAATGGTCCCCACAATGTAATGTATATCTGGACCACACACACACACACACACACACACACGTAGGAAGTCATGACCATGAAGAATTTTTTTGCCCTCAATCAAAACCGATGCCGACCCCTGCATACATGCATAAATACATAGACAAAGACAATATGTGCACACACACACACACACACACACACTAGCATATACATCATGCCAGCACATACATGATTAAAGCATTCACACTTTGCTACAAAACAGCCCATTTACCTGCAGCTTCTGCACTGGGGTTGGGGGTTAGTGCCGCTGGTTGCCAGACCAAACGCAGAGCGACACCCGACTATTTCGATCACTCGGAGGGGGCCGACCACCTCTGGTGCCCGGCCCCGCCATTCGCCCCGAAGCGTTTCTTCCTAGAGATCGCAGGACAAGGTTTATTCCGGAACTCTCTGTAGGCGGGGAGAACGCTTCGAATATGCATCCATCACCCGAGTCAAAACATATAAGGCCTGCTCTGTATCTGGCCAGTATGTGCCAAGACAAGCTACGTGTGCTGTCTGCGCGCCCCCTGACTGTCAGCAGGGGGCACTATTGAGAGGATCGACAGAAATAAAATTCATCAGGGGGACATCTTAAGCTCAAGTAACTGTCCGGGTTAATACTGAAGACATGTTTATTATTAATTACTTTTTTATTAAACGTTCTCAAATATGAAACTTTCCCAATACCAAACTGTTTGCAATCTATAAAATTAAGAATGACATCCACCCATTTTCCGACGCACTCATCCGGAGGCTGGATGGCAGTTGAAAAAAAAAGATTACATCAAAATTATTTGTAACCTGGTATGCATTTACAAAAGAGAACTTGAGAACAGTGAAAATCTGGAATTCGGAAAATGCCAGTGTAGCCAACTGCAAAACAATGATCATGGCTTCACTTATACTTCACTGCTTAAAGCGAAGTTTCCTGAGAAGGTTGTCGTCATGGAGAGGTCAGGCCTCTTTCCAGCGGCTGCCCAATTGCTTTTTTCCTGCGCTTACAGCTACTTAAGTGCTCCTTGGGTGAAGTAAATGCTGGCCATGTTTATTTAATGCCTGACTGCAGCCCTTTCGTAACAGCGCGCTAAAGGCTCGCGGGGGTCAGAAACAAGACACGCCAGCAGCCACCTTACATCAGCCAGTCCTGTTGCATGCTTGCGTGGCGGCCCGGCTCGGCCCGGGTTAGCCGAGACAGGCCCGGGCACCCTCTCACACACGCTCTGCATCCCAGCACCCGGTGCTAGCAGGCTGCTTTGAGGGGCCTGAGCGCAGATGGGGAAGCAGCCAACCATGTTAGCACTAAATTAGCTAACAGCTAAAAAAGAAAAAAGAACAAACTAGCTAAATAACTAAAATACCACCACACCCCCAATATCACCTGATCCTCATACCGGACACATTAATCACTGCAAACTCCCACATTTCTAAAGGTCTGACACACATTACAGAAGGGCATGGAACACCAATAGTAGAATTAAAACTCAATAGCTACCAATAAACAATCCACATCTGTTCAACATTTCTCTGTTATTTATTAAATCACCAACAGTTTAAATCTCCACACCTTGTCCTTCTATGTATACTATATATACTGTATATTGCCTGGATATTGTATATATTGTATGCACAGGATTATTATGTTAAGTCTGCAAGTATTATACTGTACAAACGCCAAGGTTTTAAGGTCCTCTATATTCTCAAAATGTGATGTTTGTCACACAAAATACACGCTGTTCTTCATGACGTCAGCGTGACAGATGATAACCTTGCCGTACTCGGAGCCCAGCGTTTCGCTGCGACTGCCGAGCCCGGCGGAAAAATGACACAGTAGCGATTCTGCCATGCGCCCGTCTTTCCCGCCGCTTCTGTCCCATGGGACACCCGGGCGGATAAAAATACCCCAGAAATAACGAAAATATTCCCACTACTCCGCACAAGAAAAGAAACCCTACCACTATTATAAACATTACAGCAAACATGTGTAAAAAAGAAAAAAAATGGAGAAACAAAGGAAAAAGTGAATGGATGGAAAGTCAGACTTCAGGAGGAATCAGAGAAACGGTTTTTCCGGCGCATCGCGCAAACGGGTTGGGACTCACTAGCACCAGGCATTAATTAAACGCAGCGTGGGTGCGGCGGTCAAACTCTGTCAGCCTGTGGGCCATGGCAGGGAGGGGACGCAGGATTCCTGCGGAACAACGAGGGTGGGGACAGAAAGCACAGGAGCACCGGCCTTCTTAGGGCATTCCGCAGAGCCAGAGACACGAGGCCAGAGGTGGTGCTGGTGTGGGGGGGGGGGGGGACGACGACAAAACATGCACTGAAGCCCAGGCGGGTTCATCATGGGTCCCTGTGCGTTTACGCAGACACAATCCAACAATTTTTTTTAGTTCAAACAATTACAGGAAAATCTCTGAAAAATAGAGGAAAGCATGCCCCCCCCCCTGAGTGGCTAGTGATTTCCTGCCTTGCTTTTGGGGGGTCCCGCAGGAATGACTTGCACATGGATGGGGGCTTTAGGTCTGACCTCCAGGATCCTGAACACGAAACCCTTTCGCACTACCCCTCCCCACTGCAGGTGTCATCCATCACAGCCCTCCATCCAGTTAACTCTGTAGCCAGGGGCTGGAGAAGGCCAGCCCAGAGGAACGGGGCCGCCGGCAAGTGGGATGCGACAAGGAATCGGCCCGTCTCTCATGCAGATCACGCAGCCGCCGCAGACACCGGCATTTCCTCCTTGTGGATCCCAACCGTCCTGTTAAAAACACGCACACACACCCCAGGAAGCCGGCCGCGAGGATAGGAAGCCGGCAAAGCTCACGACAGCGGCGATAAACACACATTGGGGGGGCGAACAAAAGGAAGAGGAAAGACATACACAAACAAACAGCGCCTGCAAGGGTAAATCCGGGTTGGATCAGAGAGCAGGGGGAGAGCAGCCGGCTGTGACGGCGGTGTGGGGCTTGGGGACCATGAACGGCAAGGCAGTGGAGCAGACAGATTAGCCAAACAGTCCAGTTTAGGTCCCAAGAGCACGTGGGGTAGGAGCCTGTAACGTGCTATTAAATATCAGCTTTATAAACAAAATAAAGTGTCAAATTTTCAGATGATTCAATTGTGGGCACTAGGCCAGCGGTCTGACCCCCCCTCGCCACCCCAGCGGGAGACAGGCGGTACCTGCTCTTTGACGGAGGCCAGGATGTTGGTCGCGATGCTGTGGGACTCCACAGGAGGCCCGGGGGGGCCTTCCCGGACGGTACACAGCCTGTCCTCCTCCTCAGCAGGGGGCTGCTCGGGAGCTGGCATCACTCCTGGGGGAGGGGGCAGAGCACACGCGTGGTTCAGAGGACCTCCCGGCACATGCATGTGTAGTAAAGGCACACAAGCTTACTTGCCCATGTATATATACACTGGACATACGTCAATACGAGAACACCCAATAACTCCCACTTATACAAAAACAAGGAAACGGATGCTAATTAGGTTAGGGTATTATGGTTAGGGTATATGTCGACCCCCCTTTGCTGAAATTGCAATTAAATCGACTGTGTGTGAGACAATCTGTGAATGATGCGAGACACACATGGGTGCCAGATCACCTTCCAAAACACATCGCATGTCAGCTAGGCAGCGGGGGGGAGAACACGTCACTGTCTGTCCCCAGTATGCTTGGGAGGGGGGGTGGAGTACAGAAACAACGTATCAAAACTGTAAACACCTCCGACCGTGGATGGGCAGCACCGTGACTCAGCTCAAGGTGAAACATCACAGTGTAACAGAGTGAGGTGGGAAGCAGTAGGGAGAAGTGAGTGAGCAAATATACTACACATTAAGGTAAAGTGCCTATTTAACAGGAGATGCAAAATAAATAAAAGTCAAATAGACTGAAGGAAACCACTGACCGCCAGGAGCATATGATACTTCTAAACAAAAATATATATACAGACATACTACATATTACGGCTGGCGATATCACCTCAAATCAATATCACGATTAATTTTACCTCGATCATGATTAATGAACGATTATTTTCTTTTGTTTTTTTTTCACCCCCATATTTCATTGACAAGGTTTGTACTGTAAATATGCTGAACTATTAAAGCTGGGATATTTTTTGTAATGAAAGACTATATCTTTATGATTTTAAAATAACTGAAAGAAACACAGAGAGGAACTATTTATGGTTATTCACTGAAAAATTCGAGCAACTGAAATCAAAGCACAAAATCGCTTGAAACGAAAACATCTTATGAAAAAGGTCACATTTTAGTTTTAATGTAAAAAGCAAGTTTCCTAAAAAGTAGAAAATAAATTGTTTGCAAACAAACTGTTTTTAGCGATCATGTCTGTCTGGGTGAATTTTATCACTATAAGAGGATGACCATTATAACGCATTTTTTTCTTTATGTCTCAGGCACATTATTGTCTAATTGATATCTGTGTATTTATTCCACAAATATAGGGTAATAAAATGGACAGTGTTGCTATTTACTGAATTTTATTGGCTCTTTCAAAATACAGTACAGCTGTTTCATGCTTTCCAAATTACAGTACTGAATTCCAAGTTACAGTACAAAAATTAAATTACTGAACTGTGCATAACTGAAATACCCTATAATACAGTACAGTACTGTACAAAATATATACCTTATTGTAGTATCGCTACTGCATCTCCTTGGCTCATTTTTGGCAGTTTATCATCAATCTGATGAGTCTATATTCGTAACTGAGAGAAAACGACCTTCTTCTTCCCATCATGTTATCGGTGCGCGCCGCATTAGCCTTAGGTAACTAGCCAGAAGCAGATGGGTTACCGCAAGGAAAAGTAGGCAAGTGAAAAACAAAAAGAATTGCCGTAGTTTAAATTTTTTCCATGTTATGTATAAAAGGTCCCATAATGAACACTGTAAGTGGACTACTTTATTACTATAAGCAAATTATTTGAACAGTATTTTTACAGAATTGATTCTGTCTGGAGCATTCTAATCTATATAAGCAGTTGATCACTATAACCATCATCACTATAAGTGGTGTCCACTGTATTTTAAATATTGCTAGTGTTGAAACCGACTGATGGTATTTGGTGGCTGAAACAGTTTTTCCACAGTGTTTACATTTGACCTCTTTTTGTTCAGTGTCGTCTTCATTAAAGCCACAATGTGTCCAAACGACGGACACAGCATTTTTATTTGGTATAAGCCGCTGGAGTTGTCATGGGGTTCTGGCGCACTACTCCCTTGGTGTGGTCTGTCCTGGGGGACCGGAACCTTCACGACGTATGTGGGTACCCTCTCATGCCCACTGCTTCCAACATCGGGCGACTGTGACATCTTCATGCCCCACATGCCGGGCAGTTGAACGATACGACCCCCCCGGCCTCATGCAAACCCACAATGCGGCCCCTATCAAAATCCGTCATGTGCTGGTAATGCTATCTAATGCGTCTATGAGGCATCTTCTGTGTCTGGTGTCTAGACGTGCCAGCACCTTCCAAATTACATTTCACCAAATTCACCAAATACAAAATTCACCAAATTGAACCATTACTTCTGGGTGCTTTTTAGTCACTGAGTATATATACATAAATACATACATATACACACACAGACACACACATATGTATATAAAACTATTAGCAGCAATTTGCAGCACCAGAAAATAGCACATGAACGTCCAGTCTTTTTAAATTGAGCAAGTTGCCCTTATCCTGCTGACTATCGCCATACACACCTTGTCTTGCTACTGAAGCCTTCTATGGTGAATGCAATGTTGGTTTGCCAAAAATAAAGTAATTTAAGCCTAAGGTGATTTATAATTAGGCCAACTCTGTACAAACACGCTCTCTATACCAGATGAGGGAAATGAATTTGATTTTAATAAGAAGCATCAGAAGCAAACTCAGAGCCACGCCATGCTTGTAATTACCCCTGGCCTACTGCACTAGCTACATGTACACAGAATGCCTGTCAGTCAGACCTACTGCAATATATTAGGAGTCTTAGGAACATATTATAGCATCGTTGTGGTCGTTGCTTGGAAAATCCATTGCATGAAATTACACTCGGCACAACCGCTTTTTAACATGCGCTGCAAGGGACATGAATGACTGTAATCCAGCGAGCCACACTTAAATAACCATACTTAGAGAGCATGTACTCAAATGCAAAGAGAATCAGGTAATGGTGAGATGCTGCCTCTCACAAAGAATCATCTTTTGGGATGCAGCATTGGCTAGTGGAGCATGTTGTCATAATGACTGCCTTTCCTGCAATGAACGTCCAGCCTCGATTTAGCCTTGCTGACGTTGTTATTGGTGCAAGAGCAATTCTACCCAAATGTCCAGGGGTGCTGCTAGAGATTTTGGGCCCCATGAAATCATATCATATTGGGCTGCCAACCAATTATGTTCTACAGTTTTCAGGGCCTCTGTCACTCAGGGGCTGCTGTGATCATCCTAACTTTCTCCTCTTTTACGATGTCCTTGACAATCATGGGTAGGTTTGTACTGGAGAATAACCCACAGCACAAGGATGGGTAGCGCACCCCCCCCCACAACCCACCCCTGGACCAACATTGTCTGGAAGTCAGCAAAAACGTAATAAGACAAGGAGCTAAATATCTAATCGCGGAGAGTCTGAGGATTGTAAATACCACAACCAGCAGGCAATTAAAAGGATTTCAAATGCAATTACTGAGGTTTCCAAACAGCCAATTGATCAGCATTGTAATGGTTTAGGACAACGTCGCTCCAAGGAACCACAGGAAGTCTGTTTGAAGGTTAAGACGATGTCTCATTACGCACACTCATTTCCTCTGAATAATCCTACAAAAAAAAAACACACCAGGCTTAATTAAAGCCAGAGTTCAAACCATCCCTGTTCAAAGCACTTTCCCTTCCTCCCTTTCAGAACCAAAGCCCAGTGACTCCTTTTCTTTTCCCAATTCCCAGTTTCTCTTGGCATGTACTGGGGTACTGGGCATCTGCCATGGCTCACCATGGATGCATCGGCAAGCACCTCTTGAATGACGCCGTGACCGGGAGGTAGAGGCACATAAACACAGTCAGGAACCCTCCAGCTGGTTTCTACGATGGGTGGCAATGGTAAAAGCCCCTGGGCTTCAGCCTGGGTAAGCCTGTACGTTAAAGCACCCGTTGGTACGCTTCATCATGTCGTCTCCCGGCTCTCGGATCCCCACATGGGTAATGCAGCCCAAGTTCTGCCCAGATGTTTTGAGGGATCAGAGCAAGCCGATGGACTCTAAGGGTGACATCCGAACGGTGCTGTGGAGTTAGACATTGGCAAGGCAACACTGAAGTCCCCTTCACCACAGGGCAAGAAGCAAAGAACACGCTCCAAAGAAAGAGTTACATAGTAAACATTATAACTGGTGTTCTCAGCTGTTTGGATGTATTATCTTTAAGAACAACACATCCACAGAAGTAAGGGAACAAGGCTCCTGCTGTCTCTGGGATCTCAACAAAGAAGCTCTGTCTGGAAGTTCACCAGTAGGTCACATCTTCTCGCAACATCTCGCCATCTGACTCTTGGCCTTTAACTCCATAAACAAACCCAATAAAAGAAGAAATGAAGATGATGGCCGAGGACGTGGTGGGACAAAAAAAATGGGCGTACAAATAAATAAATGCTTTTGATTGTACGCGGCACAAACTGGATATTAAGACACAGATCACGAGCACAGCAGGTCCAATCTGGCTGTAGAACCTCCAAGGCAGCGGCTTACGGTGATAGAACCGGCCGCAATGGCCCGTGGAGATGACAGAAACAGGAAGGCCATGAGGACAAAAAATAAACAAACACAAATAAATTAGTCATACTGGAGGGTGATGCAAAGGCTCGCCGGAATAAAAATAATAGAGGGAATGTTAACCGGAATGGCGTTTCAAATGTGCAAAGGCTAATCTGAGTAAGGTGAGCTGTAAATCTTAAATCTTACCGGGAGCCAAATTAACTGCAGCTGAATTTACATCTGAGGCAAGACCTCAGGTAATTCCACAGTCAGCTTTTTGCATGGTGCATCATGTGGATGAACAGGAGCTCCAGTAGTGGGTGAGGTTGCTCATATCAACAGGACGCCACTGGTCTGCTTCAGCAGTGCCTGAGCAAAAACTCCCTACAAGTCTTCGTCTCATTTAAGCTGTCAAGACACCCTGCTATTCCTGTCAATAAAGTGGATTGCTTTTAACGGCGCACAGCTGAAAATTTCAGCATCTCTTATACAGGAGGATCCTGGCTCACAGAATATAAAAATATTCAGTCGGTCTTGATCTCAACATGTGAAAAGATGGGCCTAATGCATCTTCCCTGGATTTTGCCCATAATCAGATGTGAAAGAAGACGGGACTCCAACACCTAGACACAGAAAGGGCGACCGTCCACTGTCACTGCTCTGCATATCTTGACAGCAAATGAACAGGCTAGCTGGTAACTGACAGCTTGTACATGTCACTGCATGTACTGATGGTTTTCAGCTGGGGCAGGGCCACTGGGGCACTCACCCCAGCCAAAAGCTGATTGGCACCTGGCGTGCCTCTCCCCAAGTCAAAACATATACTCTTAGCCAATGATAAGGTTTGGTCCCTCTGCAAAAATTATAGCCCACCATAAAAAAAAAGCATCCTACAATCATCCATGGTTTCCAGACCCCCTTTTCTCCCTGTTCTGCAATACCAGCTTGGGGACACTATTTCGAGGCATAATGGGACATCCCTTCCCAAGCATCCGCTTTAAATGATTCCCAATATTAAAAACACAGAATAAACTGTGATTTCTTCATTTTTTTCTCCCCACAATAATTACGAGATGGAAAATATGTTCGCAGGCAAAAAAAAAAAAAAAACACCTCACCCTTACTTGTTCATTTTCTCAGTCCTAAGTGTACGGAAATCGGTCCCTGGAGCCTTATCTACACCTGAGACCTTACAGCGCAGTGCGGAGCGGGGCGCACTCACATTACTCATTCAGCACTAACGCTCGGAGCAGCGCCGCAGCCCATTATGGTAATAAAATAAAAAGAACAAACGCGCTTATCAAAATCACTCACGACAAACGTTCGCCGGAGCACAAGCCTCCAGTGGAATGCAAGAGACAAACCTGAGGTTCCCTTTTCTCCTCCTCTACAGCCCACGGTCAGAATTTCTGTCTAATTTCCCAGAACATGACGTGAGATCCCCAATGGGGCTGTTACTTTGCAAACAAACGTGAGGTGGATCTGGTGATGGCGATGACCAGGGGGAAAAAAATTAAACTATGATGATTATTCCATTAAATAAATAATACAAATAATAATAGAAACAGAATAGGCAGCATATCCAAGGAAGTTAAAAAAAAATACAAACAGGCAAAGACTCAAGGATTCAAAAGGTTTGTCATTTTTACAAGTACAATCAGATTGTTGACGTGCGCATTTCCTGCAGATAACAGCACATGAGGATAACACTTAATAAAATAAATACAAATAGGAATATGTACGGCTGCATTTAAGAGGTTAAAATTATTTAAATGTGCCAACGCTCTCAGGGCTAAGCAATTATGGTGTCCAAGCAGCCGGCAGAAAATGCACTCCCATGATGCCGGGACAAATTTCCCCGGATCCGATCGAGGAAGCAGCTACGCTAGGTACTGAAATCAGTTATGAATTCGTACTACGGGAGAATAAAAAAAGCTCTGGCATAAACTCGATATGCAGTATCTAGCTAGGCAGTATAAATGTTATTTCCTCAGTCCATTTCAGATACTGCCCATCCAGCAGAGGGCCACAGCGTGCAGTGGAGCCTATCGCAGGCAATGCCGTGCACGAGGCACGGGGCCCTAACCCTATGAGTGTAACCGGGGGGGGGGGGGGGGTTCCCTTGGTAGATTATGCAGATTGGAGGGGGGGCGCA
>JAODJX010000001.1:42993666-43006332 GCA_026776945.1 Isichthys henryi
TCTCCTGCTTCACCTTGTTCTTGTGTACTGCTGTCTGAGAAACTTTAAGCCTGGAAGCAGCCTGCCTCACAGTGTAGTCTTCTGCCAGCAGAACCAGGATTAAACCAGGATTTAACAACGCGGATTTGTTTAAAATTATGTATGGAGTGGTCCTTAATTTTTCCGTGGCTGTAACTCAAATCCAAGGACTCGAAATCTCATATGGGTACCATCATTGCCAGCAGGGAATCTTGCCAGGTTTTTTTTTTTATTATTGTATTATAATCTACAGCTATATCTGTGGAAAAAAGTTTGTAATACTGTACTTTTTTGGTATCCAAGTCAAGTCAATTGCTTATTGAAGTTATTAGTAGGATATGAATATTAAAAGAGAAATATGAATTCGGCAAGGCAGTTCTGAAATTAAAAGTGGGAGCGTTGCAAGCTGAGACTCAGGAGCCATGCAGTAGCTAATCTGTTTCTCATGGTTCTGCAGTTTGGCAGGCGGTGGTGAAAAGTTTAATTAAGGCCCTTTTGTGGCCGAATCCTCTCTTGACACCTTGGCGAATTTTTTTTTATTCTATTAAGAGGGAGAGAACGACGGAGCTGATGAATGATGGAAGATGCGGCTCGTCGCTCTCAAGCGGGTTAGCCTCGGCTGGCCCCGCCCACTCTGGGTCTTTCCTCGGATCCGTTCGGGATCCTTCGAACCCACTGCGGGGACGGTGTGAAAAAGCCCCATGGCTGCTTATGCACTCGCAGCTGAAGAGTAAATCAATATTGGCGCCGCTCACTTTTGCACCCGCCGGGGAGGTGGGGAATGGGCCGTGCACTCGCTCTGTGTTAGTGCGCCGTGAGCAATGGGAAAACCACGGATCCGTAATTGCTCGTTTTGGCTGGGCTTTTTGGTGCTTAAAAATCAGCCCCTTTGATGGTCAAACCGTGCGAAAAAATGGAAGGGTATTAACCAGCTCGGTCCTCTCCTCTGGCTCAGAGGCTCATTTTTAAAAATGCCTCCTGTTGTTATTTTCTGAGCGGTAACAGGAGTAACAGATATATATCAAGAGCTTTCAAAGTGCCTCTTAATGATCGGTCATAGTGCTTTAAGAGCTGTAGAAAAAAATAGGTATTACTGCTCTATAAATTATACGACGTACATAAAAAATGATAAATGTTGCGTTTATTGTGATTCAGAAGTTAGCGCTGCATGTAAACTTGTCTTGTTGCTCAGACACCAAGTAAATAAAAACCTTCATCCATCCATCTTCCTTGCCTGGTTAGCCAGTACAGAGCTGCTGTGAGCTTATCCCAGGAGTGTAGAACACGAGACAGAAGACACCTGGATAAGACACCAGTCCATTGCAGCACACATACACCATCATACTCTATGGGCGATTTAGAGACACATCACATGATTTAGAGTCAAATCCAGACCCATAAAGGTGTGAGGCCACAGTGCTACATACTGATCCACCATGTCACTGTTATTGCTGTCAATGCTTTATTAAAATGTCATCCTTTTCTTGTGATATATATGAATCAGTTCCTGAACTTCTGGGTCAGTACCCAAAAAGTGTCCGTTTTCAGTTGTTTGTTTAGTGCGCAGTTTAAAAAATAAAACATCTTTCACCCCCCCCCAACCGACAACTTTCAGCATGAATTTGAAACATTACCTACTGACTAGGGAATATTCTGGATCCTCAGGCTTAACCAGCTCAGATCCCCAGTGATAAGTGTTTGAGATAAACGGTTGGCACTCACGTACACAGCACTCAGATTCAAACCCCTGCATGCATGGAAAGTACCGACAGCTGGGTTGGCCCAGCATCTCTTTGACATTTAACCTGAGAAATACTACATTTCACAGGAAATATCAGTTCACAGAGTGTCAGCTTCATGTTACTGGCACCTTACATCCCAGAGCCGTGAGATCTTTCCCCGTTAATATTCATATGTATGCTTTATATGTTTAAGTATATTTTATTTAAGCATATACGTATATCTTACGTTGTTAGCTACTCGTATTTTTTTTCTTTAATATCTTTATTATCTATGCTAGTAAATATATTTTATATGCTTATCTACTGTGCTACTGTTTCTGTTTCTTTGGTATCTGAAACAGTAAACACACTGAGAATTTCATCGTGTACTGCGCATACGACAATAAATAGCTTGAATCTTAAATATCAGTGGTGGAAAGACAGGCCTACCGCTAAGACTGAGGTCTCTATTCACATTGTGTTCGTATTTACATTACCGCCACGTAGTAAACCTCGCGCGAAGGGAACCAGAATGTGGTGCAGCAGTCATGGAGCTGTCAGCGTAGGGCGATGTTTCACTGAACATGCTGCTAACTAGTGTGAGC
This sequence comes from Isichthys henryi, assembly GCA_026776945.1. Taxonomy (NCBI): domain Eukaryota; kingdom Metazoa; phylum Chordata; class Actinopteri; order Osteoglossiformes; family Mormyridae; genus Isichthys; species Isichthys henryi. The sequence goes on from JAODJX010000001.1 coordinate 42,996,011, forward strand.
GCAGTGGCAGTGAAGACAGCAAATTTTTGCTACAGTGCTTAAAGTTAAAGTGCTTGTTCCCACATGGCTTTATGTGAATGAGTCCTACAACCATGACATAAGGCAATGAGTCTGTGAGTGTTTTTGTTTATGGATGAGGGGGAATTCAGCCTTGAATCACTGTATATATACAGTCACAGTTGGCTGAGAACACATCAACCTGTTGGGCTGATTCTTCTGCAATAAGTAGGTTACGGCTGTTAATTGTTCACCCATGTATACCTTCACTGATGTGCTGTAGATTAGTTATAGTAGGATCCCTTGTGGGGTTCAAACGTCGCCAGCTGATGAACCTATGAAAGTGAACTTGACCTGCTGTTGAGTGCTGAATAACTGCTCTCCTCCTCCCAGATCTGTTTACATTTCCTCTTTGCACTCAGGTGCACTATGTCAAGGAGCAGCAGGCAGAGATTGAGAAAAAGCTACATACTGAATACCTGCGATTGGAACAAGAAATGTCTGCTATGCAGATAGAGGTAGGGCTAAACACTCTATGTCAATGATGGCTATGTCCTGCTGCTCCCTCAACATTGCAGACAGTCTGCTATTAGCACAGTGCTGCTCCTGCAGGAATGCTTGTCTCCCATCCAAGAGGACCCCGGCGACATGGGGCAGGTCCCAGCAGAGATCCTGCACTCGGAGTGCCCCTACCCCAATTTGAAAGCGTCCCTTATCCGTGAGTTCCAGGGCCTGTCTGAAAAGTACAGGTCCAGACTGGAGTCCATCAAGCTCAACCTGCAAGATCTGGACAGGTAGGGCGTTCGTCACGTGATCCTCAGAATCAACAGCCATTGCTCTCTTGTTTTAAAAAGTTGGATTGAACAGAAGCATTCATTTGAAAGGTAAAAAAAAATCAAGGAGCAGGAATGAGCATAGATTCCGTAAATCATCCTTAGTGACGTCTGTACCCAGGGTGGCTACCTGCTTATGCCAAACACACGGGCGTGCTTTAATCTAGCAGCTACCTTGATACCCTGGTCTCCTAGTTCTTATCTGAGTTCTTTCTTCCTCCATTGCCCAAAACCTTGGCATTGATATTTCTCTGCTGACAGGAATGCATCGTTATGTACCCAGTCTTAACTAATATCATGATTAATCCTTTGAGTTCTGCAGAGCAGAAGACCTGAACATATGAATATATGAATCTGCATGGTGTTGCCCTCTTATCTTCTCTATTCCAGGTGCTGTGGGTGGACTCCAGAAGATCACCTGGCATTTGAGGTTACCATGAGCCAATACCCACCTAGCGTGAACATGCACAGAACCCTCTACATGGACATGCTGCAGAGGCTTCTTCCCCATAAAGCTAGACAGGAGCTGGTCAGTGCCTCCACTGTCTCTTATTAGTCAATACCCCCGCCACCTCTCATTGGTCAATTTTCCTGCTGTCTCTCATTGGTCAGTACCCCTGCTGCCTCTCATTGGTCAATATCCTTGCAGTGTCTCATTGGTCAGTACCCCACAGCCTCTCATTGGTCAACATCCCCGCTGTTTATCAATGGTCAGCGGCTCTGCAGTCCCTGTAATTGATCAGTTTGTTGTTTAGCTGTCGGTCAATGTTACTTCTGTAAGCTATGGCTCCTCATATGAAATTCTGAGGTAATTACACATAACATTTAATGTCCAGACCTTAAAGATTAATGTACTGCAATATTATTGTAAAACATAAGTGTAAGAACAGCTGAGAAAGGTTGATTTTGGTCATAAAAAATCAGGTAATCCGTGGGGGTTCCGTTAAAATATGGCTCATGTGTGGTTGCCAAATGTTACAATGGGAATTTCATTTTAGGCTAAGAGGACAGTAGCATTGTTCGGCATATTTGACTTTCAAAGTGTTGGAAATGCTTGTGGCCGTTGTCCCTGCTGCAGTGATCCCCCCTCCCTCCCACGCAGTCAGCCCACTATCGGACATGCTGACGTGTGACAGCCGTGACACGCTGGGGGGAGCACACCACGCTCTTGTCCCGGCAGCCCCAGTGAATGACACGCTCGGCTGGCCATAGGATGTGCTCTGTCAGTCTCTGTAACCCCCCTCCCCACCACAACCCACCATGGGTCCCCTGTCGCCATGACGACCGCCGAGGTATGACTCTCTGACAGTGCTCGTTCCAGCTGGGGGGGTGGGGGGGTTGTTTTCATGAAACCCTCCCCTCCTCTCACACCCGTTCTATTTTAAGTGAAATTCCAAATCGCAAAATGCCTAAAGCCCTGAAGGTGGTCTCACACACCTTGAGCGTGTTATCTTCTGGCCATGAACAGGGACACTAGCATTCAGTTAGTGCTCAAGTGCTCAGGTGATGCCAGCTTAGGCCCATTTTGCTTCACTTCAACCCCTAACTCCCTCACCTATTTAAGGTTTTGTTCACAAAGTGGAATGCAGGGTATAGAAACAGATTGCATTCATTCACATTTCTAATGAGCGAAGTACTCGCAAAGTACTCACAAAGCCGATTTTATGTCAGCAGGGAGGCAAACAAGCAGAGTGGGGGCAGTCAGAGTCGTGGTCAGGAAGGCGAGCAGGGTGAGAGCCGGAGAGGAGGGAACACAGCAGCCACAGTTGAAGTCGGGATCCGGAGTCGTCATCGGGAATGTGGGGTCCAAAGGTCCAATAAACCAGGGAGGTCAGTCCATTGATGCAGAGGGGGCACACGAGGAGATCACGAGAAGGACGAGGGAGGAGAGGGACGACTGGAAGGGGCTTGGACCAAAGGAGAGGAGGTCGGAGCGGAAAGATCAGGCAGGGTGGAGCGGAGCTGGAAGAAAGGCGGAGGTTAGCATGTTCAGTAGGTCTCATGGAGTACTGGACAATACCTTACGCTGAGCTTGGGTTTGGGCCGGGCTTAGGTCTACTGGGGTTGATTAGCACTGATTGGAAGCAACTGTGTCGACCCAAGGGCAGGACGGCGTGACAGTACTTATATATTTATATTTACGATGTTCTACATATCGCTCAAATGGTCATCATGGAATTGCAAGAAAGTTACACCATTTCAGAATCCAAATAGTTATGCATCCATTTTTATTAGTTAATTACACGTGTGTCATAACATTTCATATCCCATCCATTTTAATGTTTGCCAAGCTAATTTAGAGTCATTGTCATTATATGTTGTTAAATTTATTTTATTTCTTTGCAGCAATATTCATTTAACAGTGATTTTTTCTTATGTGTGTGTCCATGTTTTTAGATAAATAAATGCCTGCATCTTTTCTATTTTGCATGCATAGCTTTGGATCTGCTGTATACAAGCTTTAGTCCATCATTAACATGTGGACCCCAGTGACCACAATCACGTCGATGGTCAGCGATTCGTCATTCGCCGTCCTCTGTTCCGAATGCACGCAGCGTTTATCTTCCATCTCGAAATTCCCTGTGCAAAATGGCTGCTCTGGGGATGTTCTGTCTTACGTAACTGACCGCGAGCCATCTGCCGTGAAGCCGCAGTCAATGGTCTCGCTAAACCGTCGTAACGTTTCCACTTCACTTAATCACTCTCGACTGAGTCTGCGATAACTTTGCTCCGCTATTGACTTTTAGCCTGCATGCCTTCCTTGTTTTTCCAGATCCGTATCATTCTGTCGGTCGGCAGAGGACCACAGAAATGAACATTGATTTAATGGCACAATACACAGCTTTGTGCTTCTCTCCAGGCCGGTTACCTGAATGTTTTGTGCTGCTTTGAAATTTCCTGTCGTTTCTTCTCCATAATAAATACACATGAAAAAAGCCACGTTTTTTTAAACAAAGCTCTGCTCGTGGGAGTTTTACTTACACAAAAATGTTCTGAGGGCAGAAGAAAAAATGTTTGGTTCAGAGAGATAACCAGATTGTAGAGGAGGTGGGTCCAAGAAATTAGAGGGGGCTGGACCAAGCAATCTGATTGGTTGATGGCACCTATTCTGGCCGCTTGGACCCGCCTCTGCTACAATCTTATTGGTCACCTCTCTAAACTATTCTTTCTTCTTCTGCCATCAGAACATTTTCGTCTAAGTAAAATTCCCATGAACGAAAGCTTCTGTCATATTGCCACTCTGACATTTTCTGGCCTTTAATCATTAAAAGCTCTTACGTCTAAAACTGTTCACTTGGAGACATCAAAAAAAAATCCCAGGTTCCTTCTAAAAAGTGCCTCCCTTGTGAAGTAGTTGGAGTGGCTTATTTTCCCTTGTTTTTCACAGCAAGATAGAAAATAAGCAATGTGAAGGTGCACAGACATGTTAAGATTTTTCAAAGACTGTTGCCAGTATTTTTGAGTAAAAGGTGTGTCCGTTTGGCCTTCGCAGCATTATCATTACAGATTTTCAGCATTACAGCAGATTCATTAACACATATATAAGCAGATTCATTAACTTTCAACCCCAACCTGTATCACCAAACACTTTATATAATAAAAATGATATGACTGATGTGGGCAAATGGAGTGTTACATAGTATATTTGCTGCACAAACTATCAACGCTAGTTATATAATGTTTACCTGGTGATGGAGGCTTGGGAGTTAGTGCTGCAGAGTGGGCATTAATACTGCCATCTGGTGGTGAATGGTATGACAGCACAGTCACAGTACCATAGTTAACATTGCCATGTATATTTACATATATTTTCTATGCATCAAACTGCACAGTGTCTAGCCCATGAGTCTCTCACTTGCCTGGTCTGCATGGCTTTGCTTAAACGTCATGTCTTCTGTAGTGATATTTTTTACATGCACAGCTAATATCGCTGTCCAAGGCTCACTGCTGATTTTGTCCTCACGTGTAATTTTTGATGCACTCCATAATTCACAGCCAGACACTGTTGCTTCACTAATCATAACCAGACTCTGTCGCTTCACCGATCACAGCCAGACCCTGTCACTCTGCCAATGACAGCCAGACACTGTCACTCCACCAATCACAGCCAGACCTTGTCACTCAGCCAATCACAGCCAGATACTGTCTCTATACCTATAACAGCCAGACACTGTCACTCCACAACCCACAGCCAGACACTATTACCTCACCAATCACAGCTGGACGCTGTTGCTCCATCAAACACAGCCAGACATTCTCGCCCCATGACATTCAGCCATACTTGATGGTTACCCACCCTTGTGATGCACTCTGAGGGTCTCTGGCCACTGGCAGCCTCTGTCATCGCACACTGCACATCCACCTCCATCGGCTTTGGCCTGTCACCGGGTCCACGTGTCTCCCAAACATAAACCCACCATTGCATCATGGCCAGACAACGCTGGGTCATCTAACCGCAGAGGTCGTCTGTGAATTTACAGCATATTTTCATAACAAACAACAGCAGTCATCCATTTATTCTTCCTCCTGGGAGGTACAGGACCACCATGAGTCTGGAGCCTATCCCAGGAAGCAGAGGACCACTAGGATGGGATGCCAGTTTATGCTCTCACTTTACTCAGTATTATTATTTTTTTGTCTTATGGAGAATTTGGACAATATCACCGATGGTGTCCACTGCCTCAGGCCCTCTGCTTTCTATGATGGGTTTAAACTAAAAATCTAGTAAACTGTGATCCATAAGCCTTCAGCCTCTTAGACTGGTGCATTTCGGTCCAGCTCTGCTCTGTTTGGTCTGCCGGTTTTGTGGCATGGTAACGGAAACATCAGTTTTAGTGTGTGGAGAACCATATGTGAGAGGGATGGGACGTGGAATGACATGTTTATTAGGGACATGCTTTAAAGAGCTTTACAGAATGAGATACAAGCAGCAATAAGAACATAAGAAATTTACAAAGGAGAGGAGGCCGTTCGGCCCATCAAGCTCGTTTGGGTAGAACTTAACTAATAGCTCAAAGGAGTTAAAATCTAGCTCTGATTTAAAGGAACCCAGGGTTATAGCTTGCGCTAAACTAAGAGGAAGCGATGTTTTGTTGAGGGGACAAAAACAAATAATTGAATTTCAGCACGAGTGATTAGACAGGTGCGGAAAACAAAAGAACGTATCACTACGTACAGTGACAGATGGCTGAGCCATAAATTGGCTGAATTATCATGGACCGTCACCGGACTCCTGACATGCCCAGAACCACCAACCTGAGAGAGATGTTATGTATCAATTTGTTACGTTGCCGTTCAGCCTCTCCTTCCTTCTGTGCTGCAGCAAGAACATGAGCGTTGCTGGGACCAGTACCGCTACACCATGGAACAGCGGCAGATGCTGATCCACAGCTGGCAGCGGGATCGGGCTGCTCTGCTGGACGAGGCTCTGTCCACCCTGCAGGAGGCCCGGCTGACCCATTTGCGGGAGCTTGCTGAGCGGGGCGACCGGGAGCAGCAGCAGGCGACCTGTGCCCGTCTCAAACAGAAGGTACCTCCCTGGAAGCAGCATCTTCCCAGACATCATCTATATTCCTCTTCTAGTCAATTCCAGATTAGATTGGAATGTTCATTACTTTTCCTGTATGTCGAGGGTGAAAGTGGCCGAATGCTCTGATGTATAACTGGCATCTACTTGTCCCACTGAGGAGAGGTAAAGCTCTGTTGTACAATCTGGCCTCTCAGGCCAGATATTCTTCCATGATACTCTAAGCTTCTGCAGAAACCTGCCCTGGGACTCAAACCAACATCCTTCAACCCACGAACTTCACTACACTAATTCATCCTACCTCAACTCATAGAACTGCATGTAATTGGCCATGTTATTTGTTCCCATTGGGTTATAGCAGGCAGCGATTCTCGAGATATGGTAATTCTACATATTAAGGGTTTCAAAGTCTCATTTCCATAATAACTACCCTTAAGACTCTTTGAGACTGGGGAGGTTGGTCATTGAGTGATTGCAGTGAAGATAATGAGACAGTGCAGGCAGGTGAGAGACCGATCCAAGAGATGTTATTCTGATTTGAGCAGAAACTGGGTGGCTTCACTTGGATGGGGAAACTTTCCTCCTCTGTGTCCAGGCCATCTTGGAGTCCGTGGATGGTTGTGTCTCACGGCACTGTGAAGAAGAGGTGCATACTCAGAACCGACGTCCCGTGTGTCTGTCAACACCGAGATATTGACTGTAGAACAATCTACCCCGGAGCTCACCTTAGACTCAGAACTTGTTTTACCTGTTTACTTGGCTCACTTTTCTCTAAATAGTCAATGATCTATTTTATTGACAATGATGAGAAATAAACAGAGCCGGCACATTTTTTGGGTTTGGTTTCATCAGTACAGTAGAACTGGCTGAGGATGCTATGTGTCAGACTTACTTATTGTGTTAGCCCATTGCGTTACCCTATTGTTTATTGTAATTACCACTTACCCTGCCCCAATTACCTTTATTGGACTGATCATTCTCTATTGTTGTGTGTTTAATTTGGCTGGTGACCTGTTTTACCCTTGGCCCTGACTGGGGACTCAATCATTTGTCATGTTTGTTGGTGTAGATGCTGCCGTGTTTGTGATTGATTGTGTTGTTGTTACTGCTGGCAATGTCCATGTCCTCGTTCCCTCAACTGTCTTAGCCTACCTCGTGTATGCCTCAGTAAACCTCTTGTACTCATATTTGCATCCTGCTCTACTTAAACCTGTTTTTAATCAGCAAATATTCATGTAGGATCATAATGATCTGGAGCAATTCCCAGGATGGCAGGAAACCCCCCTCAACAGGTCACCAGCCAAATTAAACACACAACAATAGAGAATGATCAGTTCAATGTCTCGCACAAGCACACAGAAGACCTGCAAATCCCATTAACAATGTTCTCAGGTCAGATTCAAACCTATTCAGGTTTGAGGTTATCATCTAGGCCACAATAACTGTGTTCTATGGAGTGAATTCACACAAAGATGCTAGCAACATCTAACTTTGTAGCTGAGGTGCAGTTCGACCTCAGACTTGGGATCCTTCGCACAGTTCTGGAGTTGCCATCTGAAAAGTGGCTGTCTGCTTTCATACTTCTCTTTTATGTTGGTCATTCCATCACGATGGACAGATATCATATCCTAGCCTTTGTACAGTGTGACAGATACAGGCCACTTCAGCAAGCATCATTAATCTCTTGGTGCAAGGCCCCACTAGAGTAAATCGATGTATTTTATGAGTGGAGGACTCCTGAGGGTAAATGATTCTTCTATTTGTAGTGGAGGGCATGACCATGCTTAGACATTTGCTTATTGGTACTGCTAGGCCTGCATTGAGACCACTAAGGCTAGGCTGTCTAGCAGAAGTTGGTGGACATGTGGTGGTGTATCAGTTAAGGACATGGCCTTTGCCTTTGACTGTTGAGTCCCATTGAATTCTTGTGTGCTTCTCAATATGCATACTTGACTGTACTTATGTTCTTGTGTACCTGTTTTATGTCATCTTTCATTCCCAAATACCGGCTCTAATACAACAGAAGTATGGAGGAGGGTAAAAATCTCCAAATGTCATTCTTGCCCCGCCGCAAATATCAAGGATACATCGGTTGCATTTTCATCAAATGAGACAAATTCCCATGACTCATTGCGTCCGTTCTTGCGTTTGTTCTTGGGAGGCAAGTTAACAAGACCGGTCTTTCCAAGACCACAAGTACCATCTATGTGTTCTTGGTATTGAGAAAAAAACCCTTATTTTATCATGCTTGTTGCTGGTCAACGTCTCTTCACTAATTCCTGTCGATCTCCTGGGTTCTCCAGTTTCCTCCTGCAGTTAGTGGACTCAGTCACTCTACGTCACCCATTGTGTGTATGAGTGTGAACTGGCACCTCATCCAGGATGTTCCTCCAGACCCCAGGCGCTCTGCAACCTCATACTGGTTAAGCAGTTGGAAGATGGATGGATAATGATATTGAAGTAATCCATCTCTGTAACCATCACATCGTTTGATGAAATATGACATCTTGATGTGTCTCTCAGGTCAGAAACATCTAGGAGTCTTTGTCTGAGAGAGCCAGCACCTCACTGCAGAGGCCTCTGTCCTCCTTCGCAGCAATCGGCTCTTTAACTATATATACACTATAAGTTGATTGGGTGTTTGAATGAGCCAGCCGAGGGCCGTTCCAGCCATGTCTATCCACGCTAAATGTTGATTTTATTTTGTCAGCAAGCCATTTTTGTTTTGTTTTTTTTGTTTTTAAATGAAACAGCAGGCTGGAATATCACCATGGTTACCACGAACAAAAAGGCCTCGGCCTCTCTCCTAAAGAAGCCGTTTTTACTTTGCCGTTGAGATTTCGGTGACTGACTCAATGTGTGAGGGACTCGAGAATGACCATTAAAAGTAGACATTGGGGAGGGAAGTAGATCACATTTTAGATGGGGGGGGGGTGCTTTTCACAAATGGCACACTAACTTGGCACTCCACAGGCAAGCACAAACTTTTTTAGAATGCTCCATCGTGACATCCCGCACATGTCTCGTTCCAGGTTCTACAGTAGATCCCCGCTGTAATGATGAAGCGGACTACACATTCGGTCCACAGTGGCGCTGAAGTGCTGACAGTCATGAGAGGCACCTTTAGGGCTGGAGGGTACAGGATGGGGTCGCACAAGTTCTCTTCCCTGCCAGCTATTGGATCAGCTGCCCATCTTAGCACGATAAACTTAATTCCCCATCCTCCCCTCTTGGAAAGACAGCATTGGGGCAAATCAGCTATTCAATTGTAGGGAACTGAGCTCCGCATACAGTCACACATGTCACTGCGCTGTAAGAGCTGAGGTGAGTCGGTCGGTGGGCGTTAGCTCAGCGTGACACCACATCGCACACTGGTGTGGGAAGGCCACCTCCATGTCATTTTCCAGCAACTTCCAGAAAAGGTCTACATGTTAGTTTGTTGGCTTGTCCTCTGAGCTCACACAATGACGGAAACTGGTCAAAAGTGCCTAAATGACCTCAGACAATAGAGCGATATAAGAGCAGAACAATGTCACATTACAGAGCAATGGCTTCTGGGAAATTTGACTTGTGAGCTGAAAAGGCAGCTTGTCTTTTGTCTGTCTGGTATTGAGTTAATGACTGCTATTATTTTCTGTTCTGGATTTTAAATACAGCAGACAATGTGCCTGTCAGACGAATGTAAGGATGATGGCAAAAGAATGCGAATGCTATCAAACTGTTTATTTCAGTTATTTATTTATTGTAGCACAATGATGTTTTGTTCATGGAGGGTGCATTGTGTCATATGGTGCGCTCTTTTATTGGAGTCCCATATGGATCTTTGTCTTTTAGAATCCCCCCCCCGCCCCACCCAGACAAAAAAATTACAAATCAAGCCAGCAAACAGCCACACGCACAATAATAGCCAATGTAGTGGTAAAATTGTATTAGTTCAAGTAAAATGTAAAGTTTGGGGTCGTATA
>JAODJX010000001.1:43006342-43027108 GCA_026776945.1 Isichthys henryi
ACCCTGACAAAAAATTGACAATGCATGCATGCAATCAGCCTCAGGCACATTAAGAGCATTTCTCTTGCTCACTTTCTATTCGTTCAGCTACTCTGAAAAGTGGGAGGTCTTATCTCTGCAGTGGGGGCACGTTGCAGTTACGCGCGACATCAGGGACACTCAGGGAACCATGCGGAAAAACGTTATTTTGAATATTATTTCTGTGTATGGGGGCGGCATGGTGGTGCAGTGGTTAGCACTGTTGCCTCACACCTCTGGGTGCTGGCTTTGAGTCTCTGTCATGACTGCATGTTTGTGGAGGTTGCATGTTCTGCTCATGTTGTCATGGTGTTTCCTTCAGGTACTCCAGTCCACCCCCCCCCATAGTTCAAAAACATGCTAATGTGAATTTGTGTTACCAAGTTGTCCATAATGTGTGTGTGTGTGTGTGTGTGTGTGAATGTGCCCTGCAGTGGATTGGCGCCTCATCTGGGCTGTTCCCTGCCTTGCACCCATAGCCGCCAGGATAGGTTCCAGGCCTCCTGTGACCCTGAATAGGACAAGTTGTTACGGAAAATGGATGGATGGATTTACAGCGGTATGCCATTCTGCTATTAATATGTGATTACTGGTTGGACATTGAGTTATACAAGCTGCTGGTGCACAGGACTTTCAGCATTTTTTGTTTTCTGATTACATGCGCAATATTTCTAAAATTGAGGTTATCCTTGTGGGGACCTAAAATGTCCCCTCAAGGTAAAAAATTACAGGACATTTGGTCCCCACAATGTAATTTGTACATGCCCTTCCCCCCACACACAGACAGACAGAAATATACACATGCTTGCATGCTGTCCTGGGTCCTGCTCAATTCCCAAGTCGAGAAAAGGTGATGACAGGGTCTCCTCTGTAAAGGTCTTAATGAGGAACATTGTTCAGATCCAGGTTGCCCTGGACATGGATGATGTCAAGTAACAGCAAACGATGTTGGTGTTTATGTTCACGGACGAAACAGTGAAGTTGTGTTACCTCCTGTGGTTAATTAGCAGCTAAAATCTTACCTGGAAATATACGGAGGATAGAGGAAGCCTGGGGTTCTCCTAATGTTACTTCCTGTTAGCACTGGTGTAAGTATAATAAAGTTATATCTGAGGAGAGAGTTTTATTTAGCGCTAATTAGATAACATTTTTGGAATTTCTACAAAAAACATCCTGTTGCAATATCCAGCATTTTCTCATTAACAGGTTTCATGCAACATAGCAAGATAATTTCTGAACAACCAAAAGCAGGCGTGCTGCTTTTTTTTCTAAAAGGACTTCGGCACTTTGTGCATAATGAGCTTATCTAAAAGCATGACATAGACTGTATAGCAAGGTCAGTATGTATTAAAAGTTATTTTGCTGGTCATTCCCTTTGAAAGTTTTTATCTTCTTTTCAAAGGTTGGAACCGTCATAAGAAGTGAAAATAGTAATTAACTTACCTTCAAAGTTTTCTATAAGGTAGTCACTGGCTTTCCTTGCTTCATATAAAGGAATATATATCCAGCTGTCCAGTTGCTTGGACCCGCCTCCTCTACAATCTGATTGGTTATCTCTCTGAACCAATCATTTTTCTTTCTGCCCTCAGAACATTTTTGTGTAGTAAAACTCACACGTCGTCCTGCAACCCCTTATCCTAGTTAGAGTTTCAGAGGGCTTTCTCAACCCTATCCCAGGGAGCACAGGGCACAAGCCTAGATTGGATGCCAGTCTGAACAAGATAATTTGTGCCTTTATGGTGTTGCTTTAAAAAGACACGCCAAAATACTTTTTGACTGATTTTATGATGCATTAACAAGCCTCCATTTATCATGTGGAGTACAAGTCAAAGTTTGGACACACCTATCCATAGAATAGTTTATTTGTACTATTTTCTACATTTTTAGAATAAATATAAAGAAATCAAACTTTAAATATATATTTATGGATTATGCACTGAGCAAAAGGTATTAAACAAAAAAAATGTTGAGGGGTGGTGCAGCTCTGTGGGTTGGGACTCAGAAGGTTGCCGGTTCAAATCCCTGGGCTGGCAAAGTGATGCCAGCATTTGGCCCTTGAACTTAACCCCAGTTACTCCAGGGACTGGCTGCCCCTACTGTTTCCATCCTCTCGGATGCTGTTCCAGCTGTGCTGAAGGAGGTCCCACATATATGCTGAGCTCTCATTGGCTACTTCTCCTTCACTCTCTGGTCAAACTCCTCCAAAACACTTTCTACTGTGTTCAGGTCAGGCGGCCAGCTCATGTGACGTGACACTATCGCTCCCCTTTGTAGGCGGCTTGGCGTGTCCAAACTTTTGATTGGTTCTGTACATCTACAAATCCAGTAGAGGACTTTCCTATCCAATCCGCTGCTCGCTTACATTCCAAAACATGATAAATACACATACTCCTTGCTTTATGATGCTTTGGCTTACGATGTTTACGATGGTGAGATAGCTTTACACAGTCAGTAGATGTGCAGGTGGGTGTGAATGGTTTGTAGCCGTGGGGCCAACAGGGAGTCGTGGCTAGCACACACTCTGAGAGGAGGGGCATATAAGAGCTTCCCATATGGTACTGGGCCACCTAGATAGGCTTCTTAGGTATGTTTTTTGACTACTAGTCTGCTGCTCAGAAAAGAGATTTAGCTACAGGAGACATTTGGCCTGCAGGCTGTGGTTCAGCTTTTCGTTCGTTTACTGAGTTAGCTATTTAACAAATGCAATTCTCATTAAATACCAAGAGTACGCCATCGTGCCCTTGCTGGTGTTTGAATGGGCAACCTTCTTACTTAGCATTCAAATGCACGTTGGGTCACCACACCACACCTCACGCAGCCTGTGCGTTTCTAGTTACTGCAGTGGCGGCTGCAGCAGGAGGAGGCTGGCCGCCTGGAGGAGGCAGAGGCGGCCAGGAGGCGCGACGAAAAGCAGGAGAGGCTGAGGAGGGAGCAGGAGCAAGAGGACAAGCGGAGGACCTTTGAGAAAGAGAAGGTGAGACTCCCACGAGCGACCAGACCCATAGGGTGGTGGACATAAGAGGGGCCATAATTCATACAGTACGGCCAGCCCTATTATTAGCCAATGGTGTGTTTTGCATCGGTGAGTGACAGGGGAAGGGACACTTTGGGAGTCAATCAGCTTTCAGCTGGGGCCAGTGCCCCTGTAGCCCTGTCCCAGTATCCGCCCATGCAGCCCTGTCACAAAGCTCCTCATGTGTCAGGTAGACCCCAGGTCACCATCCATCCTCACAGATGGTGTGGGATTGAGCTGCCTTCCAGGGCTCTTAATTAAGCTACTCCTGAGGGGAAGGCATGGCAGGCTGCGAGTAAAACAAAAAAAATGAGCTGATTAATTATTGCTCTTGGGCAGAGACGGGTCACGATCACCACAGTGTCACACAGAAATGTCTGGTGATTTCTGGACACATCTACTGCACCCCGGATGTGATGTCTACCGATGAGGGGGCCTAGTCTAGCCCTGCCCAGCTTTAATGAGATAGGCGCGTGTTAGCATGCCCTCTATAGTATGTTCTTGTTAACATGCACTCATTTGCACACCCCCATTAGCATGTGCCTGTTAGCACGCACTCTTTAATAAATTCTTGTTAGCATGCACTCGTTAGCTCGTCTCCATTAGCATGCCTGTTGCCATGCACTCTTAGGTATGTTCTTGTTAGTGTGCACTCATTAGCACGCCCCCATTAGCATGTGCCTGGCCGCTTCCTTTCAGATCAGGGGGTATCGCTTCGAGAAGCACAGGAGGAGAGAGGAGCTCCGGGAGACTGCAGAGCAGAGGCTGGCTGCACTGAGGATGCTGAGGACAGAACGGGCCAGGAGGGATAAGGAGAGGTAACTCTGCTAGGTGTGGGCCCCTGCTGAAGCAAAACCAGATTCATTTCTATTTGATCGGCTGTATGGCTCCCCCCAGGTTTCTGCTGTGAAGGAAATGATGTGATAATGATGTCTAAAAAAGGAAATTCCCCCAAAAATCTTCTCTTTTTCTTGCAGCATTGTGTCATTTACATCCAAATCATGATTTTTTTTGTTAGCCTGCCAGTCTGCTTCCCCAGAACTAATTTTCTGTCACCCAGTGTGTTTGCCTTGTTAATGTATTTGTCCTGCATTCATTCATGGATATTTCCATTAAAATGCACCCCCCATTCATATTTGTAGTCCCCATCTTCCATGTGTGCTGAGGTAGAGAAGGCTGGATGATTCTGACACATGACCTGTATTTCCCTTACAAGTATAATAGTCATTACTCAGTGCTGATGAATTTCTTGATCACATAGTGCCTGTACAGGGGTTTGCAGTCTGTCTGGGGGGTTAGGGGATGGTAAGCAGGGGTGCCACTGCAGTTCCTGACTTCTGCACTCGCCCCCCCTTCAGGGTGCAGTTTCGGGAGGAGATTCTGCAGCGTCGCAGGGAGGAGAAGGAAGCACAGGTGCTGATGCAGCTACGCGAGCAGGAGGAGAAGCAGGAGCGACTGGAGTCCCTCAGGAAGGAGGTGCTTCATTTCTGTAGTCACTAATCCTCCCCCCCACCCCCCCAATCAGTGAAATGGGTCGCTCTGACTGAGACGGTTTTCTTTCTGACGAGCCCGTCCATCTGGGGCTGGTCCGTGTCTATTTGCTGCTGCCATCTACTGGTACATAGTAGGTAATGCATGGCAGCGCCCAGCCGCCGAGTGGCATATCTGTCGCCTCTGTCCCAGGTAGCAGTGTTCGTGGAGGCAGACCCAGAGAGAACGATGAAAGACACCCAGGCCTCTAAGAATCGATACCGGGGGGGAGCAGAGGAGTTTGTATTGCATAAGCCTCTTTACCATCTGCATACGTACAATGATGCACAGGTGAGACCCCATCAGCCAAGGTAATCATATCAGTTTACAGCTCGCCAATTCAATCCTTGGCTCAGCGGGTTAGGGTGCCGTTCCTGTGACGGGGAGGTTATTGGTTCAAATCCCAGAGTTGCCATAGTGATGTCACCATTGAGCCCTTGACCGAGGCCCCCTAACCCCTGTTCCAGGGGCTGTCTGACCCTGTTTTCTCTCAAGACGGCTCATCCCTTTGGATAAAAGCTTTCATTAAATTAATGTGGATTTATCAAAGCACGTTTATCAAGAGTGTTGTTGAGATACTTGCAACAATATATTTCTTAATTTAAATTCACCCCGTGCACAGAAACCTTGGTAATCGGATACTTCCAAGGGCAAAAGATGAATTGGAATAGATCAGGATGAATTCATAAGCATCAATCAAGGCTGGGTGTTGATGGGCTATCCATCCATCTTCCAGAAGTTTTCCAATACAGGATCACTGGTTGCATAATGATTCCAATATGCTCTACTAATTTCCATAAACGCCAGACTTTATGCACAGGTCACATCAGATCCGAGACTGCGCATAGAATGTGCACTGCGGGAGGCGGGCCTCCACAACGCGTTGTATGCCCAGGAAGTTCTGTCCGGCATCCGTCCCAAGAGACCACCGCGAAGAGACACCCAGTCCGTGGGCTTTCGGTTCTAATATGACCCACCCTTGTCCATCACCCAGAAAATGTACGTCACCGTTTCGCTTTAAGTATTTATTTGTATGTGCAATTATATATATATATGTTTACTGTACTATCTACCGAAGATGCCAATAATTGTTCTGTTTTATTCCTTTTTTTAATTAGTAAGTCACTGATACGCATTTTTCCTGCCACTTTCTCTTCTCCCTTAGATATGGGACAGCTGGACAAATGCTAAGCTCTCATGCAGGTGGACAATTGCCGGAGCGATTCTGTGAGACATTTGTCTTGCTTGAGTCACGTTGCCACATCTCCCCTCAGCTTTGGTCATTAAAACTGCCCCAGAATCAAACTTCTCCAGTGCCAAACCACCATGCCTGGGGGAAAAAAAAACAAAAAACCTGAATCATTGTACGGGGAAGTGGGCTTGGCTAATTACCCCTGGTGATATCACTAAGTGTATGAAGTGCTAACAGGTTCATGCTTGCCGCTAGCAGATTCTATCTCACCCCAAAGCAGGAGAAGGGAGGGCCTCTTAACAGTGATGTGCCCCATTACCCACAGTGCTGCTCCCACAGGCTTATTAAGAGAATGTTCCGGAACATGTCCCTTCCATCAATTCAGCAATTCACCCTGCATGTTCCGGCACCCACTGGCTGACTGGATGATTTTGGATGGATTTGTGAGAAAAAAAAAGTAACCAACAGACAGTCTACTCCATGATAAAAGGTACCGGACTGTCTCCTAGTGAAGCAGGAAAGTGAAGCATGTGACTCAAATTATCAGTCAAGAAATGGCTTCTGCTTCGGCGTGCATTATAATGCGATAATACGCCGGAAGGGAGATTAATATGACTGTGTGACGTTGTCGCATGCCACGCTCACACATTGGTACTGTCATATAAGCAAAGCAAGCACAGAATTAATTTAGCACAACAGCTACAAACTGTTTATTTATTTAACAATAATGATTTTAAAAATGTACATGCACATGCAAATTTGTTAAAATATTACAATTAAACAAATCTGAACAAATCACTGTAAAAGGGTAAAAAAATTAATGGGAAGACCTTAAATAAATAAAAAATACTCACATTGCATAATAGCTTTTTGCATAAATGAATGTATAAAAAAAAAATACAACTGCACGATAAAACGTTGAAATACACGCGCACTCACATAAAATGGAAGACAGCCGGAAAGGAAACCTCTAACGTACACTGTTAGCGAAAAGTCCTGAAAAGCTGGCATTTGACATCCTCAGGTGGGCGATGGCTGCTATCCCTGATGAGAGAGTGTCGTCACCCAGAAAAGCTCGTTTGCAGTCTCTCGGAATCCCGTTTTGAGATGCGTGTAGGTGGACCCTTCAGACAGGGCACGTAATTAGCTTAAGGTTTGAGGGTTCGGTCTTTCTGTGAATCCCAGAGGTAAGAAGTCGGTGTTGCATTCGTTTTATGAAGATTCAGTATGTCAGCTACCTCAGCACAAGCCCTTGAGTTATTTGTTAAGAGATGCACTGAAAATTGGTTGCATTTTCATTACCGTCGCGACTAATTAATTCACTCTAACGCTACTTCTAAAAATACAATACCATAAGCACTAATGGATGTTTAAACTAGAAACAAAATAAAATGAAGAAACTGCAAATTGCCATTAATGCTGGAAGTGAAATATAAAATCCCGTAAAAGAAAAAAAATGAGAAAGTAGACACAAAAAAAGCCTTCAGATTTTTTTTTTCCCCCACAACGCTCTACTCCAGATCCTCCAGTGCTATGGAGCTGGTTTGCTCTGATGTCATACCTGCAGTGGGAAAAAAAGACACATTATGCAGTCAGTCTGAGGTTATGGCATTATGACTGCCTGAAAGCTTGTTTACAGGAGTTATGCTGTATCAGTTCTATTTTTCCACGAAAATACTTCATGTTAACTTCATTCACCCATTTCACTCAACGCTTCAAAGGAGGTATAAAAATCTAATTCATCTCCCGTCATTTGATTCCTTTAGAATGCTGTCCCTTTGTGTAATTAAAGATCAAAGAGCACCTGCAGCTGGGCTCCTCCAAATGGCCTTGAGAGAATAAATAGCCTTTAAGCTTTTAGTGTGTTTAGCCGCCTCCCGGCACAACCCTGCCAGCGATGGTTTTGAAGTGGGAGGAAGACGCCTTACTCGAAGCGTCGTCGTCATTGGGGGACTTCTTATCATCCTCCACGTAGCCAAAGCTCAGCAGCTTTGACATGCAAACGGGGGCCATCTTCTTGTCGTAGGACCTGCCCATAAACAAACCCGCAAGAACGGCAACAATGTAGCGGCGTAGGCACCATACAGGGGATCCTGGTGGTCTGTGTTCAAACAGGTCATGTGACTTATCACAGGCTGACATTCCTCGCAGTGCTCAGTGGCACTGCGCCCTCCGAGACGTGTGTTTTCAGGCATTTTCGCACTAATTTATACAATGATTTAAGAAGTGGATCTCAGAAATACCAAAAATGGGGCACGTTAACGAAACATGATCTCAAGATCTTCAGTGTTACAAAATATGCTGATATCCCCTTCGAGTGATTATAGTGGCAGAAGTTCATTTTCACAAAAACCTATCCTCTTAGTGAAGCAGATATCAAAAATGTAACTCTGCCCCTGGTCTGAGATTATAAACAGACATGCTGCTAATTCATTTAGTAAAATTAAGAAAAGAGTGTAACCATATGTCAAATTTAATACAGTAGCCAGCTATCTGGGTTTAGCTACTTTGGACTAATATCGTATTCAGAAATGTTTAAATGACATCATCATAATACTGCGCACATATACAGTTCCATGCAAAAGTCTTAGGCAGTCACAGGAAATTGAGTTTAAATTTTTTTTACGTTGGAATAATGCCTCATTGAGTCATTTAACAAATCAAGTTAATTAATAGAGCTGGTCGAGAAATTTAATGAATACATAAAATGGCTGAGGTGCCCCTAAGGAGATGCTTGGGAACTGAAGTGCAGTTTATTTAGTCATCAGTAACTTTTTTGGAGAACAGATGGCATTCTTGCTTACTTTAATGTAAATTCTGTTAATTTATAATGTTAAATTGTGTGTCTTCTTTTGAGAAAATATACAATTAGGATTAAGATGAATAGCTTTAAACATTTTCTTTGACTACTTAAGACTTTTGCACAGTACTGTATAACTGTATTTTGACCTTATAAATTATATGGCACTATATTGTTAAAAATACATCGTTTTCCCACATCAAGGAGAAAAATGTCTGAACATCAAACCCTGTCACTAGTATATTTCCAAAATCCATTGATTAGTTCACAAAAATGGGAATAACAAAAAAGTAATCAACATATTATGTTCTGTTCGTAGTGAGAATTATGCGCCTGTCAAAAAGCATCGCCTACGTATGTTAATACACGGTTGTTAGGAAAAATTATATCGCCACCTGCTGGCGAAACGCTCAATATTATCTCCTGAAAAGTACTCACCGCCTCTTAAACTTGTTTGATTCTCCGCAGTTTAAAGCGGTCAAAGACAGCTTCTGCATTTGGTCAGTGGCCTCGTCAACTTTGGACGCCTGGGGATTTAAAAATTAAATGTCTAAATTAGCAATTAAAAAAAGAAAAAACAGGTTTTTCTGTGCGTAAATAAAAACAGATACCAAACCTTCGTTTGTATACGTAAAGAAGATAAAAAATAATATAATTCATTTTACATTTACACTTGCAATAAAATGAATCCTCATAAATCTTCATACTGATCGCTATGAAAGAAAGGCGTGAGATGAAGAATGACGTATGTCTGCAACAATGACCGACACAGAATGAGAATGGAAAGTGGTAACGTCATTTGGAGAACACTGCGGAAACACGTGACCTGATGGACATTTTCTATTCACCTTCTCTTTACCAGAAAAACTATCATCTTCTCTCTCCCAGGCCGATTTACTGTCGCCCCCAAAAGGAGCTTCTAGCTTTTGCGTGGCCCCCTTAGATGAACTTTCCTTGGATTCTCCAGATGTCAAACCATCAGAGTTTGATCTTTTAGCTTTGCTGCAAGCAGAAAATCACAGGTCTACATAAACCTCACCTTCTATTCTATCCTAAAACAGACTGTTTTATTAAGAGTTTTATGGGTTTTTTTAAGAAATTTATTAGATTAGATTAGATTAACTTTATTGATCCCTGAGGGAAATTCTTGACCATTAGCCAGTGGGACTGCGTACACAGAGACAACCCACACAGCACAGAGTGGAAATTCATTTAACTACAACTAGAAATGTAGTTTATTACCAACACACAACACTTGTTCAAAGCTGCAGCCCACGGGAACAAATCACTCCATTTTCCCCAGACTGACCCTGAAGATTTTGCTCTTACCTCGTTTTCTGCGGAGCATCTCCATTGGTGCGGAACCCGTACGGCGCTTTGGGTTTAGCGTTTGTTTTGGAATCTTCATGCCACAATAAACCTGGTGTGAAATTTCGGGGAGGGGGGGGGGGTGGAAAATCACCATTTGCCTTAAAATTCCGTTGTCCCCACTGAAATATATGAAACAGGTACAAAACACATTGCTGTACCTATTTGTTATTTAATTATGTAACACTATTTACCCTAGTGGTAAACATACTACGCGAAAAACAATTGCGTGGGACCATCACCTCCATCTGTGATCTGTTGTTCTTTTTTTAATTAATAGGGGTATTTATAGTAAATGTACCCTTTTGCCCCCCTTGCTTGGCGAGCTTCACGTAATCCGAGTCTGTCTCGAAGATGCCGACGCGGCGGCCGGGTCTCGCCTCCTCAGGAGCAGCGTCGGCAGAGTGCGACAGCCCCGGAATCTGGGACGCGGGTCCCTCGGTACCGTTGGTGTTCGCAATCCCATGCTCGTGTACATTAAAGCCTAAGAAAAAAATATGCAATACATTTTTAACCAATACGTAATTAATTCTCACATATATTATTTAGCCTACGCTATGATATACCAACACAGGCAGCGATGATCAAACCATAAAAACCATGAATCTGGGTGAAACCCGAAATGCAAAGATTTGGGCTCGTGTTTTACCAAGATCTGCACCGTCGAAATATGTAAATCTGTAATATTCCGCCGACGATTTACAGCATTTCATTCGTACTTTCCGTAAAAGCGACGCGATCTCCAAAATATCAGATATCATCTGGGTATTTGCGTCAAGAGCCCTACAGTATTTGGAGAATATATTTAATTAGTACAGAACAGTACTGACTATTTGTGTTCCATAATATGAAATGACATTGCATCCTGATCGATGTTTAAATGAAAGATTTCATTAGCTGAGATTGCATAAAAACCAGTACACGACGCGACCCTGCGATTTGGCCACCCATGGTCTACAAAAAAAAACACGTCCCACGACTTGCATGGTGGACTAGGCGCGGTTCTGTACATCTCATATCTCAAATGCATTATTTTAAACATTATTTGTATTAGAAGTGAAGTCCAGCACCGAAAACACGCAAGACTCTATTACAACTGTTTTGGCAAATAGGCGCACTTTACGCCCCGCGATATCCGCTACACCTTTTAATAAAAAAACCCCGATTATAGGGTCCTCTTTTAAATCGACATTTATTTTCTGAAACCTGATATTCTAAATATTTTCGAGAACATGCAATGTAGGAAAAAAATAAGGGAAAATGTAGGAAAATGGAAAAAAAAACATGCAGACTTGAACACTTGCCATGTTTCAGCCGTCGGTGGTTTTTCTTGGTATTCATTACCGAAAATATCCTGCTGTAAATATCAACAGAAAATAAGGAGATTACATGTTTTTGATGACAAAACCTATTCGTCTTTTTTAAGCAGCAGATCAGATGAGACTCGGCCCCCAAGTGAAACGGTATATTAGCTATAAGGATATGCACACGCCGAACAATTAATTAATGATCCCGAATTTACAGCACACTTTCTTTAGCATAGCGGAGATTTATTTGCCAGTTATTAAAATATGACGTTGACATCGAGTCACGTATTGCCAGGAAGCTAACAAAGCAGACAAAGATAAACAGCCGTAGCGTATTCAGCGGCCATACCGTTACATTCAGCCGTACATGACGCACGCCTGTAGGAAATAACTAGAAACTGCAAGCTTGGGCTGATCTATCGCTATATTGTTATTGCTATTAGGTGCGAACACCAAATTCACCCCATTGATTATTTTAAAGCATTTTAACTAATAAGATTATGTTTTGGGTAGACACCTACCAAGCTAGGCGCTGCCAGCACGCTGTTTCCGGAGGATGATCAGTCCCTCGGTAACCATGGAAATGAGATGGGAGATGGCGGAGATGGTGGAGGAGGACGTCCAGGGTACCACTCAACGCCGCATCCGGCAGTGAATGCGGGCGCCTTCGATGCCACAATCAATGCGCTCCTCTCCAAGAATCACTTAATAAACCATCAGGGCTCAGAGTCCAGTCTTTAAAAAGTGAATGCATTTCCATCTACTCAAGTGTCCTAGAAGTACACCCACAAAAAAAACTGAATTTAAATATGCATAGAAATGTTTACATTTTGCAATACTCTCTGGCGACTTGACGTATATGCTTCTACAGTAAATCTGCAAGGTCTTACAAATGTGAATGACATTTATTTTTAATGTAGATAAATATTTTCACAACAGAGTTTTTACGGAATGGACAGTGGGCGACAAGCTCACCCCAAGACACTCATTCACAAATACTCTCAACGTGTAACCAGTTCACTTTTCCGATTGTTAAAAGAATGCAGTAGAAACTTGCCAACTTCTCCCGCTCTGTACTGGGATTTCATTTGGGGACCTCCCGCGCTGCAGGGGGCAGCATTACATAGCAAACGTGGTGAATTAGGCTCCTTAACTTAAAGTAGAAAATGTAATACGGTGAGTGAAACTCTATTTTATTTAGCCTAATTAATACATTTGGGTTCTTGAAATATTTAAAACTATCCAAATAATATAAAGCTAAAAAACATCCATTAATTCAATATAAACCCAATTTGCTTACAAAAAAATAACCTGCACAGATGTTTTCTTAAGATATACTGTACTATAACGTTTCATAACTCTCGTGAGCATTCATCTCCGAACGTCTTAAATTTTGCATTTGTGAGCAAATAGCACTCAAGCAGTCCATGGGCTATGCATTAAGTATAACTTACAGAAACGTCAGGGTATATTCAGTGTTTACGCATCTTACATATTCCTTACAAATACAGTTCGCCTTCAAAATTTATACATAAAGTATCATTAGTCTTGCATAACTTGCTCTGCTATATCCAGTACAATAACGAATCATTTTTGTTATGCAGAAAGTTTGAATGGGAGATTATGCCGCTTGATATGCGCATGCAAACACATGCAATTATGCAGGTGAGATTTCAGACACGGTCACTCTCTCCCCAGGTGTCCAGTGTGGGAATGAGCGCAGAGGAAATGATGTAGTAATGATCTTTAATTACAGCCAGAAGCAGGGACGCCTCTCTCTTTCTCTCCAGTCGCCAAAGTCGTGCTAGGCACACAGCAAACTTTCCTAGTTTTTCCCAGTGATTTTTTTTCGGACCGGATTCCCATTGTTTTGTTTCGGAGTATGAGAGCCGCAGTAACCGCGAAGAAAGCGGAGGACGGTAATGCCTGCTGAGGCGGGCGGCTTTTGGTCGGAGAAAGGAAAGGAAAACACCACCTTCAGGTCCTAGACCGCTGGCCGATTGCAGTGGCTGTGCTGTAAAGTGCACATTTAATCGCAGCCTTTAAAGCACTTCCTGAATTTTTAAGGTAAGTTATCGGTTCCTTCTCATGCCCTAACTAAATCACTGTTATCTTAAACCTCCCAACTTTCACTCGTTATTGAACTGACAAGACGCAACCTTCTGATGTTTGGCAAACCAAAAATATTTTACATGATGAAAACAGTATATTTTGCAAATGGTGTTGGTTTACAAACGCGCTAGGAATGGGTTTTAAAATAGTTTAAAATATACTCGGTTCATGCACACCGTGATTCTGTTTTTATGTTGTTTGGGTGAAACGGTGCTATTTAATGTTTAAGATACCCTTTAATGTCAGTATAATATTACTACCCCTGTATTGCTGTATTGAAGTTGGATATATTATACTCTACAGTTTATTTGGATAAATTTAAAATGTGGCGCAGCCAGTTGACACATTCTTACGGGGTCTTTTGTCATGTAGAGTCGGGATGGGAACAAACCACCCCCCATCCCCGATCTGCACCCTCCCGTAGTTGGGTCAATCTGCCCCCCGATGTGAAGTAAGCATTACAATGGGCGCCGTACCCCACGCTGTCAAAGTCTGATAATAGCGGCTAACAAAATTTAGATACCGGCGTACATCTTTAAAATGTATATTAGACATTGAAGGTGGGGAAAAGGCGAAGCGGAAATACGGTGGTTCAGTTTGTATCGGGGACTTGCGCACATTTTGCACTCTAGTACCATTAAAAATATGTGGACTGCATAATTCAATGATGAGTAATACATAAAAAAAACATACCGCAATTCATTCGTGTTTTAAATGAGTGAAATAAATGTGAAATTTATTTTCATTCATTGATTGAAACGGGGTTTTTGTAGCGGACGCGAGGTGTTTTACTTAAGGATGAATCTAGACTCGGTTACCAAGGACGTGGGAATTAGGCTGTAATATACTAGCATGTCATGGATGAATGAACTGTACTTCTGTGTTAAGATAAAGTAGGAAGGTCTTATCCTAACCTTGAAAGTGTCATGCATTTATATGCATTGAATCACTCTGTGAGATTATGTGATTGGCTGGACTGTAATCACCAAAAAGGTGAATAAAGCAGAATGTGGTTACAAATTATAAAATTGGTAGTTCCTGGGTATATAGGTGTTCTTGAATGTAGGTGAACATTTTTTATTTTTTTTTTTATTATGTGTCTTTGTTCACTATACAACCAGCTGAGGGTTTATATATTAGATATTGATTTTCTTTTGGCTGAAAGTTCAAGATTAAGAGCTGATCAGACCTTTTGTGCTGCAATGGAACAGCAGATGAAGTAACAGTATACCTTTTGCAGATAAATCACTATCTTAGGAGATGTACCTAAGAGGAAGGTACATAACTCAAATTGGAAATGTAACTTAGCTATATTTTAGCAAAGTACATTAACTGTACTTTTCCACAGTATACTATAGTAGTATAGTTGTAGTAGTCTTGAAATGTGGGGGTGGGTTTAATGTAGGTTTAAACCAAGACTTAGTGTTTTCTGAATTGAGCAAATAATCTGTATCCTATCTGCACTACTGATGATTTTGTCTTTAAAGGAAATTGTAAGAGATGCTTGCATAGCTCTTACATTACTCCGATAAACATGGATGGCATTTTCTGAAAGCTGTGCTCGCTGTGTGTTACAGCAATTCGTGATTTTGTCACCTTATGCAATGTGATAGTCCCACCTAGACCTGCAGACAATGAAAGGATTTCCCCCCCCCTCCAATAAACAGTATGGCTCCTCAAGCCATGCGATACGTTTGACGCCAGACTTTATTTAGCCTGAATAGGTGTTATTAACTGTAAGAGTCGTCATATGTATAGGACATTTAGGGGGGGGGGGGAATCTTATGAATGGTAATCTTCATCTGTGGCCATTTCTGCCTTTTTGGGGGGTATATTAATATGTGAAAATTGGGTCAACATTATGGGAGATTTCTAGGCTAAGTAATGGAAAATACAGTGAAAAAGCAATGACATTGTCTGGGGAGTGGAAGCGTTGAAATGTGGCTGGGAAATCGCAGACTTCTGTGCTTGGTGTGCAGTCAGATGCGGGGATCTCCGCAGAGTACATGCAGAGACCCTGCAGCTGCTGAATTTGCTTGTTTAATTTAAGACAAGGCAGCGAGTTTCACGTTGGAACAATGGATGTTGACATCGTGCCAGGTGTCAGTCTGACACACGCTGAGGAATGTGGAAAACTAATGTTCTGTAATTGGATAAAGATGTCCTTCATTCCAAAGATCTTGTGCTGCCACTTCGTTTTCATATTAGCTTTTATTTTTTTTGCTAAGTGAATCTTTTCCATTCCTTTTGCTCTAATGAAGGGTGTAGCTACTCAGAGAAGGTTAATAGCATCATTGTACGAAAATGTTTCTCCCAATCACTTTCCAGTAGTCGGGGAGTACCTTGTGTGGCACTGTTGAATACGTGTCTTGTACATTATGAGTTTTGATTATATCAGTTAAATTAACAAGATTCCCATAATGTGTAATACAATGACATCAGGCAAGCGGCAAATAATTCATTATCGTTATTAGTTGTGTGTCGCAAGTGCTCTGTAGTGTTTACTTGCTCTCTCGCTCTCATTCTCTCTCTCATTCTAAGCTTTTTGCACATCTGTCTGAATAACCTAGAAAAAGCAGTAAGTCTAGACTTTACCCTCAGCCATTCGCTGGAGGGTTTTAAGCTGAAAGGGGAGAGTGGACGAGGGGGGTGGGTGGACGATTCCTCCGGCAGTAATAGTTTTTCAGCGCTCAGTAATTTGGCTGTCAGGAGGAGCTGGCTGTGGGGGCTGGAACAATGTAGGACCGAGGGGAGGTGGAGGGGCTCTCTCAGGGAGGCGGCTGGGGGGGATCGGGTTACAGCCTCTGTCATTAACCACAGGCGGTGCCACACACTGAGTCGGGCGGCTTCAAGTCTGGGCTGCAGCCCCGGGACGCTGGGTAGGTGTCCCGTTGGACTCGTCTGAGAGGGGCGGAGGGAGGTGGTTTTGTGTGTGTCTGTGTGTGTGTGTGTGTGTGTGTGCTCGCGCGCGTTACGATGCCTGGCGGCGCAATCGGGATCCAGTCTCTTTAAGGAATAATCCATCGATGATGACGGCGTCTTTGCCTGCAAGCTGACATGCGAAACAGGCGGAGAGTAAGTTTGAGTTTATAGTGTTTGGAGGAGAAGGGGTGGGCTCCGATCAAGCCCGGAGCACTGGACTCTGGCGGTTTTGTCTTTGTTATTCGTATCATTTAAGACTGGTCTTTCTGCAAGGCGAGTTGTTAGAGAAAAAGCAAACCCAGACGCTTTTGATGATCACAGAATTGCGCACATGAAACGGGATTTCGGGGTGAATATCATCCATAACCGGCGGGTGCTTGCAGCTTCGCGTCTTAAATGGGAAGTAAAATAGTCTGAGGTTTATTCAAGCAGACTTTTAAGAGTCCCCAGCCACCCCCGCCTCGGCAACTCTTTTTGTCTGCGCAGATGCGGACAGGAGACAGATGTAAATGACACTAGGAAAAGCTGCATGTCTCCGATCGGCTACGTTTAGCTTGTAACGCCGGAGCCGGCGGGGCGCGTTTTGCGGGTTCCCGTCCCGGTCGGCCGCTAGTGCCGCCGGGCTCGGTCGTATCGGGAACGGGCCTAGTATATATAAAGTCTGCAATAACACTCTGAAAACATTGTTAGCTTTAACATTTATTAAACTTACACAGATATTTTTTAGAGTAGGTAAGATGACCACTAGTTTTACGGCGCTCATTTTTTTTGTCATCTTATCCAAGTTTTGGGAACGTGTGATGTTAAGCGGGCGTTTCGATAGACATTCGCATTACTTCAGAAATGGCGATCTTAAGCAGGCTAACAAATTGTTTCAAATCATATTCTAACCAAATCATATTTAACTTCTTTGTCGTGACTTGCTGTTTTATGTTGCAAATTGTTTTCGGCGTTAGATTTTTCTTGACCGACAAGTATGAGCAATCGTAGAGCAAAATCTGTTAACTGATTTTTAGTGCGCACATCGCCTTCACAGCCACATACGATCAGCGAGATTAAGGGCCGCTTTTATGGTGACCCTACACGGGCATTGCGTTCGTCGCTGTGAGATTCGGGCCATAACGGGATCTCTGACCCGGTAGGGCTGTGTCCCCGGTATGAGTAAAAGCGGTATTCAGCATGGCTCGGATAAAATTCTCGGGGATCGCCTCGCTAATAGGAATATGGGAAATCTCTCAACAGAATTTTATCGTTTATTTGTAACCTTTAAAGCTCATTCTTGCTTCCAAGTACCAGCCTCGAAAGATCGAAATAAAACTATTCCCTAACGCATTATAAAGGCCTACTTTTCGCCTTCTGCTAAAAAATAAAAATAAAACATGGGCTATTTTCTTGAAGATGGACGAATGTCTCTCCGAGCGTCGGCAGAAACATTTAATCATTGAACACTAAATAAAAGAATGAGTCCTGTAATCCCGCGATCTTTAATTAAATCTTTTCCTCCTACATGGAGGTATCCGTGTCTGCTCTGTATGATAAAGCGGGAGTGTCCCCAGGTTTTTGGAGACAAACTTTTAAGTGCCACGTTAATTATCTGTCAATTTAACCTGCCTTGAAGGTTCACGTCAATGGCTTCTAAACAAAGACTTTCAGAAACAATTAATCTCCTTTTCCCATTGACTGATTCGGATAGTTGATTAGCAGGGTTGCCAGCTCTCCCGCATCTGGCATGCCATTCACGCTTTCAGACTCGCGCTCACGCAAGAAATCTTAAAGCAAATCTATATTATTCCATTTTAAACTTAAAACTGGCTCCATCAAAAGCTTTGCCCTAGTTTGCAAACGCTACGGAATATTTGCAAGGTAATGAAACTGTTACATACATGTAAATGCGTGTGCATGTGTGTGCAGCCTTGTTTCGATTGAATGTGTCAGCCCAGCCAGCTGACCAAAACTGGCAGCCCTGCTTAAGACTGATTTGGTGTTTCATGGTGCTTTTAGAGTGTTTTTCCAGATTAGTTTGACCTACTAACCTGTAATAGTACATTTTTCATAGGGATGCTGAGTGTAATAACCCCTTTTCTGTCCTCTGAGCCTCTGTGGGAGAAGGGGGAATCCAGGAAGCTGACTATAGGCTGCAGCTGAGGGAGGGTTAGCGTTAGCTGTCAGTCAGAATAAAGCTCAGCTTCTGATTGGGTGGCCAAGAAGTCGTCATGGTATATAATTCCCATTGCTCAGGTGAATTCAGTTCTTGCTGTGTGGGCTGTCTTCTTTTTCTTTAGAAGCTCAGCCTGACCCCCCTCCCCGGATTTGTTTTAAGAGGGGTCCTGGTTAAAAAGTGGAGTGGGAGGATTACGGGAATTCTCATTTCATGTGGGGTGGAGGTCAGGCTAATGACCGGATAAGTGTTCTGCTGTTGCTAAGCTTTTGGGTGTTTCTGAGTGATACGGAAGTTCTCTCAAAAAGACGTCACAAATTTATATAAGCAGGATTACGTAAAAATGCGGTGAATCTCTGGCCTTTTGGCTGTCAGGTTGACTGAAGTAGATTTTTAAAATATTTTTTTTCCCGATGCAGCAATGAGTAGTCTATGGGGTAAGATTATAAGAATAGAGGTTCTGACAGGCTGCACCTCTTCTCAAACCCTGTTGTCAGGTGTGTGTTTACTTGGTTAGGACTCTTTACACCATCTTGCATGAGCGTTGTGGGAGGGTCTCGGCAGGCAAGCATGCGGGGGGAGACACTGCTTCAGGGGCTGTGTGCGTGTACAGTTAGTCTGCACTGTCCTTCATCCTGCTGAGAGATCAGATACGGAAAAGGCAGTGCACACCTCCCGTCCACTAGGGGCAGTGTCTTATAGATTGTTGCAAATGCCTTCCAGTTAGTGCCTAATTAACATCTCAATGTCTTTATCACTTGTTTCACACCTCAATGAAATGGCTAGGTTGGGTCACGCTCGTCATGGTGACGAGCGTGATAGACCAACACAATAATGTTCCGACATGAAATAATTGATTCAACACTTATAGTCATTTATCTTGTATAGGATTGTGGTGAGTCTGGAGACGTTTTCAGGAAACAAAGGTCTGCAGACAGGGGAACACCCTGGATAGGATACCAGTGCATCACTGGGCATGCACACACATTAATAGAAATTTAGATGGCCCAATTAACTTGAACCACACAGACGCGCACACACACACACACACACACACACACACACACACACACACACACACAATGACCCATAGCCCTAGAGGTAATGGCCACATGAAATGAAATATTCTTCCATCCCTGTGCTCATGTTTGTCACACAGCTTGTGCTCTGATTTGAGTGCATCTTGGTGAGATGATGTCATAATGGGTGGAGTCTCGTGTGCATAGATCTCTGAGCGGGCAAACATCTCAGGCTGAGTGCTGCGGGGGGGTTGGTGCTCCGACAGAGATGGCGAGAAGGGGGAGGGGGTGCACTCGGCAACGCATCTCATCTGTAGTGCTCTCAAGGGAAGGGGGGTGTCAAGGAGCCAAAGAAGTCAGCCTCGTATGCCCCCCCCCACATTTATCCAGGCACTGCTGAATTCTTCATGTTCAGCTGTTTACTCGCTCTACGGTTTTCTAAAATGCTTGAAATTTATTCCTGTCTCTTGCACATCGACATGTTAATAGTCTTTTTTTTATTTGTCCTGTTTTGCTTTAAACAGACATGAAATAGCTCATATGTACTGAACTTCCAAAAGCGCGTGTGTGATTTATGCATCCTTGGATAGGCTCCAGGGCCCCCATCATGCTGTCTGGGATGAACAAGTGGACGATGGATGGATGGATGGACCCAGGTCGGTACTTGTGTAAATGTCACTGGCTTGGTATTGTGGCTTATTGACATAATTGTCTATTTTGAGATATTTATATTCCGTCTTCTGCCATCAGGGAGGGGCCTGATCACAGCCCCTCCCCCGTGAGTCTGGCACGTACCGATTGGGCCGAGCGGATTGGCCAGAGCGTTGGTCCATTTTAGCTTCTCTGACATGGCTGGGGTCTGGTTTCTGATGTGCGTATCCCAGTAATGCAGTGATTTCAAGATTTCACGCTTGAGGCAATTGCGAATTTTGTTTCGATGTTGAACTGACTGTCACGGAAAGTGAACTTGGCGATGCTGCCTTCAAGCCGCACGATCTGACTAGAGACTTGGGCTGAGTGTGGGAGAGATGTGCCGTCGCTCTTTTTACACGATGCTGTTTTTCTTCTTGTACATCCGTTTGTTCATTTTTCATTATGGTTTGACCGGTACAGGGTCAGGGGGAGCCTGAAGCGTATCCCAGAATGCACTGGGCATGTAGCACAGGACTCCCTGGATATGACAGGTCACAAATAACTTTTTAATATACCCCAAAAAAGTTACTTGGGGTGTGGGGGGGGGCTGTTAGATTCACTATATTGCCAAAAGTATTGGGACACCTGCCTTTACACACACATGAACTTTAATGACATCCCATTCTTAATACAT
>JAODJX010000001.1:43045571-43059473 GCA_026776945.1 Isichthys henryi
TTAACACATTTGAAATAAACCGTTAATTTTCATTTTTTTTAATCCCCCCCCCCCCCCCCCCGGTCTGTGGACAATCAGTATCAAGTTTTCAGCTTGTCGAAGGATCATTTATCCCCACCAGATACAAAGTGATTCATTTTTTGTTTTATTTGATTGTCCTGACCGATTTAAATATCCCACCTCAACCAACTTGTTTCCCGTTTTTTTTTTTCGTTTGCAGACTTTGTCGTCCATCGCAAAGCTAATGAAGGAATGCTGGTACCAAAATCCCTCAGCCAGACTGACTGCTTTACGCATTAAAAAGACCTTGACGAAAATCCACAACTCTCTCGAGAAAATTAAAGCGGACTGCTGAGCAGCCTCTAAGAGGAAGAGTCAACGTGCTTTAGAACAACCAGCAGAGTTTATTTTTTGCCTGGCAGTGGTGGAAGGCGAGTGCCCTCATAGTGGCACCTTATTTATTTTGAACGTCTGTTGGGACATATTTTTCTTTTTTACATCCAAAGATAGCGCAGCGGGCATTGAAAGACTGTCTAGTCAGGTATCCGAGGTGTGACCGTCCTCTAAGTTTGTGGGAGTTTTAGTAAAATGTTCTTCAAGGAAGAAACGAATGACTGGGAACTGGAAAATCTTACTTTGACACAATTTTGATTTATTTATTTTTCGTTTTTTTTTTTTCTTTTTCTCTCTCCCGCGCGGGGGAATGCATTTCATAAAACATTATATTGCACTAGCAAACTTTAAAATCCTTGCTTGCACTGTGGAAGCAGAAGAGGAAAAATTGGGAGATTAAAGAAAATGATTTATTTTATACTCCATACGCAAAGTTAGCATTGCTCAGAATAATAATTAAAAACTAGGGCTGTATTAGAAGCATTTCTTACACTTGTGTTTACGGTGTTACAAAGCCTCCGTGTTTTTCATTAAACCGGTAATTTTATTTAACCCACATTGCTGTGTAACGGTCTCTCCAGTGTGGCTATATCTAACCCATAGGGATGTACACATTTTCTATAACCCATTTCAATCCTTCGTTGTAATTTCAATGTTTTTTTTTCCTTTTAATTTTTCTTAGGTCGTAAGTTTTTATGGTAAATAACAAAAACACACATTTAGGACATTAGACGATGGTGAACTTGTGCAGAAGTCAACCCATGACTTAGACAGCGTCGATTAAATTCGTACTTTATATAGTGGTGGTTTCTAAACTATAAAATGCAACTATAAAAAATAATCTGGGTATTGTCATCTTTAAACCAAGTTCTCTGAAGTTCACGTGGGCCTAGTTCACTCACTAAATTCCCTTGTGGCAAATTTCAGCATATCGTTGCATGGGGTTTATTTTAGTGTGAAAGGTGAGTCACTTCTCTGTTTACGACATAGCCTACCTACCACTAGTTAAACACACATTTCATTACAATACTTTTATTTAACAAAGTCAGGTCAGATTGTAAAAATGAACATATAATTTCACGTACCACGCTGCCATTTTGCGCCCTCCATTACCATATTTAAAGGCATGTTTTAATCATTGTATCAGGCGACATCGCTAAGTATTAAAGCTGGCTAAAGTTGAGATTGACAACCAATAACTGTTGTATAACTGTTCTGCGTATCTCAGCCCGTCCCTGCTAATGCGGATTCCCATGTCGGTTAGCCCTCTAATTCCGTTTTGTTGTGTCTCCCGTTCAGACCTATTACTGCATTCGCTGCTAAAATCGTTGTATTGCTAGACTTTCGGTACAATTCTATCCAGAAGTCGAACTTAACTACCCAAACTACTCAATTTCTTGATTTAAGAAGGGGGGAAAAAATCAGCCGCTTAATTAATTACGTGCGTCTGGTTAATGAAAGGTCCGAAACACTTCGGCATGAAACGGGACTAACGAAATCTAGTGGGTTTCATTTATTCTGTAGTACTCATTTGAGAGCGAGTTGGATATGCATGCATACATGTAGAGGGTGTATTCTTGAACATGACTATTTCTTGAATGATAAATCATTTACCAGCACTGTTTTCGTTCATATATTGGCACACGTGCAGCAAGAGCAGTCTTACAGAAATATGTAACCCTTTAATAATGTGGTTGGTCTTCGGGTACGCTATCGGAAAAGGTTCATATTCATTGCCTGATTTTGCCAAGCCCTTATTCGCGTGTTCCGCTGTTTCTATAGTGACGAATAGTTTGCTTAATTTATTCATGAAAGGAAAAGGAAGACGATATATTCCGAGTTTGACCCCAAATCGTTTACTAACAGTCTGTTGAAAATTAATACCAGTCTTTAATGGAAAATGAACTTTAAAAAGGTTGTTGCTTGAATCTAATGTTTTACTAAAAAACATTTAATCTACGGCCGGTTCTCGTTATAAGGCTTGTTCATTGCATATTGCAATTGTTTGTTTTCCTGTTTTGCACGTTGTTGGTGTTTTTCCATAAACTTTGCCAAACTATTTCTTTAAACCTCCTTGTATCAGAAGGTTTTATTGGAAAACTTAAACTACATAAGTTCTTTATATGGCCTTGTTTTGACAATTTTCTTTTCCTTGGAAGTCGACAGTTGAACTTCAGTTGCTCTTTTTGCTAGTGCGTTTTAACTTGCGGCAGGTTTGCATTCAGCGCGCATTTAAGCGAATTCCGTCGCTGTGTCGCTAAGGGGTCCTTTGTTTCAGCTTAGTTGGCTGCTGTAAACATGAAAAATGTCACTGGGTGAAATCACTACACCTGTCCTAAGACCAACTTGTTAAGGAGGGGGCATACATTCATCGAAACACGATGCATAATATGGATATTAAAATTAATAGCCTAACGCATTATATTCTTTTGCTGCTGCAGCGTGTCACATTGGGAGCAACACCACTGAGTTACCCACACGTGTGTTTGTATGTGTCTGTAATGGATAAAAAAAAAAACGCACTAATCCCCTTCATTCCCAGTCCCTGCGCTGGGCGGAGCGGCTCTCCCACTGCGTCCTCAGCGCCTCGGCTCCTTTTTAGTTGAGAAATGTGAAGCGTGGCTGGTAGAGCAGAGGAGCGCCCAAGTGTCAGATGATTGTCGCTGCTTAACAGCGCCTGGACTGCAGCCTTTTCCTCCAGTCCGGCACATGCGTCTCCGGCCATGACTCGTCCCAGGTATCCCACTGTTGAGACTGCGCTGATTTTCCTTTCCGTCGCACAGCTGAGCACAGGTAGCTTGTCTAGCTTCTTTGGTGTAG
Source organism: Isichthys henryi (assembly GCA_026776945.1). Classification (NCBI taxonomy): domain Eukaryota; kingdom Metazoa; phylum Chordata; class Actinopteri; order Osteoglossiformes; family Mormyridae; genus Isichthys; species Isichthys henryi. Next base: position 43,048,785 of record JAODJX010000001.1, read on the forward strand.
CATAATGCCATATCTTTTATTCTATAGTGCAATAAGATGAACCTGTAAGTCACTGCAATCCATTCAGGCGCGTTTTACAAGTAGATGCAGTGTGGAGTCAATGAACGTGGTTTATATTTAGACACGCCGTGTCGGTAAATGTCGCCATTGATAAACCTCTTTCCTTGATTCATTGAAACTTATTTGTTCGCCTTTGACTGACAGCGTGGGGAATTCCGTGTTTTATCAATTTATTTGACTGAAAATGTATATAAAGTGACACTACAGCTGATCACCGTTAACTTCTATTAATGTAATTTTTATAGTTGCTTGTTGCACAAAAGCACGTTCCCGGGTCTGAGTAAAATATTTACCCGTTAAACAGTAACGCAGATTCATTAGAAACTACCACTTTTTAAAATATCCACTTTCTGTAAAGGAGTAGTTTAATAGACTTCAGATTCCTAGTTGACGTGTCCTACGTTGCGCTTTACCTGGGGCTTTGACTTGTTTCGCGGCTATCAAATACACGTGCATGAAAGATAAACAGCTCCGGATAAAGAGTTTGCATAGTATACTTTATCTAAATGTAACGTTAAGTCGTTAATCCGGAATCCCATGTTAAGCTTAGATTTACTTTGGTGTACAAGTGAATCCCAATGGAAATGTGCATTTTATTGAACGGACGTGGAGTTCTCTACGTTTGTAAGGTAAGTTTTTGGGTACATCGAGATAGTACGATGAGAATGTTCGTGGGTATTAAATGAAAAACCATCATCGGTGTTATTAAACCTAATTTACGTGTATGTCACTGGCCTGCGCGCAAACTATGTAAACATTCTAACATAGCAGATATTAAAAGTTGATTTATAAAGGCTGTTTTTATGTCTTAATGTAGTGAAGATAAGACCCTAGGTATGTGTACTCAGAGGAGATTTCGTTTTTAAGCCGCTTACCCCAGACCGTGTAGCACCAAGCCAACGCTGAATGCAGCGTTCCTCGATTACATCAAAGTCTAACTGGAAATCTACCCTTTTCGTGACGTCATAAACACACCTATCTGGCAGATCTATTTTTTTAGTGATTGTCATTGTTCACGATTAATAAGTTGATACCACAGTGCACAACAACGAAATGAAATGTGTTCTCTGCATTTAACCCATATGTAACAATGCACAACATAACAGGGGCCAGCTAATTCAGCACCGGGGGGTGCAGTATCTTGCTCAAGGTACCTCAGTGGTGCCTCGCTGGTCGGGGATTCGAACCTGCAATCTTTCAACTACAAATGCACTTCTCTAACGATTAAGGTACCGCTGCCCACGCGATTATGTAAACTGATAGGAAAAGAATAGTATAGTTTTCGACTTTTATTTTAAGTCTGTGAATCAAGTTGAATGCAGATGGAATGGCTTTTTATCTGGGCTATATATTAATCAGTTTGCGCTGTGTTAATCTGGTTTTAGCGATCGCATGCAACCTGTACAGCACTGCCGACTGCCAGTTGACTACTGGGGGAATCGCGCAGGTTGGATCGGAGGGAGCTACATCGTCGTGGCCTCCGTTCGCAGGGGCAGCCGCTGGTCTTGCACGTCTGGCGTGTCTTTCTGGCTTCAGCATGGTGGGGTGGGGGCATGCCATGGCTTCTGGGAGTTGGAAGCGTGTGCTCTCCTCTTTTTTTGTAGGGGGAGGTAGGAGAGGGTCTGCATTCAGCGGTAAGAGAGATACGGAGTGAGCAATAGGTAGAGCGAGATCGCATTTCTCCGTCTTTGAAAATATTTAATTTAATTGAACGTCTTTTTGTTTTACGTTTTGGATCGAAAACTGCGATTGTAACAAATACATCCTTGACTCAGTAACTTTATAGTCATTTAGTGAAATTTGCCGGAATCATGGCCTTCAAAGTACAGGCGGGTTGTTACCTCAGCCACCCGCTTCAGAGTTCTGAATTTAGAAAGTCACCGGTGAGTTGGTTAAAAAAAAATCACCGTTTAAATTGACAAAGAGGTGTGTTTACATCGCTGCATCTTGAGTTTGCTTAGATTTTTCTATTGTACACATAAGATAAGAGAGAGAAACACAACTTCAGCAGCACAATTGACATAAAACATTTTGTCACAACCATTAAGGCTTAAAAACGAAATTAATTATGCACTTTGTAATTTTGTCAGTTCAACTGAAAAAGCCACAATCTTTTCAATATTCAGGTAATAATTCTAATAAAAATGATAAAAAATGCTTTATAGCAGAACGTGCAATGTAACTTGCCAACTGGGTGGAGAGTGTAACATTTCTGTTGCCTGTGGATTGGTTTCAGCAGCATGGAGCGAAAATTTAAGTTGGTCTGATGTTGGATTCAGATCTATTACAGTGCTGCTTTTCCTCGAGATGCAGGAGAGAGGCATTATGTAACCAGAAATCTTGCTCTCTAACCTTTTGACATTTGGGTATCTTACAGCTTGTAGCGGGGAAACCCCATGAGCAGTGTCTTGATACAGTATGCATACTGTAAGCCTTCTGTAAATACTTAGTGTGTATGATGTTAATGCAGTGGATGTTTTTGAGGATCCCTCTCTAGATGTAATCTTATGAAGTCACGGTGTAAATTTGAGTGCCATAACTGTGACTTAGGGAAGCAAACAGTAGATTGGAACTTTTGAAAATGCTGTTCCTTTGAAGTTATTTTGCAAAAATGTTTCCACCTACAGGAATCAATTCTTGTATTAATGTAGTTACACAGTGGGAAGTTGCAGGTTCTTGTACTTCCTGTCCTACCTGTGTAGGATCCCTGATATTTCTCAGGTGTTGATACCCAAAGCTTTGATTGACTGACACCTCAAACCCATCCTACCCCTGAAGGCCTGAAATGCGTCTGCCACCTCTGCACCAACAAAACGTGTGACACGGGTGCAGACGGGGCCTGCTGGAACTCCGTGATGCTGATCGACGGGAAGGAGGAAGCCGTCAAATCCTGCCTGTCGCCCTCGGAGATGAAGGGCCAGGTTTTCTGCTACAGCTCCCGCAACGTCTCGAAAAGGAACTGCTGCTTCACCGACTTCTGCAACAATGAGACTCTGCACTTGTACCCAGGTAAACCTAGCAGAGGCCCTTTCACCTCCCTGAGAAGCATCTTGGAGGATAAGTAGCTTCTGTGGGATTGTCAGGTTGAGTTCTAAAAGGTCTACAGTTATTCTCCCTAAAATATCGTGTTGAGTCTATAAATATCCAGGATATCAGCCTTGGACAAATGGGCATTCATGGGGATGTGCGATATCACTGCCCTGGCTTTTATGCTCAGGATTTGGCCTGGTCAGGGTGAGTTAAATACTGCTTAAATTTACATGTCCTGTCACATAACATTTCAAGCTGAGGTTATCCTCTTGGCATCCTGTGACATTGTAGCCATGGCCTGTAAGTATTTCAGCAGGGATTAGATGCTTTTCGTATAGCTGCTTTGGGGCTGGTCAGGCTCACAGATGGGACAAGATGTACTACATGCATCAGCTGCAGAGAAATTATCTAACAAGATGAAAATAATCCACAATTACAGCCATGGAAAAAATTAAGAGACATTTTTTAAATCCTGAGCTAATCCTGGTTCTGCTGACAGAAGGCTACACTGTGAGACAGGCTGCTTCCGGGCTCAAAGTTTCTCAGACAGCAGTACACAAGAACAAGGTGAAGCAGAAGACATTGGCAATGACCAAAAACCAGCCAGGTAAAGGGCTGAAGCGACGTTCTAATGGCAGAGATGACCGTTAACTTATCCAACAGTTTCTCATGTATCATATAGGATGACATCAAGTGACCTTCAAAAGGAATGGGAAACATTAAGTGCAGGTGTGAAGTGCACTGCTAGGGCAGTTTGTATCAGGCTCCTAGAAGCAGGACTGAAGTCCCATAAAGCAAGGAAGAAGCCCTTCATTAATGAAAAACAGAGAAGAACCAGACTGCAGTTTGCAAATACATATAAAACAAAAATATTATTCACAGACGCACACCCATAAATTGAGAAATGAGTGAAACAAAAAATTGTGCTGTGGTCTCTTAATTTTTTCCATGGCAGTAGAATAACAAAATGGAGAAGTATGGGACTTATTATGGAACCCAGGTAATCTTTGAGGTGCATCGTTTAAGTCCAGAAAGTAAAAATCCAGACCAAACTTTTTTCAGCCAACTAACTGAGTCCTCTGTGACCATGACTCATTTTATGCTTAACTGGTTGGTTGAAACAAAATTTTGGTCTGGACTTTTATTTGCTGGACCTGAACTATCCACATTAAAACTACAGTTCAAATCTGCTTACAGTTTCCTTACATCAGTTTCAGGGTTTAGTCCATCGTCGTCTGCATGACTCAGAGGGTAGCCGCCCCCCCCAATGTTCCTGACTATGTGAGAACTTATCAAGTGAGATGGATAGACGGATCGATGGATGGGCACCCCACTGATATCTGTCTGCTGCATCACCCATTACCTAATTGGAGCTTTACTTTTTATATAGTGATCCATGCTGAGAGAATTATGGCGCAGGGACTCAATGCTGGATTGTGGGGTGGCCCCATGGCTGGTACTGTAACCTCCTGGCTCTGTGTGTCTCCCCCAGAACGTGGGCTTTAAGTGAATTTTTTTTTGTCTAAATTATTTCCTGTAGTATGGATGCTCCACTAAGGGTAGAAGTTCCGAATGAATTCAAGCGAGCCCTGAATGATTTAACTCAGATGTTATAACAACCATGCTGTCAGTTTGAGAACTTCATACATCACAACAGTCCTAGTCCAGAGCTGCATTTCCCAAAGACTTCCTAATGCTACGATCATCGTAACTCTGGAGGGATAGCATTCAATATGGCAACCTTCAGGTGGATCAGACCTCTTGGCTAAGCTTTGATACCTGAAGATCCTAGCAATACCCCTTGTGCCTCATGCAGCATGTTGGCGTCCTGTCTAGGTGTTCCCCTGCCAAGTGCCTCCTGGTAGGTCCGCCCTAGGGGCAACATACGCGAACGCTCAGCAGAATCTTCCCCGGGGCCCTAGGAGACCCAAGGCTGGCCTTCAAGCTCACCTCAGCTCTGCCATGGAAAATGCATGGAGGAAACCAAGCACCTCATGATGCTCTGCTCTACCCATGTATATTTGTTCCATGGTAGCTTTATGGAATAGATGTTTCATCTGCTCGACATTGTTTATTTATTTTTCCTTAAATGGATGGAGTTGCGGCCTGAGTGGTGTATAATATATTGCCCTCGTGTAGTCTAGGTGAGTACTCAAGCTAATTATGCTACACTCTCTTGTAGTGCTTTATTTTGAGAACTGGAAAGAGATGGGTAAAGCTTATTTAATGCCCATTATTTATTTATTTTTTTGGAACACACTGAATAGTTATTTGTGGAACATTTATTTATTTCAGAACACTCAATCTCCACTGCTCCGTTCTTGGACCAGGGGTTCTTATCTCATCCCCATGGGCCAGAACCTCTTGCCTGGTTATTAGCGAAACACATGGATGGGTTACAAGACCGAACGCCATTAAGGGCAATGTTGTGAAATTGTGAACTTCTCCCGTGTGGGTGAGGCAGAACCAGGGATGTATTTTTTTTTTCGTCAGCAGCTGCGTTTGGTCCCTGATGACTGTAACCCTGGTTACCACATTGATTTTATTTGTTGTGACTGAAACGCTCGATGCTTCTGATGCTATATGTGTCAGTTTCCCGACGTTTGCATTTCCCCCCACCCCTCGCCTTAATTGGCCAGGGGGAATTGAGGAAGCTGCTTGCTATGATGGGGGCCTTATTTTTTTCCCCTCTGACCTTGTTGGTCTAAGGTTGCTCATGTGACAGACAGGATCTCTGACTGTAAAGTTGAGCTTTGGTAACAAGCTGCCGTGAAATCAGATGTTCAGCACTGGTTTTGCTATTTTGATCAAGTCAAGTAGGGGTCCTTGCACTAGGGCTGCAGTGTCTTGCACTAGGGCTGCAGTGTCTTGCACTAGGGCTGCAGTGTATCACTCTCCCACAAACGTTGGCTTCACCAGAAGACTAATTTCTGTGGCTGCGATACTGCTTTGGTAAACTCTTGTCTTCACCTACAGCTCCCTGTGACCACATGACCAAAACAGAGGCACTGGAAACCTTCCAAGATACAGATGGATTCCATGAAGTCCGAAGTACTCGGTTTTGGGAAAAGTTAATTTGCACCTCGAAGCTGTTCAATGATTCATTGATCTCTCTACAGAAAATTTCACCCTCCGGCTGGCATTTCAGCTATTTATGGCCATACAAATATATAACTAAAGTTAAGCTTCATTTTTATTTCATAGGCATCCAACGCGTTGCATTTAAACTCGGAAAGAAATGGAAATATCTAAAACAAAACTATAAACGGTGCATTTTTTTCCCCATGAATGACTAATTCATTTTCCTTTAGCCAGGTTTCTTCCTTGATAATACTGTGAAAAAGGTAATTTTTTAAGGCTTTTTCATGGCAGAAACAAACAAAGGGCCATTATTGTTGCAAGCTTCTTAATATGCTGGAATTAATAATTGCTGTGAAGATGCTGCTTGTAGTCAAATCACCTCGATTGTTGTGTCTCAAATGGTTCAGCTCTCGGCAAGCCCAGAAACAGCCCGCTAGCCTTGATCTCTAGGAACGCTCCAAGCTCTGGCAAAATCTAGTGCTTTTTAACAAGTACTCGAGATCCTCATTTCTGGGTTTAGTTCATATAGATACGCTCCAGTGGGACGGCCTGCTCTCGGCCGGGTACGTTGGATTGCTCAGTTCGGGGACCGGCCTCGTTCCAACTGGAGCCTGAGGTTGGGAATATTTTCATGTGAAAGACTTGATGTGTATTACAAAACACCACATGTCCGTTCCTCTCGCATCCCCTATAACACAGATTCTTTGCAGACCAGTGTTGCAACAGTGGGATTACGCTTCAGCGAAAATAAGTGAAAGCGGTAGACTGTAGGGGGTTAAATAAGGATCGCGATGCAGGAATGGATGTAGCGGGAAAGGATGACCTGCTCTACCCAACATCTACTCATCTTATTAGGACCGGATGGTCACAGTGTGGCGTATATTCCTGAGTGAATGGCGGAGAGTACAGCACATGTGGGCATTCAGACTGATAACCAAACACACCACTGCCCTGCTGTAAGGGTGTAAAGCACAAGACAGTGTTTCAGCTCCAAACCAGGTGTATTTCAACATGCAATAATCCACAGTCCTTAGTCACCCCAAGAAGGTCTGCATTTTTTCTCTGTCCTATTACATCTGAAGCAAGAACACCAAATACCTGGTACAGGTGTGTTGGGAGCTGAGAGGGACCAAAAACATGGACTGTCTGAGGAGCCCCGAGCACTGGACTGAGAAACACTGTTCTAAAGGCATCTCTTACATGACTGTTGTATTGCACATCCTGCATGGTGCCATCTGAAATCTCATAATGAAGAGACCACTAGGGGGCAGATGGACTGCAGTCTGTGTTCATTCTGCAGAATTTCACTTAAGTACAGACTGTTCATTTTTTTTCCTCCTTCCATGCCATTACTTGTTTGTTTGAGGTTTCATGTTCAAGTGCCGTGAATCCCGTGTGGGATTCGTAGGACGGCAGACAGATGTTTTTTTCGGAGGCTGTGACGAGGTCTCTCCATGACCGGACATCATTAATGCCTCGATCGCATCTCAGCAGAGAGGATCCAGACAGAACCTGGCTGGGGCAGACTGGAACTGGCGGCGGTCGTCCTGGTCCCCATCTGCCTGCTGTGTGCGGGGGCGCTGTTGGTCATCTGCGCAGCTCACGGGAGGCACTGCACCCATCGCCATATCCGCAAGCATGACGTGGAGGAGCCTCTGGATGACCAGAGCCTCATGGCCCCCCACAAGAGCTTGAAGGACCTGATCTTTGACATGAGCACGTCGGGGTCCGGATCGGGTAATGGCGCTCTGCCCTCTACGCCAGCAGATCTTAAGTGTAATCAAGAACTTCCAAAGTTGGTGTTAGTCCTCAAAAATTCTGGTGGTGTTCTCCCAATTTATGAATGGGGAAGGGTGTGGAACAGTTTCTTATAGTTGTAGGTCACAATTTCTCCTACCAGGACTCCCACTGCTGGTCCAGCGAACGATCGCCAGAACCATCGTCCTGCAGGAAACCATTGGGAAGGGAAGGTTCGGGGAGGTGTGGCGGGGAAAGTGGCGAGGTGAGGACGTCGCCGTGAAGATCTTCTCATCCCGGGATGAGAGATCCTGGTTCCGCGAGGCGGAGATCTACCAGACCATCCTTCTCAGACACGAGAATATCTTGGGCTTCATTGCTGCTGACAACAAAGGTAACCTCACAGGAAGACTTGGGATCTGCCTTGGCATTGACTGTGTTTCATAAACGCTAATTGGATTGAAAAGGTTTGACCTGTAAAGGACACCTTATCGTCACGGCAACGTGACTGATATACCTGCCTGCTCCCAGTCTCTGGGTAAAAATGGGCTTAGATTTTAATACATTTAACAAGTCAGAAAGCATGCGGTGTGTCAGGATGGGTGCAGTTGTTCGGGGGTAAGACTTTTCTCTTCAAAACACCTCTCATCTGCAGAGACACTTCTTAAAAGGCAGATTAACAATGAGTGCAGAAATAAAGCTTTGGCGCCCCGCGGTGGATAAAACTGTCAGTCTTTAAACGGGCTTAACCTGCTGACCGCTGGCAGTAACTGGCAGCACACAGTAATCCCAACTAAACATGGCTTTCAAAGCCTCGTTTTCTATCCAGAATTACATACATGGCAGGAGATACTTCACATGACTCCAGCAGATGATTGTCTGTCATTCTGATACACTCTCAACCTGAACATCCTGCAATGAATGTGTTCTAATAAAGTAAAGTCTATAAGAACACATTCATAACACATTATTATAATGCATTATAATAGTATTATAAACATGGCTATAATTATTCAGGCTATATTGTGTTAAAAGGTTTAACACAATATAGCCATGTGTATTATGCATTTTGAATGCTTTTTGGAGCTCTCATTTATAATGCACTATAGATACCTTTGTAGTACAGTACAAAGCATACTTAATGCTTATACCAACCATTATAATGCCTCATGAAGGTTTCTATAGTGTGTAATAGATGACAGCTTCATTGGAGATTATGGTGTATTATAATCAACTCTGTAATATAACTGTAATCTGTCAATAAAAGATGTTGTAATGCTTTATTAATTCTTATACTGACCACTATAATGCATTATCAATGTATCTATGTTGCATTATAGATGAGAGCTCTAAGTAACGTGTTACCAAGTAACCTTCTCTTGACTAAGGGATCCGGACCAAAGAAGGCCGTTAACGAACTTGTCGACTTGGCTGTTATGAGGCAATCGCCTTCCAGTACCGACTGCAAAGGGAATAAATGTGAGGATGTAGATTATACAGATCTCCGTGCTCTGTTGCAGATAACGGGTCTTGGACACAGCTGTGGCTGGTGTCTGAATACCACGAGCATGGCTCTCTGTATGACTACCTGAACAGGCACACGGTCTCTGTAGATGCTATGCTCATCCTGGCACTCTCCATCGCAAGCGGGCTGGCCCACCTCCACATGGAGATCATCGGCACTCAGGGTGAGTCGGCAGTGGGCGGTATCTACTGTCTGGTTTGACCCAATGGAGAGCGGTGAATGAATGAATGTTACATTTATATGGCACTTTTCAAGACACCAGTAGTGCTTTACAGAACCAATGGGGAGTGACTTCAGCCACCACTGTGTAGCCCCCACCCGGATGATGTGAATTACGTCTCATCCGAAAAACGGTTCCACTTTTACAGCACAGTGTTTCCATTACTGCATGGGGGCTTTGGGGTGGCCTAACCTGTTGGCCACACCAACACCTCTTCCAGAAGCAACCCAGTTTTCCTAGTTGGTCTCGCATCCAAGTACTGGACAGGCCCAAACCTGCTTCACATCTCATGGGTTACTTTGTCAGAATTGCAGGTGGTATGGCTGCTACCAAACTAGGTAAACTGGGCAGTAGGGTTAAACCAGTCCCCTGGTCTTGAGTTGGAAAGACTCAGTCTTCCCAGAAATTCCACATTCTTTTCTATTTGATGATAACTTGTACGATCAGTATTGATAATATATTTATTCAAGACAACTCAAGTCAAATGATTGAGTTTCCCTATCAGCACTGAAATTCCGTGTGCTTGCAGCTGACATTTTGTTTTGCAGAGGAGAAGCGAGCGTACCCAACAAAACCTGAATGTTAATCCAGTGTTTCATCTGACAGGAAAACCTGCCATTGCTCACAGGGACCTGAAGTCCAAAAATATCCTGGTGAAGAGGAATGGCATGGCGGCCATTGCAGACCTGGGCCTTGCCGTAAAGCATGACCCGGCCACGAACACGGTTGACATCCCAGCCAATCACAGAGTGGGAACAAAGAGGTATCGGTCAGGACCAGGCAAATGTTATCTGCATCCGATTCACTTTTGGTTTAATACATCATAAGGTTTTAACTTTTTACTGCTTAAAATTGATCTTTTTACTCTCAACATTTATAATGTCTTTTCTCTAAACAAAAGCAAAGCTAATAAACATAAACATAACCATTTGGGGGGGCGGTATGGTGGTGCAGTGGTCAGCACTGTTGCCTCACACCTCTGGGACCCGGGTTCGAGTCTCCGCCTGGGTCACGTGTGTGGAGTTTGCATGTTCTC
>JAODJX010000001.1:43059573-43072940 GCA_026776945.1 Isichthys henryi
AGTTGCTAAATTGCCCATAGGTGTGCGTGTGTGAGTGAATGGTGTGTGAGTGTGCCCTGCGATGGGCTGGCCCCCCACCCTGGGTTGTTCCCTGCCTCATACCCATTGCTTCCGGGATAGGCTCTGGACCCCCCGTGACCCAGTAGGGTAAACGGTTTGGAAAATGGATGGATGGATGGATGGATAACCATTTGGGTAATCTCAAGAAAAGATGCATCAAAATTAACTGAAGAAGTTAAAAGGCTCTTTAGAGATTTTGAATTAGATCCAGCTGAGTGTTTGTGAGATTATATGTAGAAAGTAGAAAGGACTATAAATGCCTTGTAGAATTCAGTTTTTTTTTTTTTTGCATGGAGAAATTGGAACAGAAAAATCTCAATCACTTTTTCTTTTCCCTTGGAATGTAATTTTTGAAAATTACATTTTTTTTGTTGCCATCCAAATATCACCGAGCAGAAGATGAATTTCAGAGAGCGGCTCGTGTGACGTGGTTCAGTTATTTTATTTTATTTTCAGCAGGTCAGTGTAGCTTCTGTTCTAGGGACTCAGTGTCCATTTCAGCACCGAGTGCGTCACGGTTTACGGCCTGACGGAAGGTACACATTATTAGGATTTAATGACTTTATTGACCATAGGTACATGGCCCCAGAAATCCTGGACGACACGATCAATATGAGCAACTTCGAGCTGATCAAGCGGGCGGACATGTATTCCTTGGGTTTGGTTTTCTGGGAACTGGCACGGAGGTGTTCTGTGAGAGGTAATGACATCAGCGGGCAGCCTGGGTAAATGGGAACGTTAGCATTAGTTAGCACCGATTTCTGCAGAGAAATATTGCAATGAAGCACAAGGCAGAACAAAACAAACACAATAACGCGAAATAAAAATGCATTCGATTATGTTCATCTGCATTTATCAATTACCTGTTTTATTTGACCTAAAAGCACGTACATAATGTGGTGATACATTAAGAATCGAAAAAGTATGTGATAATAGCAGTGGAGCCACAGATGAAATAGGTTGTTGTTATAGTGAGGATGTCATTGCTGCCTTTTTATTCGTAGGAGTCTATGAAGACTATCAGATGCCTTATTATGATATTGTGCCTTCCGACCCATCTATAGAGGACATGAGAAAGGTTGTGTGTGACCTGAGACTGAGACCCAACATTCCAAATCAGTGGCAAAGCTGTGAGGTAAGGATGCTCTCTATAGATTGAAGATTGACGGAAGCTGACCTTTAGACTGCAGTTGGGTGCGATTTGAAGGCATGTCTCTCTGCCAGGCACTGCGGGTGATGGGCAAAATCATGCGGGAATGCTGGTATACCAACTCTGCTGCCCGGCTCACCGCTCTGCGAGTCAAGAAGACTGTCTCCCAGGTGGCCAACATTAAAGACGTCAAAGAGTAATGGACCCACGCCCAATGTTGACAATGTAGTTAATCGTAGCAAAACCCAGAAGAATGCCACCAATTGACTTTCATGACCCCTCCCCATGTTTGTGTTTAGTACAGCCCGAATACTAACCTACCCACTGTGCCAATGGACCCAAGTGTCCAGCGGGATATTTCAAAGACAGTTACTGTCCTGCTGGCCCCAGCGTCACTCGCCAGTGGATGACGATAATGTGAAACGACTAAATCAACCATTGTCAGAAGACTCCATGCTACCTCAAAACAACAATTGTCCAAAGCTTGAATTGCTTCACACTGGACAAGGTGCACATCTGTGAATATTACTGAATAATAGCCCCTCCTCCCCCACCACCCCTGCCCCAAACCAAGCCTGATTGTACAAGACACTCTTCCTCTGCCCAAAAAACCCAACAGCAACCAGGAACCTCTTCATGGCATGAAACACAGGAACAGTCTACATGCGACTGCCAACGATGACGTGTCTACGTCTTTAACTCATTGCTACATCTTAGACACAAATGCCAATCTAACTCATTGCTACATCTTAGACACAAATGCCAATCTAACTCATTGCATAGCTAGGATGTATAAGCTACGATGCTAAAACTATTTTTTGTTTAATGTTGAATTCCTTTATGTTGCACTTTAGTGTAGCTTTAAGCTATACAATATATGAAACAGAATATATTTTAAGTGTACATTTCTGTATCTATATGAAATTGTAATTTGTATCGGACGTTGGTCACGATTCACACCTACAGAAGAAGTTTGTGAATTCCCAGAATGCTGATTTTAGTTGGATGTAAAATCGCTCACTTTGTATTATCTTTTAGTGGAATATCATCAGTTAATCCTTTATAGTGTCCATGAAATTTATATAACTCTGCATTGATTGCCGCTGACTTGCTACTGTTGTAGCTGTTTTTGTTCTTACCATTTAAAATTTGTTTTTTAAACTTGTAACCCTTTTCATTTATGGCAAGACTTTGCTCAGAGGAGGTCAAACTGCAGTCTGTGTGACAGGAAGCAAACCTGGTTTCTTAATAATCGTATCTGTATTCCAAATGCTGTCGGACGCTCTGCAGTGAGTACCATCATTAGCCTCCGCGATGGCTCACCATTCACCACGTACAGAAAACTGCAAAGAACCACTTGGAATATGTCAGATCAATCTGTGTGCTTGTATAGAAATGACCTCTCCCGCTGTTTTTTTTTTAAGCAATTTCAGCCTTGTTTATGTTCACACCCAGCTGCGGATGGGGGGCTATTATCTTGAGGATAGCTTGCCCAGAAGTGTACCGTTATTATTGGGAAATGATGAGTGATGGTCAAGGAATAAGAGACTTGTAAGATGCCATGGAAACCAGCTGGAGATAACGCAGAGATACCGGCAAGATCCATCCTGTAGTCCATGTAACACTTAAAGCTGAAAGTCTCCTCTGTTGACTGGGTCACCCCCATCTTGGCTCTGTGGACCAGTGTTTCCCAACCCATTCCTTGGGGACCCCCAGAGGGTCCACGTTTTTGCTTTCTCCCAGCTGCCTCCCAGTTCAAAAACGTGCACTGCCCGGCGGTCCCCGAGGGCTGGGTTAGAAAGCACTGTAGTAGTGCTGTATTACTCCTCTACATAGAAAATATGACTATCATTGGAAGCACAGTGGGGGCATGGATACCCTGGCAGATTCAGGGGGCCCCAGTGCTTTACAGGGGCCTCTGATATGCAAAATTATACATTTTATTTGGCGGGGGCCCCTAGATGACATTTTGTCACAGGGCCCTTAATTCTTAGCCACACCCCTGACCATCGCTACGAGACTCGAGGTCAATTCTCGTCACAGCATTGACGCCGGCCCCTCCATACTGGTGGCTCCGTCTGCCTCCAAGCCTGACTGTCCGTTTCTCAGTGACTGTAGCACAGGCTACAGCAGAACAGTGTAAGTACAGTGCACAAACAGGCCTAACACGGGCAAGCTGGCGAACATGATGTGCTTGAACTCACTGGGTACAGCCATGGATGTCTGTTCATTCCGTCCTCTCTTACCTTCGTCGGTATGGTCTGTAAGTCACCCAGTGTACCTTCAACGTGCTGCCATACCAGAATGTTTTCCTGTGCTGTCAATTCTGTGTTACTGTTTGTGATGTGTGTGTGTGTGTGTGTGTGTGTGTCTGTGTCTGTTTTTTAAGTGTCTGTAGTCTTGGTGAAAATAATAAATATGTGAACAAATTGTTTGGTTCCCTGAAATTACACCACCCAAATGGGAACTTGGATCACCCCCGGCTCCCCCCACATGAGTGAAATAAATAGCTGTGGATCTGTGGAGACCTGGATGGGCAACACCTGACACACTCTGTTGTGGGGGCGGGAATGCAGGGATCGGCAGAAAAACAGTGATGCAGTTGGGAGGCAACACAAAGATGAGGGTCGGAATTTATTCTTTTTTTTAATGGTCACGTGAAAGATTTTATGACGGAATAAAGATACGCGCTGTATGTACCCTGCACGCAGCCACAGAAACGCTGATTTATCCCGAAAGAAACTGATGATACTGAAACTCAGTGGGGATGACGTTACATTATTCTTATGGCAATCTTTTTTTCAGCAACAGGAATAACAAGACTATTACCGCATCAGTATGTCATGTTTTAAGTTGCGTGTAAACTTTCATGATATATTTCTACATCAGTTCTTCAGACAGATTCAGTGTGTTAAGCTAGATCACTGGGAGCACGGTTTTGTAGTACAGGGATGGCATATTTTATTAAAATGAGTCATTGCAGAATAGCTAGTTGGCTATTACCCCTGTGGATTGCAGGTTTGAATCCAGCCTTTGCCCTATATTGGTAGTACATTCATTTCATTGCACTTGTGGGTTTCCTAGGAAAACTTTAGTTTCCTGCCCATAGTTCATTAGGTTCTCTCTGGGGTGAATCTCCCCTATAGTCCCTTGGATAGGCTGCAGTTTGCTGGGTCCTGATTGTATAAGTAGCTTTTATGGACAGTTATGTCAACACTTTATATTTACATTATTTCAAATGCACAGTTCAGCTCAAGGAACTGTGGTGTACCTTGCCCTGGATTCCCTGTACTAGGCTGTAGGTCACACAGCCCTGTTTGACCATTCTTATGTATATCAAGATGTTAGGGCTACGTTAGTTCAAACGACCTTTTGTTCCGAAGGATGGCTTGATGATGGTGATGTGACTTTCATTGCATCGTTTAAACTGTCATTTTCCAAAGTAGCCCTACATACGTTTACTGGTCTTTGGTGACCCAGGGGATAATGTGTCAGTTAGACAGAGGAAGTCACCTACCCAGCGCTTACTGGTGACAGTACAGCAATGACTCAACGTGTTTGGCCTTTTCAGCAGGTCGCCAGCGAAAGTGGTGGAAAAAGAAGCGTTAGACGGTTATGTGTAGTTTCAGTACTGGTGCTTCTCTAAAGACACGAGAAAGACTTCAGGGAGGTGAACGTAATAGACAAGCAGGAGTGAAATTCTGCAGTGCTAATTAACTAGCAGTTTCTCCCAATAACAGATTACAGTGCAACGCGTAAGAAGCCTTAGAGCTTCTGAAGTTTCACCTGAGAATTTCAGATGTTCTGAGGCCAGACGCTGCTACAGTTGCGGCTGATTGGCCAAAAAGGGGTTATCTTACCGCTCCAAGTTTGGCATGCAGTTTTTACGCAACTAAAGGCATCACTTACATGTAGGCAAGCATCACGAATGCACGCTTAACCAAAATGCAGAAGTAAGAGTGCGTCAAGCAACAAGTAATGACGCAGTAAAACGGCAGAGCTGCCGGCGCGATCATGACACCATCGGCGATTGGCGTGTTGCTGCCGCCACAGTAAGTTTAGGCACAGAATGTTAATGCTAACTTTAGCATATATTCAGATCAATGGCCACATATGGGTCTGTAGTGCATGCTCTGTTGAGTAGATCTGGTCTGTGTATAAACAGCATGTCACCACCTTCCCCACAGCCCCACCTAATGGAGAACTTCACCTCCTTCTATGACATACATTCTTAATTCACAAATTTTCACCTAACTACTACATTATACATTCATGTCCTTGTTTTACGTGAAGTTACCCATTTTCAATGCACTTTTCAGCTTCCTTTACCCTCTAAATGAACCTTAGTCGTTACTGGTTAAAAATCAGGCACAGTTTTCCAACTTAACCATAAACCTTAACCAGTATAAGTGACAAAGCATTTGGGATGGCCATTTTACTGAATCACAAACACTCAACAACTTTAGAAGAACACTACAATGATGCCATCTTGCAAGCCTGGGAGATTGTTAATTGATTCCAAAAGTGAGTATGATAGTGAAGCCTTTCTAATACAAATTTTCAATGGCCCAATATCACGCCATCTGCCCTCTGAGACTCCGCCCAATACAAACGATCAGTTTCAATCACACATCACTCTATCCACAAACGTAACATAATGTCTGTCTTTCTAGATGCAGATTCTTTCCGTAACAAGCTAGAGAACCATGGCTGAAGTATTACCAAAACAAACAGGTGTGGGTTTGAAAATATCTGAAGAAAAAAAAAAATGAAAACCACAAAAGCGGTTTTAAAAACGACTGAGTCTAGTCAAAACCCCAAACCCGAAACTTTCAAAGTGCAAGAGCCTCCTGAAACGAAAAACGAAAAACCTGCATTCTAGCAGATTTCTGATTTTGACAACTCAGATAAAACATTCACACAAATTTTTTCGGGGGGGGGGGGGCAGTCATCAAACGCAGGTTCACAACAATCACATGATCTCCACTTCCGTTTCGACTGCTTCATCCCCTCGTGTGAGACGAGACGCAACCTCACAAGTCAGACAGCGCTCCTCTGTGACTCTCACAGCAGCTACCCCGGTCGCCGAAATGAACTTCAGGCAATCGCTGACGAACGTCAACAACGCTAATCTGGAAGGTTCCATAAGGATCAAGTCTCAACCATGGCTACGGCGATCCCTAAGAAGCATGAGAAGACACCCCAGCAAAGAGATGACAGCACCCGACTCGCTGCTGTACAGGAGGACAAAACAGGTTGGTGAACTTAGGAAAAACATAGATGCTTGGTTAATATACCAGTAAGTTGCCTTCTAATGGTACTGGCTGGTCGTGGCAAAGTCTTATACCGGTTATGCTAGAAATAATGGTGTGATCATCTGTAACTGGTGAATGAATCACCCCTCTTTGTACATGACCTCAGTGGCATGTTTGTAAGTGATGATGTTTTCGCTAAGATCTACATAAGCTGTCGCTCTTGTTTTTATACCGCTGATCTGCCTAAGAGGAAATACATGCATGTGATATAGTTTACAAGTCTCATCGTCAACGTACATACATGTCATATCATAAAATCACTTTGCAGTATTTAGAAAAATGCACGTACTGCAGTGATTCAGGTGAGCATATTGTTTTTTTTTTTTTTTACAGGTAAATCCCTCTCGATCGTATGGTTTTTTGGACTACGCAGACTCTAACAGGTAAGGAAAATTCTCACTGACCGTTTAAAAATCAAATAAAAAAAATAATAATAAATGAACCAGTGGCTCATGCTGATATCTGAGTACGCAATAACTTACTCCTGTGAGCAAAATGAATGACCTGGACAACTGACTGACACTTTGCTTTACAGAAAATGCGTTACATTGGAAAAGCAAGAAAATGAGGTGTTTGGGTTTGAAGTTCAGGTGAGCTGACCCTCTCGGTCATTCGTTTGTGTATCTTACAATTTATTGTTTGGATTAAATTTAATCGCTGCTGAAGCTGAATTACTGTCTGTGAGGAAATCAGCAAAGGACCATTTGATGTGATGGCTGATGTGGCTTTTATGTCCCTGACCAGACTTACGGGTTACAACACGGGAACAGGACTGCAGTGGAGATGTATACATATGTGTTTAAGGTACAGGAACAGAGCCCAGCCCAAAAAGCAGGCGTGATCACAGGTGAGAGGTCTGCACTTCCTCCCAAGGGGGGGGGGGGGGTTTCAGTAGGAGGTTTTCCACCTCGCCTATGATGCAGGTTCACTTCCTATTAGATCGTATCTACGTTTCTCTAGATCTGGACCCCTAACACCCCCCCCCCGCCCCCCATTTTTTTTTCGTTAGGTGATGTTATCGCTGCAGTAAACGGAGTCAACACAGAGGGCGCCAGTCATCAGCTCATCGTCAAACTGATCCGGGAGTCCAGCCATGTTTTAAGGTCAGTCACTTGCTTCCACCGCCCCCAGCCCAACCCACTGGTAAATGCAGAGCTAAGCAGCAGGAGGTTAGTCTGCGGTGAAGCAACATACAAGCCAAGTTCTGGACACAAGCTACCAGCGGGGTCGAGGAATCGTCACTGGGGACCAGTAAATATTGAAAATTAAAGCTGCGAAATTACCACACACTGCACAGCAAAGCCAAGAAGGTTGCAGCAATAGTTCTGTCTTAGTGCTAACTATTCCCAGGCCTAGACTTACAATGGCATATTGCTCAATGGCACATTTCAGGTCTTCCACAAAAAAGCAAAAAGAACCAAACAAGTAAATCGGCGTTTGCGATAAGTAAATGTGCACTAAGCTTCCAGACTGAGAAATGTCCAACTCGCCAATGCGCTTTCTGGATCATACAGGGAATCCAGTGCTTCACTCACAGTATTCTGTAAGGTGAAGGTCACATAAGGCTGGTTCTGCTGAATAAAACCCTGTCATGAATCTCATAGCTGCAGAGATGGTGTAAATCCCCAGTCAAACATTCTGCTGCCAAATCGCTCATGTCCTGTCTCTGCCCTACAGGATGGAGATGATGAGCGGGACAGTCGTGAAGAAGATCGAACTGGAGATGAAGCTGAGATCGCTGAAGGTATTTTTGCTTTTCTGCTGTCTGTTGTTTCTACGCTTCAGCATATGTCACATGAAAGACAAGGATCTGATACAAAAACCAGCTGGTCACAGCTGACTCATGCACGTGGCTTGAGGTCGTCCTATCGAAAATAAACAATCGCTGAACACTGGGTTTTGAAACGCCGGTGGCAAAGTTGCAGTGAAGGCAGAACTCAGGCGGAGGGACGAGGGCAGGGAATTACCCAACGCTATCGAATCGGCTTGGAGATTGATATGTGTATCCCCGCGATTTCCGAAAAGCCAGCACACTTTCAGATACACCGTCAGGAACTCACCATGATTGCTTCACACATTTTCTGACTTTGTCATTTCCCCGTACAGCAAAGCTTGCGTGAGAAACGGGCGGAGCTGCATGAACTGACATTACAGGAGCTACGCTTTGCCGGGGGTAAGCGGATACTGGTCATAAAACCACAGATCCCCACCACACATCCGTTTTCATCTTTTTTTTTTTTTTTATATGGCATTGCCAACTATCTCACGGCCCTGATCTACCACCAGCATTTTAATGTGTTTATCCGAACTTAAAAATAACCCAAAAAGCACACACTCAACTTCTGATGTTCTCAGTGTTTTCTACAAGTTTCAGGGCACAGTACTGCTAGAGACGGTGTTGCCTAATCCTCTGCTTGATATCCTATTAATTCATATTTATTTTTATGAAGGAATTACCCTCTTTGATAGTGAAAAAGGAAAGATTTTAAGTTTTACGGCTGCTGCTCAGTATAGCCCTACGACCATGACCAAAATAAGCAGATTGAAGGTGGATGGATGTTTAGTTTGGTTACTGTGATGCAAACTAAAGGACACGTCCTCTTCTGTTCACAGCCATTCAGAACGAGTGCTCTTCCTACCCATCTATTGACTCCCCCATGTCCCTGGCATCCCCCGTGGAGCTGGACAGCTGCCGCTTATCCAGCGTCAGCAGTTGCTGGAGTATGATGACGGAGGACGGCGAGGAAGCCGGTCAGCTGACTTTCGACTTTGAGGACCGGAACTCCCAGAAGGGGCGCCGGATGAGTATTGAAAGCCAGGTCAGCAGCAGTGGCTCCTTATCACCCTCCCTGGACCTCCTGGGGGTCACCATGCTCTTCGGAACTGTGCCCAGGCGAGCCAAAGCCGACCACGTTCGCAAACGAATCTCAAAGCTGATTCCGGGACTCTCAAACTTACTGGAGGGGCGGGAGAACAGCTGAAGATCACCTCGACCTGTCGCTGCTTATGTCTCAACGATATTTATTATTCCGTTTCCCTGGTGACTCATTTATCCAAAACGGACTTACAGTTGTAGTCAGTTAAACAGTGTAATATTTCACAGGAAGTAGTTCAGGTTGAGTGCTTGTTGTTACAAAGACACGCAGATCTGAACGGACTCTGGCTAGTCAAAGCTGCGCACGTGAGAGCATTATAAAACAACAGATAATCTAATTTAACTTGCATCTAACTTAAGTATAAAAATGTCTACGTTTTAATAAAGATTTTTTTATTTCATGTGCCATTTGATTTAAGTCGCCAATCAGTGTCTTGCCATGTTTGGTCCTCGAATGGGGACGGGCATTGCCGACCCCCTCACTCAACAACCTCAATTTTGAAAGATTATAGCAATAGATTTTGCAATCTGTTTTGCAACATTTTTATTAAAAGTTTATAAATCTTCATAATATTTGTAACAAACTCATAAATTGATTGCTAACTTTTTCGCAAAGGAAGAGGATTAATTTTGAAAGCCTGAAATCGCCTCTCTTTAAGCCTATATTTTGTTGCTGTTTATATGTTGTCGGCAGCAATTTCCATAATGGGCTTAGTTGTTAAAATATGAAGTCTCCGATTCCCTCGACCTTAACCCAGATCATCTTCTATCAGGAAAACTAGATTAAAGGCACGGACGATAAGAAGCCCAGACGCTCGACGGCAGTCTTCAGGGTATTCAGACAGCAGATTTATCAGAACCGCAGGGCAAATGAAGCGATCAAAACAGGAAGTCCGTGGTGCGAAGACCTGACTACTTTTTTCCAAAACTCCCCGCTAAATTCTCAACTCTCTGTGCTTTTCACGCTGCCCACCCTCAGCAGTCTAGCAATAACCGGATCAGGTAAACACCGGGCTCATAAAGCTGGTTGCAGTAGCCATATTCAAATCAATTGGCTTTCTACTTGATCACCTGCGTGTACATCAGTTTGTTATCGCTATTCAATTAACTTTTCCGATGCATTTATTTGCTTGCACCATCCTTTGCTATATTGCCGATAATGATTAATATGCAAACCTGCACGCGCACATAGCCTACGCCGCGGAGCGGGGGAAGTATCGTTTTCAGTTATTTTGGTTACAACACAACTACATGATAGAGAAGTGTGCAAAAAAGATCCTGTTATCGGTAGTTTTCATACAGCATATATGGGGTGAGAATATTATTAGTATCGAGTAGCAAAAAATGTACCACTAAGGTTTAGATAGTATTTTTATATTATGGTGTGCTAATTTGTCCGCGTTCAGTTTAGTGCGTATGTTTTATAATGCAATTTGTGCAGCTCAATCCTGTATAATGACCACAGTGAGTCCTGACTCCACTATAAACATTCTGAGTACCTAGTCCACCAGAACTGTGTGTATTTTTGGTGCACTGCAGATGTTTCCAAGCAACAGAATGAAAGCAGCCCCAAGAGGAAAGTATTTTATTATTGCAGGTATAGGTGAAACATTCTTCTTTCTCACGAGGATATTATTATGCTCTCGTTAAGCCATGATTCCTCTCTGAACTATACCTGCTAAGTAGTATCTATCTGTCTAATTCGAAGTAATGCTTCTGCCCACAGGACCTCGTCGTTGGAGGTATTATTGCCTTACAGCTGTGGACAGTGGGCCTCAATCTGGCCCTTGTTACTTTGGGTCTGTCGGCAGGTTCCCCTAGTTGTTAAATTGGCTTCATCGTATATACCTCAGTAACATTAGATGAGCCGATTAAATTCTCCAGGGTGAGAGTGTCCTGGTTTTAAACAACGTTCTTGGTGTGTCCAGTGTTTTGCTCTCTGTTCCCAAGGCTACGGATCACCAGGACCTTCTCTGCATGAACTTCATAGATCATCCAATCAAAGGCTCTTTGTAGCTTCTTATGTATTAATATAGCTTTTGTTTTTTTTCAGTGAGGCATAGACACCCTGGCAGACTCAAAAGGCCCCCCTGGATATGAAGAATTCTACACTCATAAAAAAGGATCAAAATTTGTACCTTTGCTTGTCACTGGGACTGTACCCTTGTACTTATACCTTTTAAGGTACAGAAATGGAGGCTGGAGGCAGTGGAACATTCCAGAGGTACAAACAGCATTAATGTAACAATATTGATACAGAAATGTCCCTCAGAGTCCATTTCTGTACCTTAAAAGTTACAATTACCTACAGCTAAGGGTACAATTGGCTAGAATTTCTAGTTTTCTAACTGATTCCCGAACATTACATAATGATCCTTGATTATTAATTCCATTATTAGTGTAGCGTAAAACAAAGCCCCCCGATACATACATATATTGATGGATGGATGGATGGATGATCCCATGAACCTTAGTTTCATTGAGTAGCCTACTCCAAATGATCCTCGGAAATTACTAGGAACTGCTACAAGCTGCCAGACACATGGCGTAATACTCTTAAGTTAAGAAACGCAAGTGAGACATTACGCAAAGAGCGAATGCATAGTTTATCGCACATTCCCGCAATGGTAACCTACAATAAACCAAAATGTAGAAGTAGCGACGTTTGAACAGCAATACATAGCAGGGAATACACGCATCAAGTCAAGTCACGTCACGTTTATTTATAAAGCACTTTACAAACAACAATAACAGCTGACCAAAGTGCTGGACAAGCAAGGAAATACAACCTGATAAATAAACAGAACATACTAAATAAATAAATAAAGTGAATTTGAGGACGTAACAGAACCCTGTATGTTTTAATGTGCAATTTTCTTAGATATGTGTTAAACTTGCCGATCATCACGCGCCAGAATGTGCGCTTATTTATCTAGATAAGATCAAGCAGCCAGTACGTAAGTCAGCGGATGCATGACGCGACTCGCCTTCTGGTCTGCGTGTTTATCTGTAAAAGGGCCTGGCCCCTTATTTCTTTTCATTTATCACTTGAAAAATTGTCATTATTCATCCCTGACGCTGTGGATGTTGTGTCTCTTATGTTGTATTTCTGGACAAATATCTTTTATTTTACCTCATGCCGTGCAATTTGCCGCTCGATAAAAACCTAACGGTGCCTGCCTTAGCTACGCGGTACACGTGGCTATCTAGCAGGCTTATTAAGAAGGAGAAAAACAGAATGACAGAGAAATTGATGGGAGAGTTGCTAAACGGCGGACGTTTGAGTTATGATGGTTTTCTGGAGATCAAGTGAGGTCAGATCATACTTGAACTTCGGTCTCTGTCGTCAAGCAGGGCTGAAGGATGTAAATATGCGATTAAACGTAATAACGTAAGAAAAATATCATAGATCTGCTTGTGTTTTGTTCCGCTAGAGGTCATTGGAGTGTGGCGATCTTTCATTAAAGCATGTGTTACGCAAGCAAACTCTGTAACAGCGCAGCACGGATAGGGGAAAGGCGCATCAGATTATCCCAAAAAGTTTACTGCTCTGACTTTATTGTTAACTTTATTATAAGCCCTTTAATGCCACTTAACTTTCTCGAATCATTAGCCGTACTGCTCCCCTAATGCGAGGGTCTGCCGTCGCAGTGCCTTTAACGCCTATATTCACACGAATCGCAGGAAGGTGACCGCAAGCCACACGTCTCCGTTTAGTAGGCGGCACACCCTTCGCCTGCAGTGCAGCCGCTGCGGAAGCGCGGACCCCCGATGTTTATTAAAAATATTATTCTGTGCCTCCCATAAGAAAACCTATTTGTGTACAAAGGAAAAGCACCAGGGGCGGCATGGTGGTGCAGTGGTTAGCACTGTTGCCTCACACCTCTGGAACCTGGGTTCGAGTCTCCACCTGGGTCACATGTGTGCGGAGTTTGCATGTTCTCCCCATGTCGTCGTGGGGTTTCCT
>JAODJX010000001.1:43074347-43093386 GCA_026776945.1 Isichthys henryi
CGGGACCCTCCCATCGAGACACTCTGTGATGTGTTTTGGGATGTTGGTGATGTGGCACTGTGAGGGAGGAGCAGGCCCAGGGGCCGTGTCTCAGCAGCAAATGCGGTGAGACTTAAGATGTTCTGACCCGACAGGGAGTACAGTACGATAGGAGAGGTGGGTGATGGTGACTAGAGTCTGGAAGTGAATATGACTTAACAAAATAAAATAAAAACACTTGCTTGTAAGCCTAAATCATAAAAAATGTTTTTTGTCACGCCGTATGCAGACCCTGTCCCAGGCAGCTTAAGGTTGGGCTATGTCCTGCACAAGATGCCAGTCCATTCATTTTTTTTTCAGTATTTTTATATATTAAATGAAATATATTTCCTTTACAAAGATGACTTCTTAGCCAATTCTTCGTAATAATTCCAATATAGATCTTAGTTATTAAACAAATTAATTCTAAGTGTATTTTAAGTATAACAATAGGATTCCATAATAGACTTCATACAGTCTATTCTGACACTTTTCAGATCAGAGAAGTGCCTACAGTAATGCTATATATTTATAATCTTGGAATATTACTCAGAATTGATTCATACAAAGCAATGCATCAATCACACAATTTGCTTGAGATTAAAAATACATTTTACAAGTGTAATAAACAAGGACGCCAGGCACCGTATCTTAGAACATTTTACGTGTGTAATTTATTAAAGGCACTTTGTGCATGAAGAGAGAAAGTTTACGCATCGTGAGTCATGGAGTCAGATAAAAAACGGTGTTGGGAATGTGACATACAGCAAGGGGACTGGTAAGCCAAAGGAAATCGTTGATCTCATTTCAGAATGCCTTAAAGTCCGGCCACTCAGGGAGGATTAAGGAATCGGGACAATCACTTCATTTGTTGAAGCCTGTGGACAAAGGCCTGCTTATTATCCGTACACACAACAGTCCGTTCATCATTTGGCCCAGCTTGTTTGTAGAATTACACAGCGGAGCTGCGTCAACGGGCGACAGCCTCTACGTATCTATTAAATACGAGATGCTACCTTTGCTGATCACCCACTGGGACCGTTAGGATAATAACAGGCTTTTTCCATCGGAAACGACGGCTGCTTTGCAAGTGTTGCAACAAACGGTAAGCGGAACAGAAGTGAATATCAGAAGGGCAGTCGAAGCACTGCTAGTAATTTGTAACAATAGGAATAAAACGGGAAAATTCAGAATTTAGGGATATATGATATAATGGCTGACAGCGCAGCTTCAGAGAAGTTGGATCTGGAAGAGAGGAGAGTATCGTCTGGAGTGGCGGGTGTCAGTGGTGGAATCGGCGATACCTCATTACTGGTGCCGACGATGCAAGTGGCCACTGAAGATGATGACAGTGTTTTTTACAGCGAGAAAGATTTTGTTCCAATCAGGTCTTGTCATGGTCCCGCTCTGACTTCGGCTGATCTAGCGGGAGTCACCGGAGACCCCAACCATTTGCGCTTCACCATAACCTCAGAGCCGTGGGAAAGCTGGGCCAAGCCTGCGATGAGGCTGCCTGCGACAGGCACCTCCACTCCGCCTGCTCCCTCTGCCCCAGGAGATCACAGAGATCTCATGCTGGAGAAAAACATGATCCATCCCACGGAGAACTTCCCAAAGGACTTCGAGGATCTGATTCCAGTGGACCCCAGAACCAAAGGGTCAGAAAAAATATTAACCAATAGCCCTGTTGAAGTCCCGAGAGGGCTGAAAACACAAAAGGAGGTGGAGGTCCAGACCCTGGAGGGTGAGGCAAACATGAGTATTAAAGTAATATTAACCCTTTACTAATACAACAAATAAGCTGCTTATTTATTTACATGCATCAAACACTTTGTTTATACTAGTCATATAACCCTTTACGTTTATCAGAAATAAACCTTCATCTAATGAAACCGATTTGATGAGTGGCTTTCTGTCTGACTGTTCAGTGTAGGATGGAAAATCAACACTTCAGTTATTACAAGCGTGCGTATCCTTCTTGCTCGGGGGCCCAGCGTTGCTGCCTCACACCCCCACATGGGGGGGTTAGAATCACACCTCTGTTCTCTGTCTGAGTGTGTAGTTTACATGCTCTCTGGGTGTCATGTGAGTTTTAAAGTCGCAGAGTTAGGTTATTTTGTGTCTCTGCCTGTGTGCGTACGGAAATAGATCGGTATCCCATTCACGGATTACTCCTGCCCTGTGCTGCCTGGGACAGGGTCCAACCCACCCCTCCCCCCCCATGACCCTGACCAAGATAATATGGATGGATGGACACATGTATATTCTCAGCCAAGACGAAGTCTTCTCTGTGAGGTGCCTGGTTTAAGCCCCATCCTAAATTCACCATTATGGCCATTTATTTTTCATAGCAACATTTATCTAATGGCAGAATTGATAATTGTGTGTGCTTTGGGAATCAAGTCTAGATATCTCTCAAATATAATTCAAATTCCTCCAGCTGTACAGCTGATGATGCTATGCATTTTGTCAGTGTACATACTTTTTAATGACTTTTTTTCTACTTTAACTGAAATAAGGATGTTTTAAGTAGGAACATATGAGGTCAGTTACTGATGCTGTAACTATTGTTGTGTTTTCCTGTTTAGATTTTGATCCGTGGAGGGAAACTGCTCTCTCACTGGGGCTGAAACTGGAGGGCTTTGCCCCCCAGTCCGCACCCACCCCTTCTCCCGAGAAGGAGCCGAACCAGGAGAACGGAGAAGAGAGGATTCCGCTCGGACGACTGACTGAAAAGGAGATATTGAATCAAGAGCAGGATGTGAAGGAAGTGGGTGAACAGGGGGAAATTAGCGAGAGACATGAGAGCAGTTCTGAGCTTAGTGAGGAATCGCCCTCTGCTGGCGACAGGAAGAAGTTCACCGACCACGACTTCATGTCCAAATACAACACAGTCTCCTACCGAAAGATCCGCAAGGGAAACACCAGGCAGAAAATCAATGAATTTGAGTCCATGATGAACTAAAACTAAAGATACAAACGCGGGGGCCGGACAATGAAAAGGCACAGACCGGAATAAATATTATAATGTTTAAAACATCTTGTTCCATACTCATTAATGAGATTAATATTTGTGTTGTGTGACAAGATAATGGACTCACTATGTTTTCATAGTTTATGATCTATTTAATGTTCTTAGTTTCAAAACAGACCATTCCATCTTCTTGGAAATATTACGCATTAATTGTTCTCAGAAATGTGTAATTGATGGAGCGTTACTAATTACGGCTTGTAATTTTCAATCCTGGTATCTCACGAAACTGAAGATTGGAATCCATTGTCTTAAACCCTGTTTTTAATGAGTATGTTCCTGTTTAGATTAAATGTCAGTAAAAAAACTTTAACTGAAAGGGAATGTATCAAAATAAGAGGCTTAGTAGCTGTTAATCCTACTAGTACATATCAACAACAATGCTAACCATCATTTGTAATGCTTATGTTTCTTATTTTTAGGGCATACCTTTGTAACGATTTCTTACCTTGGTATCATTTTTATGCTGGCAGTTACATTTAGAAATACTTTAAACCAATGTTTGTCCCTTTTGGTGATGAGTATTAATAGTTTTAAACAACATAACAGCTCATGCGGAAAGGTCAACTGGAAAAATATTTCGTTTGGATACGAGTATGTAATTCTCACCGGTCATACGGTTCCATTGTAGCAGATACTATTTTAAATAAAGGCTCTTTCCTTTCAGCTCATCAGGATTTTGCAAATTTGTTTCGTATTTAATGAGCACATCAATTAAGTGAAATTTTTCAGTAACGATGTACTACCCTTTCAGCATGTTTGATTTTTTTTTTTTCGCAACTTGTTGCAGCTTTCGTTGCATTTTGCAAAATACTCATTTTACAATTCTGGAAGAAAAGAATCCAGTAGCAGGACACATCTCAAAGCTACATCCTTTTGGTCCTTTCGGCTACCAGCACACTGCATAACACTGCAGTTATTAAAGAATTAACTTAAATACATTCCAGATGGCAGTAAATAAGAAAATGCTTTTACACAGGAAACAAAATCATTTTAATGCTTAAGCATATAGAGCATGAAACACTCATTAACAGAAACATTTTAATGATGCTTTTAGGATTACAACCGAAAACATCCATTCCCCTTCACAATATGAAACATTGCCCTCTAGTGGTAAATTAGACCTGTTTACACCTTCGATAACGTATAGTAACATTTACAAAAAAAAAAAAGCACCTGTCAAATGACAAAACCAAGAGTTGTTAAATATCACATTATTTGTATTGGTCATTGACCCACTTCCCTCACTTATACAAGCCTGATTGTCATACTTTTTTAAATCGGATTTCTGAATTCCCGTAAATTCACAGTATTTACAATGCACCAAATATAAAAATGCACATCCCATAATGTTGCACTGGAAAAACATATTTACAACTTTGACAAAAGTCAGTTTCCATGGTGTATTTGGTACCCGCCCAAGATCCGACGACGCTTATTTCATCTTACTTTACAAATTATAACCGAAGCAGCCATGTAGTGATTTAGAGGTGATAATGAACTGAAAGAATGTTTTGCTGTAAGTCTGAAATACTTTAGTGTCTACATCACATTTTCATACACACACATATTCCTATATTTAAAAATATAAACGTGACATAGTTATTTAACTAGAATACCAATATGTACAGGCTTACAAATTTTGGAAAAAAGGTTCCTTTTTTTGTTAGTGACTGATTTCTTACATTATGTTGAAAGTTTAACTGGCATCATCTCAAATTTGCAACACAGTCTGTCACAAACTCAAAGTCTACTCTTTATGTGAATTACGAAGAATAGGGCTGGCGTGTTTCCAAAGCACGTTGACCAAACCTGTTGCCAGGATGGAGCCTCAGGACATCCATCCAGCCTCCTGGATGTCAGTCACTGTGTATAGTAGTGTGTAAACTGCCACTTCTGTAATGGGCTTGCGGCATTGCACTCACTGAGCTGCACCCCCACGTGCTGAGTATCGGCCTCCAGGCAAAGGGGCCGAGGTGTGAGCTCCACGACCAGATGCTCTTTCTGCGGAGAACAGGCAGATGCCACAGGTATGGAGATCAGCAGTCTAGTACCACTGAGTGCCACCAGAGGGCGATGTTCAGTTTGGCAGACACCACCCACCCACTGGTGAAAAGGGCCTAATTTTTCATTTTTTAAAAATAAAATGAGGTGATTTTTAATAATCTATACATAAAATTCATATTAAGCAGATAAGAATTTCACTACAGTAAAAGCACTCAATTCAGGATAAATCTAATCATGTTTCTCATAGTAATTTGTAATTAAAACACACACAGGATTTCTCTTGTAATATGCAGTCACTTTACAACGGTAGAATCCCCAAAAAAAAAATCGTTTGGCTACCAGCCGAACCACGGATGCTGTGGGCAAACACAAGACGTCTTTCCTCAGACTCACCATGGCTGAATTCGGAATGATAGACTTGTGCATCCAGCGCAAGCTAGGATTGCTGTTGTCGCAGTGGCCCAGACCCACATCCCGCCCCGATGCCTGAGGCTCCAGGCAGGAGCCCTTCTGCTGGACCTGCCTCATCCAGGTGTGGTTGAACTGCTGGCTCTGTGGAGGACGGCAGGACGGTTAGACGATCACACGGAAATCGATCGTCACTGCCGCTGCGGAAATATACTGGGACTGAAAATACAACAAATATCAAAATAGACATATTACTGTAGCTTCCAGTATCCTGACAGGAATAATAGTGTCCCCTTCCTGCTCTCATACTGTACAGGCGACTTTGTTAAGTGTTAAGTGTTAAACAGGAGAATTAGGGCTTTATGATGACATCACATGTGTAAGGGTGTGACCTTGTCTACTTCCATTTCCTGTCAAACCAAAAAAAAAAAAAACATTTTTGCCCTCGATCTCAGGAGGATATATTGGAAAGACATTCATAAATTGCATTCAGTTATTTAGCAGATTATTTTGTTAAAAGTAAGGAAAGCTTGGGGTCAGAGAGGAGCCAGCATCCCTGGAGTTAAGCGCAATTCTCAAGGGCGGTGATATTATTATTCTGCCTGTAAGGGATTTGAACTCACAACCACCCACTTAGCTACACACATAAAGATATGATCTTTGTTGTTCTTTTCCTTCTGGGAAATACCATTTTTGACTCTGGGAGCTCACACAAGTCACAGCATGTCTGTAGTCTTCAGGCCTACAAGTTTACCTGCTTGCTCAGATCGCAGGTCTCAAACGTTAACGAACCGTCCTTTTGGGTGATGCACTTTCTCGTTCCGACATTGAAGATCTGGAAAAGAGGAATTGGTTCCCCCGTGAGAAGCCACAGATGAGAATGTTTACATTCTGCAGGCTGGCGATGTCAACAGATGCCAAAGAAGAGCAGTGACTAGCTTTTAGTAACAATTGGCATTATTATTCTGGGGAAGCGTGGTACAAACAGACTCTGTGCTTCTCCGGCACAACAAAACCTCCCAGAGAACGAGAATCAAGAC
Organism: Isichthys henryi; assembly: GCA_026776945.1. NCBI lineage: Eukaryota > Metazoa > Chordata > Actinopteri > Osteoglossiformes > Mormyridae > Isichthys > Isichthys henryi. Next base: position 43,080,852 of record JAODJX010000001.1, read on the forward strand.
AGAAGGACAAAAGCAGACTACATAAGCCAAAGAACTTATGTGCTTTGCCTTTGAAAATAGAGAAATATTAAATTATATTTAAAAAGTGATACGAAGAAGGAATTTCACATTTTATGCAATGGAAAAGTGCTGATTGGACATGAATGGTCTGGATTGTTGTTAGCAATTTCCAGCAGTTTAAGAAGCCCTGGTGAAGCATGTTAGCATTCGAGTGGTGATTTAAGTACACAAACTTGTATAAAACACACACACACACACACACACACACACACACACACACACACACCTGCTAATAACTAAATATATGAGAATACATGAACTCCCACTCACTCGAAGGCCTGTTTTACTCGTTCATCTGATGCTGCTATCCAAAGCAACTGACAGAGCTCACTGAAGTTCACATACCAGCCCCTGGGCCCTGACGATCGGAGCGTCCAGCTCTGGGTAGACGTTCTCCAGGTACCACCTAAAGCTCTTGCACCCAAGCTTCTTCCGGAGCACCTTCTGCTCCGTGAGGTCACCAATGTCAATGGCACTCTTGTCCAGGAGGTGGAGGTAGCCATGGCCGTAGAAGAGGTCCCTGTACTCGTCGAGCCAGACCTCAGCTACACGAGCCAGGTTACGCTCCACCGTCTTCTGCCTGTCCTTGGGGAACTTGTAAGGGTTCTCGCTACGGAAGATGTGGCCGACCCGAGAACAAGGGATGATCTCGATCTCGCCGCCACACATCCAGATCTGCCGGAGGGGAGCGGGGAACCAGATGTTAAAGAGGACAAGTTGACCCAGATATCAAAGACTACCGTATGACAACCAGCAAAGAGAGAGAACGCACAGCCTCACACTCTTAGCACAGAAGATGTGGGATTAAAACCAACAACCTTTGAGGTCCGAGGGAGCAGTACCGCCCATTGAGCCACCATACAATTCAGTCTATTTTACACCAAGACATCTCAACTACCTTAAAAGAGATTTCCATGTTTTCGCCACCCCACACATCGAGTCCAGGGTCGTAGGTTCCCAGTTCATAAAAATACTTCCTGTCGATTGAGAACAGGCCTCCCGCCATGACTGGACATCTGCAAAACAAACATAGGATGTATTTAGGGGTGACTCAGTGCACCATTAAACGATGCCAGTGCGATATCACATTTTATGTGAAGTTTCATAAGGCATCCCTATGACACATGCACATAGAAAAGACATTCTTAATGTAGATGCACCAATTCGATAATCGGATCGGTATCGGTGCAGTTCGAGACCTTTTTGACGGATCGGATTTTGGATCCACGTCCGATACTTATTCATTTACTTTTTGGCAGTCTCTAAAAAGATAACTCCTTTTTGTGTTAAATCTATTTGTAAAATCAATCGCACGACAGCTCTTTCCCATTTTAGATGTGATTTTTGTGGCATTCAAGTACGAGGAGTGTCAGATAAAAGGGTCATCTGAGAGTATTTCACACTTTTAACACCAATTAGCAGCTCAACGATTTGCAATGTTCGTAAAAACAAAGTTTTGAGAGGTGAAAGTAGTGTTTAGTGGAAGATATTCAAATTGAACTGCAAAATGCCTCATAAACGCTAAAAAGATGATGTACAAACGAGATCCCCACATTCCTGTCCTGCTAGACCTGACCTGATTAAACGCAAGTGAAGTGATTGTGAAGCGGAAACATGTGGGAGCAAGTTCAGCTGGACACGACATAAAGTCACAGAAAGGGACCTGAACCCCCAACATCGATACCCAACCTGAATGGCAGAAGATCTCGCCTGCAATGTCCCAACATCTAATGGACAGCCTTCACAGAAGAGTGCAGGCTATTACAGCAACTAAGGGTTAGTGACCTTCATATTAATACCCTTTGATTCAGAGTGAGATGCTGGACAGACTGGTGACCCAACACTGTTGCCCATATAGTGTATATGTAATGGGATGCGTGAAATATCCAGTTCAAGTGATTTTGGACTAAGACAGACCTTCTCCAAGTCAACAGGAGTATGGACCTGATTGAAGCTCTGATCCATAATCACCCAATCAAAGCGATAGAGTTTTTAAAAACTAAATAAAATCCAGATACATTAACCTGACATGTGCTACATGGTCAGACTGGTATAATTGAGCACAGAGCTATGATGAAAAGAGGCGTCCATAAGCTTCACCTGATCGGATCCGAATCCTTCACTTTATCCTTTCTGATGACTTCTTCCGTCAGCGTGTTCCATCCGAAAACCAAGGGCCACTTGAATATGCCTCTTTGGAAGTTATCAACTAACATGTAGCTAAAAAAAACAATTGAGGGTGGCAGGGGGGGATACATTTACTGAGTGTTTTAAGGTTGACCTTTCAATGCTACCGCAAAATAATAAAAATAATGACTTTTTTTTATCAAATTCTGGAACACACGAAAGCATTTCCTACCGCAGTGAAAATGCATTATTTTTGTGACTTGCTTAATGCCAGCCCACAGATTTCCTTATTGCATTTCTGGTCATACTTAAACTCACCCCATACCTAAATCATCACAAAGGGGGGAGAGCTGCTATTTCACAATGTTTCTTATCGGGCTGATCAACTCAGTCGAAGTATTAGCATGAATCTGGAATACCTACGCATTACTGCATCCCTTTGTATACAAAAAAACTACAACTTCCAATATTCATATTGTTTAGGACAGTAACCACACACATTTTAATTTCAGTATGACCTGTACCTCATGTCCTTGTCGCTTATGACTTCGATTACAGGACACACAACTTTCTTCCTATCCATATGCACCCTCTGTAGGAGAGGCTCCAGCCAGCCGATGTTGCACTCGACATGCGAGTCGAGGAAGGTCAACACTTCACCTGGACCAAGTGCCAAGAAAGAGTCATAATGCAGATGTTCGAAATTGTACCTTAAGTGCTTCCTAACTTGGTCCTCGGGGACCAGCAGACAGTCCACGTGTTTTGCCTGAGGGAGGAAAAATGTTGACTATTTTGCAGGGAGCAGGGTTGGAGCAAAAACATGGACCATCTGAGGATCTCTGAGGACCGGGTTGGGAAACACTGTCGAAACATTTATTCGATGCTGAAAATGAAACGACACGGGTGTCCCAAGTGAGAAGATGCCATAAATTACCGGTAGCAACAGCAGCCCCTGCGAGCCGGGCCCGGATCAGGCCCTGCCTCTCCTTCAAACGGACAATCTGCACTTTCGGAAACCTAGACATGTATTTTTCCAGCGGCTCTTTGAGGTAGTCTGCAGTCGCAAAAAAATAAATAAATAAAGGTGAACATCCAGTTTCACCAGGAGACACGGTCGATAAAGTGGTGAGTGGATCCCTGCCTACCTTTGGAGCTGAAGTCATCCACGAGGATGATCTCCTTGAGCAGGTGTGGTGGTGACCGGTTGAGCACGCTGTGGACCGACCTCAAGAGGGTGGACCACACCTCGTCCACAAAGCAGAAGATCACGCTGGTGGTCGGCAGATCATCGTGCACCATCTTCCCAGAACATCTACGGGAAAATATCGTTTGCGCGTCAGAGGGGTTAATCGATGCTCATCGACGGCATGCAATCCGTATCGACAAGCTCTTCTGCCGTTTTTAAAACTCACGCATCCGGCCTGGTGTCTGGGATCGCCCTGTCCACGGGAATCTGCTCGCTCAGGTATACGTTGAAGTGACCCTCGTCCCAGCGATTCCTCGCTTCCAGCTCCTTCTCCTTGGGTACCACAGCAGGCTGTCCAAACTGTCCAACAGCACTAAAGTCCCTTGGGTACTGAGTGACGTCCAAAGACATCACTCTGTGGACACTTGAGTTGTGCCCCACTGTCAAACTGGTCACTTTTCCGAGCTCCTGAACAATGACCTCTGGCTTGGGAGTTGCCTGGGTCACATGACTCACAGTATCAGGGCCACTCTGACTTAGTGCACTGTTCGGTTTGCCATTGATACGGATTGCCTTATCTTTTATATCTAAATCTGTTTTACCTGTCTTTACAGTCTGTTTTTTTGGCAAGTTCTCTTTGGGAGAAATTTTCTCCTTTTTATCTTGGAGAGAACCGATTTTCTTTGGGACTTCATCGGAAATGTTTCCCTTTGCCAGCAGTCTAGGATCATCAACCGGTCCATCCAGTTTATTTTCCCCTTTGTGTTCGGGATGCAGTTTATCCTCCTGCCTCCCAGGTGGCGCGTCAGTTAACTTTGGCACGTCGCTCGGACCTTTCCCGGCGACAAAGTTCCTTCTTCTTTCCTCAACTTTCGAAGTTGTCACTTTTCGCATAAGGTGGGCGGCAGTGCGCTTATTTGTGTCCACCTTCCCGGATTTGGATAAGTTCATATGTACACCGAAGTGTCTATTTAAACCCATGTGCACCTCTGGCAACTTATTAAACTTTTCTCCTTCATGATTCACATCCGCCACTTTTCCATCCACTAACTTTGCATTACTGTCATCTTTAATAGCTGGGGTTGCGTTTTTTCGCTCTCTGTACACGTCAGCTGCTTTCTTCCCCGCTCTGTTCGAAAACCTGACTTCAGTCTCTAGATCAAAATCTACTCGTTGTTGCGGGTTCCTAAAAAGAGCCGCATTTTCGGCCACATCTGTGCCTTTCGTGGCCTTGTGCCTGACAGCCTCTCTGTCTTTCGCGATGCGCTCCTTCAGCAGGCGGCTGTTCACGTCGTCGATCGAGACCCTCAGCGCTGCCATGTCAAATAGCAGCCATATGACGGACGCCACGAAGACGAAGGCGAGCACCCGTCCGCTGCCTCGGAAATACTTCCTGAACTTCATCATGTCCTCTCGCTCGACCACCTGTTTAAAGCTTCAGAAACCGCGCGGACGGTGCAGACGCACTGGAGGTGCTGCATGCCTCTGCCTTGCGCCATGCACGACTGCTCGCGCCCCCTGCTCCCTCCTGCCTGCGTGGCATTGCCTGCACACAAGTTTAGGTCTCGATCAGGTTACAACTCCAAAGTTAAGCCCCGCGGAAAAGAGCGCCTTACAAACGAAGCGATCATCGGATTGAGGACGTTTGGAGATGAAACAGAAACAAAAAGTTTTCCCCAAAGCTTTTACCGGCTCCCGATATCCCGCGTAGTCCACGTCATAAATCTCACGGCAGGCTTTTTAGAGTTGGCTACCTTACATACTCCAGGGACAATGATGCCTCGACTGCGCCGATCCCGATCCCCCGTGTTACCACTTAATTTCCCCCCATCTAAACTTACACGTAGCCTCGAACTACTGTGTTAGTCGCATACTAAACATTTCAAGACAGAAAACCACCCAAGGGCGTGTTGCGGGGTGTGGCCCGTCTGGCAGCTGCTAAGACACCAAGTTACTCATTGATCTACCTTTATTCCCCGTTCAGTGTTTGAATGGGAAAAGAAGCAGAGTGTTTGCACGAGGAAAACATTCTTCTCATGTATATCCCATAAAACTCATATTAACACTTCCATCGAACCCCTGTAACTTAAAGTTGCTTATATATTGTTTAAAACTGATTAACTTCTGTATATTGCACGCATTTTGGGTAGGTGGTAATTCATATCTCAGTGAGGAAAACATTTAAATGTTTGTATGTAATGGGTAAGTCATAGAATACGTATGTATAATAATATAAAATTTCAAAACGAAACTGAGACATTGGACCGTGTTCCGGGTGGGTGTTACACAAAGCAGGATTTCCGAGTTGGGGTAACTTAAGGTAGAAGTCTATGATTGCCCTGTAGGAATGCCCTTTACCCAAACTCTTATCGTACAATCATAGGTCCCAGCTTAAGTCAGATAATTGAGATATCTTGCTTTGTGGGCCACCCCCTCCCCAAATGTAGATAACATTGCATATTTCTCCTTACACCGTCTCCATACATGCAACAACAACAAAAAAATCTAACTATATAAATCTATCCAGTTGGTCATAATCCAGAGAGACTGGGGAGGGGGTTCGGTCTAAATTGTACAAGTTCTCCGATCTTTAACTAGACGAGTCCCTGGAGCCCCGCTGGCTCCATCCAGCTTATGAAGTGTCACTCATGCCGGGAGAGAGTCGTTGCAGACCCGCGGAGCTTGGCTTCCCCTGACGGCTGTCCCTGGTGCCAGCCTCCCCGCTTTCATTAGTCCGTTTGCTAAGTGATTGGCCCCAGGAAAGCCCCGCAGCCAAGCATCAACACCTGGGGTATTTAGGCGTGAGTACGTCTCACTTACTGGTCAAAAGCACCCCCCCACCCCTGTCCCCCAACCATCATTAAAATATGCAAATCATCTTCTGCATATTAATGAAGACCTGCTTTTAAAAAATACGGTGAATGACATCATGGTTAACTAGGAACGGGCACCATCAATAGCAGCTTATACAGAACGGGAATATTATGTTATAAGCTTCCATTTACATTGCTTTGATAGGGCCACTTTTCACCTGTTCCTAAAACAAACAAAATGGACAAATTACATGATGTATTTTGACATTTAACTCATTGTATGGTTATTTTTCGTTTTGGATTCACAGAGAAAATTCTTGGAAGGAGATTAATAATGACAACACAGGATCTAGTTAAATTGACAGTGGCTTGTGTTAAAAAATAAATAAAAAAAACTTGCCTGAAAGACATCACAAGAACATGCTAATCAGGCCTTGGAATTAAAATTACAACAGTTGGTCCATGTAATTTGCATAGGGGTTATGTTTTGCCAGTATGTCTCTTGTTGAAACAGACAGCCTGCAAAAGACTATGGTAAAGTTTGACCCAGTGACATTTTCAGCTCCAAATTATGCACAATGTGTGAATTAAATTAATTAGAGAATTCATTAAGAAATATGGCTAGCGGAAGCGAGCGTAATATTTAGTTATGTGAAGTAATTTTCTTTCATTGTTAAAGCTAATTTGTTTCATAACATTTCCTGCGGTAATTTCTCCCTGTGTTAACTATGATGTATGTAACTTGTTAGCGGTTTAATTAATTATTATTAAAAGGTACTCAATGTGCTGCTTGTGTTTGGACAGATGGTTCCCATCGGGGAGACCTTTACAAATTAATTTAAATCAATTACTTCCTTTTTTGCTCTTTGAGATTTCTGCGGGCTTGTGAGGGGAAAACATGCATAGAAAATACATCTGCTCTGTGTCACTGTTCATGAATTTTGCAGCGGATCATCTCGGTGAACATGCGAAGAATAGATTGACTTTTCAGGCGTCGGAATGGTTATCATAGGGTACGAAGAACTGAAAGCTGAATTGTGTAAGAATGAAAAGTCTACGCCGTTATTAGTCTTGTGGGCCTAATATGCAGTTGAAAGCAACTTGAAGGCGTTATATATAAATACTCACCAGGGCAAATTCCGTTCATTCTTCTAAGTTTAGCTGCCTGTCAAAAGCACTTCGGTAGCTGGATAATATAAACGTTTCGCGGGTTTTAATGAACTTTGTCATATATTTTTTAAAGGGCCGATGTCGCAGCCAATAATGCATGGGAATACGCGTCACATCATTAACACAGGAGTTCTTAGGACTGTGGTTATGTTGGATAATAAACTGCATGTGACACCGTTTTTCTTAGAGCTGGGATTAACCCTTTTATTAAAACAAAATTATATACCGAGGAAGCAGATGAGCGCTGAATACCGACTGTTTATCTCTAGTTGCGTTTGGAAGCCACACGATGGCGCTTTTGGTCTTGTTATGATTATATTTTTAAATAGTAATTTGCTTGATTAGAATAATAATCAACGTTTATAATATCCAGGATATCTTAAGGTTTGTATTTAAGGTGCGGGGCATTTTTATGGTACGTACCGTTATGGATAAAATGTGTGAGCTAACGCGATATTATGCGAACAATTTTTTTTCAGCAGGGATTTTTTCTTAAATCACCAATTTGAAATCTCTATGTATTTTGATCGTGTTACATGTATGTGAAACTTAACTTGAGCGAAATGTGTCGAAAGGGTGAAAATGACATGATTATCTAATAAAATTAGATTTCTTTTGCCACCCCCCCCCCCCGAAAACAAAATATCCATAAATTGTTCTTTATCTTTTCTTGACGTTAGCAATAGCAATTATGACGGAAGAATACATGCTATTGTGGTGTTTGTGAACGTAATTTTATAAATTAAGTGGTATGTCACTATATGTCTCTGACGGGTGGTGAATTTTCTCACTCTCTCGTTTGCCAGCATGTATCTTGCAACAACTAGCAAAACTAATGAGTGTCTGGACTCCAATCCTAATATATTATGCTTCCTGTTTGTGACTTATTACAGGCGAATACTTTTTGTTACTGCTATCTTACACAATGACTGTCTGAAATGTAGAAATTACATCACTTTGCTTCCATTATCCCTTCCTGTGGCAAACTATTTATGCCTATTCATGAATATTATAAATCTAATAATGACTAATCTATGATGAATGTCCATAGATTAGGAGCCTTGGTTAGATACCGCCTCGTAGCCGTAACCTACACGCAACCAGACACAAAATTCTACTGGTCTGAGTTTGGGAGGCCTGTGGGCGAGATACAGATGCTAGAATGTTCCACAGTTACAAATCAGAAACTATTTGTTGGTTCATGTATTAATATGAACAATACTGCTGTACCTTTACGAAGTGTTTCTATAAACCTATTGATATCACACAGACGTTCTAAATCTAAGCGATTCAGCAACAAGACAAACTGCATGAAAGAGTGACTAACTTACTACTTGAAGGAATGTATTGCATGCAATTAAGACACTTTAAAACAAAAAGGCTATCTAGAAAACTTAAGCTTTTAGTGTAAACACAGCTGTTACTGACACACAAGCATTTATAAATTACTGCATCATTTGTCTAAAAAGTCACATTAGGTTGAGTTACGCCAATGCATGTAAGAATTAAGTAAGGGTAAGTTTTTTCAGTTCGAATTAGATGAAAGGGAGAGATGAGTTGTGCAGTTATGTCACACAGTAGCTAAGTGAGTAATGCTGTGATCTCTAAGCTATGAGGCCCAAATCCTACCGCTGTTACGTGTGAAGTTTGTATGCTTTCCCCGTGTATTCTGGTTTTCTCAAGGTAATCCAGTTTCCTCCCTTAGATCCCCCTGACTCCTGGTGACCATATAGACGGCACTTTTCCAGAATGTTCCGTCTTCAGGTTGATGTGTTGGTGACTCTAAATTGCTCTTGGTCCATCTTGTACTGTGATGGAAGTCAGGCCCACCTATCCAGCGTTCACGGTGAGCGATACAGTACGATAAAACGATTGTGGCTGACAGGTATGTGTGTGCGTGGTTAGATCGATTGAGGAAATGTGCTCTTGGGAGGCAAATAGATTTTTCTTTGTTCATTTGGTCTTAGTAATTTGACGGGGCTTTAAAATATATAAAAATAAATACGTAGCGTCTGTAGTGTGATTTTGTCGCCAAGTGAATTGTTACGGGACCGGCCCACCTGATTTTCTGTCGACCCACCTACGCTATGATTTCTGGCTCTCCTGTGGTTTGGCTGTCACCATGACTCCACACCAGATAAGCGATTATGGAAGATGGATGGGCGTTTGCTCATAAACACATAGTACAGAGTACTTCGCGATGTGCTAACAGCCACTTTTGAGGATGTATTTCAGTTTGTAGCTTTGACCGGATTCCATAACCTATCAAAAATGAGTCCACTTGTCACCTGATTCACGTTTTTTTTTCCCCCATTCAGTTACTCCTCAGAGCAGCACTGTAAACAAGCAGCGGCCTCCGGAAGTTTCTACCACCGACCGGATGTTATGGCAGCCAAATAGTCCATAAACAAAAGCAGGAAGGTTTTTAGAAACTTGACTCCTTTTGTTAATTTTGCATGAGGCACATTGGAAAACACGCCTTTTTATTATCTCTCAGTAGCAAAGGAGATGAGAGAATATTGTATTTAAATTAACTTTTTGTATTCCCCAGCAATGAAATCAATTCCGCTCTTTATGTTACTTTTCATATGGCTTTTGTCTTGTTGCTGAATCATTCCTGTTTCCTTCCCATTCATCTGTTTTGCCCTTTCCTTGATCTGATAGCATTAAACATATAATTAAGTCATAAAGGAGGGAACTGATGAGTGTAGCAGATGGTAATTGCCTCCTACATTTCAATGAAATGATGTGCATTGCTACAATTTACAACCTCTGCCTCATATTTTATTCAGCAACCTTTTATCTCTTTTCTTGCAGAATTATTCTGCAATAAATTTAGACATCTTATCAATAGCTGAAATGATAGGGGCAGAAACATGGACAAAAAAAAAAATGGAACCTCCAACATTTCACGCTGTTTAAAATAATTTTCCATAATAAAGGAGTTATCAGCTGAACTGTATCGCGGCGGCGGGCTGAATGGACCTGTTTTTCCGAGAAGAGCACAAGCCGCTACTCTTCTGGAGAGGTGTCAGAGAGACGGGATTTTGGCCCCGTGCTTTGCTCAGCCTCCATAGTCTAGAAGTCGATCAAGTCTTTCAGCTTCAAGGCACTCAGACCTCTGACAGAAACGTACACCACCTACAGCCTGCCGAAAAGTCCACAATGCAACGACTCTGTCATACTGTATACACACCTTCAATCATGTGGTACAGCATTAGCTAATCAATTCATTTATTAACTAATGTACTTAATGTCCAGTATCTACACCGAAAACCATCCCACCCCCCCACCCCCCATTTTGATAATGGCACCCTGCAAGATCTTAAAGAATTTCTTCTCAGCCACTGAAAAGGAATCCCAAGATCCATTTGCCAGGGGCCATAGCCAATAAAGATATATTCGGTTTGGAATGAAGCAGTAGGTTTCTCTTTCTCTGTATTTCATTAAAAAATGATACTTCATCTCAACTAACAGTTACTATAAAAATGTATATATAATAATAACAATAACAATAATAATGTCATTATTTTATTAGAATGATAATAATAATGTTATTATAATTATATTATAATGATAATATAATTATTATTATTTCATTATAATTATGATATCATGTTCTGCTATTTCTCCATCATGGCCCGTTTTGAGGCTAACCTACTTGTTCCAGAAAGGTAGCATGTCAGTATTAATTTACAGTGTGCAGCTTATCAAATTAAAGGCTTTTACTGGCAGTCTTTTATGTGTTGTTTGTGGGCGAGTCGACGGCACAGTTAATAAAAACCGGCACGGTAACGAGGGCAATAAACAGCCTCTCTGTGAGGCGCGGTGCCACGTTGGCGTGGTTACGGTTGCTGGGCAGAGCAGTGCCCAGGTCCGAGTACGTACGTGTGGATCCGCCTGTAGGATACAGCGTGTTCGTGGTGTGACAGAGCTGGTCTGGCTGGTTCCCCTGAGCAGCGGTGCAGCCAGTATGTAATATGTCATGTCACTGTGGCTCCTCAGAAACCAGCCCCCCCCCCGCCGCCCCCCCACACACTCACAGTCTGTGCAGATCTGGCTTCGTCTGACAGATACCTGCCACCACTTCATTTCCAGTGCATTTCCCGCCCAGTATGTACCATTTCCAGTGGCTAAGGCCTGAAACATCTCCTGTTTCCTCACCGTTTCTCCTGCCTGTAATGTTTGGATCCACCTCCTGCCTCCATGTTTGATATTTCGCAGGAATCTCACTAGCCTGTTCATTCACGGCATTATGCCGAAAAGTCACATTTTTTCATCTTACTACATGAACAGACCCCCCCCCCCCACCTAAACATTAGTCCCCTGTGCCCTGTTGGTTTCGGCTGATATTTGAGAACCAGTTCTGTGGGACCCAGTGGGGGAGGGGGAGGGGGGTGCAGGTTTAATTCCTGCGTCCCGTCAACCTGCCAACCGTAGCAACATGCCAGCTGGAAGGCTTACACCGACAATGGGGGAGTGGAATAATAGCACAGGGGGGCCTCCGTGGTCCCGGTGCATTCTGGGTGATGCAGAGGCCCCATACCGCGGGCGCTATGCCGTTTAGTTATGGTGCAGGTCCATTAACTTTAAATACAAGCACTTGTTTTTACTTGCCTCTGGCTGCAGGGGAAAAGGAATCCACCTCGTGTTACTAGACTCTATTTATTGACGCTCCCCAACTTTTCCCGCTTGCCAGTAATAGCCTGGAAAGAGGGAAAGGGGAAAATAAAGAAAGAAAGATAATGTGTTTGATCGATCAGCATGAACAAATTTCATTTGTGGAATCAATAACGGTTTACAGGTGAAGGAGGCGCAGAAGTTCGCTTGTGTTCCCCCACCCCCCCCCCCCCCATGTGATTGAACAGCAGGTTTTTCGGAGAGGGTCTGAGATGCGAACAGCTTCTGACGATGTCGGCCGACGCCGCAGTATTGCCAGCAATCTGTATTTAAAATGAATATCTGCCCTGCAGCAAAAAGCCAGCCAACCGGTCCTGATGTATGTGTTTTCTGCATTCTTTGCTCTGTGAATTAGGATTTAAAAAAAATAACAATTCCTTCAGCCCCCCCCCCCGGGGGGGTGTGGTTTTTTTGGTGGGGGGGGTGGGGGGGTTGTTGGGGGGGGGGGGGGGGGTGGGGGGGGGGGGGGGGGGGGTGGGGGGGTTGTGGGGGATTGGTG
>JAODJX010000001.1:43124105-43141580 GCA_026776945.1 Isichthys henryi
CAGCCAGAGTAGATGTGGAGTAGAGTGCACAGGGGTCCCTGAGGGGAAGAGCATGAACACAGTTAGTGAGTGTTTAAAGTTTTAATTTCTAAGGTATTCCTCAGACCCCTTTTAAACAACAAAACAGACACGGGATAATTGTGATAGCTAAATGGGTGACCCTACTTTGCTGAATAACCATCATTTCAGATACCATTATATTTCACACTGTCATTAAGTATCACACACTTTCCCATCAAATAGATAATTCAGTTTGTTTCATAAGTCGTTTATACCTGCTGATTCACACTAATCTAAAGTGGGGAAAAAAAGATTCTAAACTGGAAAAAATATGTTTATTTTAATAGGTCTTTCTCAGCTAGATTTCCATCATTCTGTTGTATCATCTTAGCAACAAAGAAACTTCGCATAAAATTATATTCAGCAAACTTCATAAAACTATATATATACCTAGTTGCATTGAAACAGAGTTTAAAGATCAATGGTTTAGAACAAGGAGGTTAAATGTGGCTGTTAAATGATAAAATGGGCCATCAATTCTCTCAGCTCTTAACGTATTCTTTCGGAACAATTATGGTATAATTTCACATCCTGATGATGACCCCTGAAAGGTAGAAACAACAAGCGGCCTTCCAGAACTGCTTTCCGTTCTTGGAACTTAACACAATTATTAATTGCGCTTCCTCTGAGAGCTGGAAAGGTGGCGATTGTATTTACAGTTCCCATGGCAACGTTGCATCTCTGTCACCAATAAGACCCGTGTTTGTCCTTTTCGACCAAGTACGGCCGAGAATTTATACTGAATTTCTTCGAATGCAACATGAAATATACTACTTGTTTAATATATTTGCTAATATCATGAATTTTAGGTTGGAAGTTGGGGTGTTTTATACTTTTACTCGTTTTGCTAAGGAAGATTAATCATGTGTTTTTTTCCAGGATAAATTATATCTGTGGTTCTTCCTCTCACTTTTTCTAGAAATTTTGATCAAATATTGACTGTACCTGGTGCCCTCGTGTCCTTGATTAACATTTTTTTTTTGAAAAGTAATGAAATAGTTTGATTGTTATCTGCTTTTTAATGACACTTATATTTATATGATAAAGATTAAAACGATATGGATGTTTCTCTGAGGGGGATCAGGGAATGGCTGTTTATACACTTGGAGCGGCACAGAGACTAATGTTGGTTAATATATTCCTTCATTCATGCAGCCAGGTCATAACCCGTCTACACACCTGGTTCTGACGAGCTGGACAGAGGAACTGCAAAACAGTAAATAAAAAGTTCTGAATTTCAATCCTCAGCTCACATAACTGTTACTAGCTTTCCAATATAATATGACTATGCTTGATTATAGCATAATCGGTGATGGATCAGACTTTGACTGTGTCAAAGCCTCATACCAAAAAATGAAACAGGAATGATATTATGCCATTATTGCTTTGTATCTCATTTCTCAGTTTTTTTGAGACTGACACCTCTATCTCGGGACATTTTGGCACAAGTTTATGGGATGTGTTTATGACATTCGTACTGAGAGCAACAAACGGCCATCGTCCAGAGAAGCCAATGACATCAGGCGGCTAGGGTGCAGCCAGCCAGCTGATTGGACAGTAGAAGCACCATGAGGTCGAGATTTTTGCCTCAGACACTCTGATTTTTTTGTTTTCCCCTTGCCCAGATATGTGAGGAGGAAGCCAGGAATGACCGGCGCAAAGAGGCTGGAGCAGAAAGTGCTGGAAGTAGCAGCCAAACTCCTGGTCAGTTGCTGGAGGTTCTCTCCAGCCGACCGGGCCAGGACTCTGATGGGCGGGGAGGAAAGTCGCTCCTTGGCGAGGAGAAGCTCGCACCTTCTGTCACAGCCTCCAGCCCTGGCCCCACGGCAACCTGCCGCCCCACTGCCGCTCTGCCAGTTGGAGGTTTTAATTGGCCATCTGGGGAAAGCGTGATCTAGCGGCTGGATATTAATCAGTAAATTAACCCAGCCATAATAAACGTCTCCCAGTGGAGGCCCGGCAGCTGCGGGCAGAGAAGAGAGCGGCACGGCATGCGGAGGACCTGAACAGGGAGTTAATACCCTGGCCACCACTCCATTGAACATCTCCTCTGTGCCCCCCACTCCCCTCCCCCCCCCCCACGGTTCCCGGGCACCGGTGCACTTGTGACCCCCAATTTGTTTAACAATCACGAAGAGGATTATCTTGAGCAGGGAGACCCAGATGTCACAGGTACTGCAGAGGCAGGGCTGACCAGTGTAACGCTGGACGCCATTTTGGCCGAGTTCGAAAGCACCACGTGATGAATTTCACATGCCCAAGATACAGAAGGGAATAGTATAGCTTCAGACGGTGCTCCCTGGCTCTGATGGATAGATGATGTTTATTCTCTGAGTTCCCACAGCTAATTAGCAGCCATTGGCTAATTGCTTTAATTGTAACATATAGGAAAGCCATGGTCTGTTTTGCGATTGCTAGTTGACGTGGCTCAGCTTCTTGTGAGAACTGGAAACCTATGTATTGAATAATCGACAGGACAACCGACCGGAACAGAGGATATATATTTTATAAGTTGCAGTTTACCAATATATCAATGTTACATTTTAAGAATCTTCAGGAGATTACGGCTTGTAAATAAATCTTAAAACTGCATTTGTGAACAGTACATTCTAAAGAGCCCTGCAAATAGTTTACAACAGGAACAACAGGAAGATAAAATAATGACAGTATTTTAATGTAAGACCAGTTAAAGCTCATTTCTGTGTATTGTAACAGTCTTTGATGTAACACCCATACGATGACGGCATATTTCTGGCCAATACCTAAATCTTGCCTTTGTTACAGCTGCTGTTGTTCAGTTTTTATGCATATAGACAAGCAGGGTATTAAGAAACAAAGCTCAACAGCCGAATTAGCTCATTCTACATTTGATCCGGTTTAATCCACTTTCTCCTCGTGAATATTAGATAAACTAATGGCTTAATTGTTGGGCTGTGACAAGCTTGAACCCAAAGCGTAAAAGGCTATGCAATACTTTTGATAATAAAGCCTGTTTAACCGCCGAATACAAAATGCAGAGCATTATGAGAATGTATTTACTTGCTAAGGCATTTTGAAAACGGATATATGGACACTGTAATGTTCTTATAAGGATGGTGTGTCCATGGCTGAATGATGTTCTGTGACCGATATGTTGGTACCGTAGAGACCTGAAGCCTCCGCTGGCAGATCTGCTGTGTAGGTTCTATAGCCCAAACGTTCCCGTTCAACATTCAAGGAACAAATTGCTACCCATCTCTGTCCACATATCAGTAAATTTTGAGGGCCCAAACGTCTGTATTTTACATACATGTGAAATAAATGACATGCAAAGAGTTGTGAGTTTGCCTTTCTAATTTTAAGGGTCAGCAGTATTTTAATACCATTTTAAACACATATTCGGTGTTTTCTTTTTTTATTGCAAGTGTACAACTGGCTTTTGATGGCCAAACCAACGAAGCATGGTTAAAGAGCCTCTCGCAGGCGGCCGCCTCTAAACCCAGTGTAATTGTATCATTTGACCTCAGCTCACCTGGGCCTACATGGGAATCATAATGCAATCCAAGTGTGAAGAAAAATGATATACGGTGTCTTTCACCTAAATATTTATTCAGGTCCCACCAAATAGCTGTTTGTCCCTAATAAAAGGGGGGGGGGGGCTACTATAGAGGGTTGTAACCACACTGCCCCAGGGCCGTTTGGGATGTTACCGTATTCATCGGCTTTGTTGGCCACAGCTACCTTCCCCTTTTTCCAGTAATAAAACATGTATAACACAAAGCTAATAGGTAGCGTGGTTTTCAGCAATATTTCCCTAAAAAAAGTACTGAGAAATATCGAACATTTTTCTTTGGAAAGAGCTAGAGTTAAGCGAAGATACGGTAGTCCCTCCCTCTCGTATTTCCGATCGCCTTTCCAGCCGCAGTTCACCACTGCGACGCAGCAGCCATGAGATGCAGTGAATCCCCACCTCCGCTTGTACCGATTTTTGATGTTTCGTTAGCCACCAACCACCCCCCCCCCCGCCCCCGACTGTCCCGGCTAACGTAAAGTGACAGCTGCTGGGAGCTAAGTCCGACGTGTCTATTGCTCTACATCGCAGAATAATTCCTGACCTGAAGATGTCATCTCCTACCTTAGGGAAGCGGTGAAAATTGAGATGGGGTGGGATGGAGGGGTGGAGTCAAGCATACCGTGAACTGACTATGTAAAAAGTAAAAGAAAAAGGATCATCGTCGTAATTAGCGGGTCTGTCTTACATGCTCCTCCAAGGGCGTCAGAAGCAACACGGTTCTCCTTTGAACCTTCAGCAATCCAGGGCAGTTTCTCATTCAGGAACATTCCGATCGACATGCGAGATGAGGCAGGCCGGCCTCAGGCCTTCCTGGTACTGAGGCTCGCTGCTGGGGCATGTCGGATTGAGAGGCGCCCACCCGCCCCCCCCCCTCGCTCGTCCGTGGGCAGGGCCTCCGTCCTGGGCCTGTCTCCCAGGCCCTATTGGCCACCGCGTGGGGCGCACACAGCTGCTGGCTGCGACAGTCTCTCCTGTGCCGCACAGCCTGCTAATGAGATCTTCCTCCATTTAATTAATACCATAAGAATTTTAATTCTGACTGAATCAATTTAATGTGATGTGATTTTGTCAGCTCTATTCCCCAAGTAAAAAAAAAGAAGAGGAGTGAGCCTGATGCTTATTACATACATCATTTCACGGGCTCTGCCTTCCCTGCTGACTTAAACAAATTCTAATTAAGACTAATTAAAGCATCATTTATGAAAATGCTTGTGATAGTTATGCAAACATTCGGGGTGGGTATGCTTTGCATGATAATTACCCCCTGGTTTAAATTAAGACCTGTTCCTTGACAATTAGGTCCGCTAGACACCAGTACCTTGTGGAAAACCAGTCTTTATTCAATTCTTGCAATTAAATATGAGATCCACTTATGAACTGACTATTCAAAATTCATTTTTAGAAGTGAGGGAGGATTAGAACTCGAGATAATAATTATAGGGCCGGCGATGATCTCATTTGTTTGCCGTGATTTGCAGGAACGTTGGCTCTCTGTTTTGGTAAAATGGCTAATGGTGTTGACCAGTGATCTGTTTGGCTTGCATAGGATGATTTCCGCTATGCTGTGGGACAGGAATCATCTTCTTGCTGTGTTAGGCCCAGTCAAGACCTCTGTTGTTCAAGCCCTACCTCCTTAAGTTCTCCTTGGCATTCCATGCCATCCTCTTCCTATTACATGTAACATTTTTAATTGCATTAAATTCCAGGGTAATTGGGTGGCTTTGGTGTTCATTAATTCAGTGGGATGCACAAAAAGTCAAAAGCAAAACTCTCATCATACAGTTGGTGTCTACTTACTGATGCAGTCTAACGTTGCTTCACAAGATTTTGAATATAGGTATGAATAAGTAGGATCGTTGGTATTGCAAATGATACTGGAAACATATGAATCCAGTAGTAGATGTTGGTGTACATGCTATGTTCACCTGTTGATGCTCATGCATGCAGCCATTTTTGCCCCCCCTCAGCTAAATGAGTATTAGCTGGCCATTAAATCCCAGCGTGATGCTTTTTGCGCGCACAGATGTGGAAAGTTATAGGCCCAAATGCGGACAGGTAAAGAATTCAACGGAATGACACAGGAGAACGGAGTGATGGATCAAACCTTGTCTCTCCGTAGACTTTAACGTGACACGTCAGACAATGTCGGAGAAATTTACTTTCCAGGGGCAGCCAAAAGATGTGTGATAATAGGAAACTCTGGCAGCTGTGGGACTTCATCACTGCGATAAGCACAGATTTCACGGTATGAAGTAGAGAGAGTCTTTCAGAAGGAATAATGAAGCATAAAGCGTAAAGACTGCGACATTCTCAGCAGAGGAGGCGATGAGGGTTTGTTGACGTATTTGTACAACACTCATTATTCTGTCCAAGTTTGTTTAGCTTGCACTTCCATTCGATTTTGGACATGCTCTGGCCAGGCCTTACGCTAGGGCGATATTGCTTTTTCTCCCGACAGGCAGCTGGTTCAATATTTAGAAAAAAAGGAGAATTCCCTAATCCGTTGCTGAAGCTTGAGGGAGGCAGTATGAACACAACAGAAATCTACCCGCTCCCTGTTTAACGTGTTCCTGTCGTCCCCAGACACGCAGATGGCACGGTGCTCCCTGATTTCATTTGAGCTAATCTAATCCCCCTCCGCTCCCACTAGAAAGGAGGAGAATTACCGGCCATATGTCAACGAGATTTGTCAGATTATTCATTACAATTAATTGCTGTTCTCACTTAAGGCCTTTAAAGCTGTGAATTGCCCGGAATTCTATTGCAAACACAAAAATTATGAGTAAAAGACTTTAGCCCTGTCATTCAAATTTCAGGCTGACCTTTAGTGGAGACTAGCTTTCGGAGGGTTCTGCAGCCAGAGTCGTTCTAATTGGTGTTTCTTCTTCCCTTTTTTTTCAAACTACAGGTAGGCTGTCGGCCTAGTCAGTCATCTCGACAGTGTAGACAAGGGATAGGGCGTCAGTGGTCCCTGCGGACAGAATTTTAGCGGCACGTCGAGAGTGCATTATACCAAGCGAAGCTGCAAACTGACTGCTTTTTTTCTTCTTTTTTTTTGGCCAGGGTGCGTTACGGCAGAAGGTGTGGGATTTGTGGGAGCGTAGCATTTAGGGCGTACGACGTCAACGATTCAAGCGCAATTTTACTTCTGATTTTTCGGTGAGTGTATTTAAACGCTAATAACACTGTTTAGCATTTTAATTTGAAATCGGGACTTAAGCTTGTACAAATTCAGTAGGAATTTATAGTTCCGGGAAACCTCATATGGGTTAATGTGCTGCTAGCGTATAGGCCTAAATGTTTTGGCGAATGCTTATTTCAAAATTCCATGCTTTTATTCCGGCTAGTAGTAACACTGGAACAGCTCGAATTGATGGCCCTTTTTTTAATTAAGTCAAAGCTGCTCACACAGAGACCTTCCTCTCAAATTCACATGCAGGTGCTATATGGACCTAGACACCTGAGCTGCCCACACTTCCACGCAAGGTGCTTTGTGTCCTCACGGCCTGCCGTAGTTTTTCCCATTAACAGCATCCTTGTTGACTCCCGGTTGCAAGTCACATTGTATTCTACTTCATTTTGCGGTAATAAAAATATTAGAGTACAAATTTAAAATAGCGTGCATTATAAATGGTAGTGATGGTCATTACAGGGAGTTTTGGATTTACAGCACACAAATACAATTAACAAACAGCAGATTTCATCATGAGTTTATAACATTGCCTGAAATATAATAACTAATATTTTTAGCAACAATTTACTATTATATATCTATCATCTGTCAGACTTCCAACCACTTTCCCACTACAGGATTATGGTGTAATTGCTATTTTAACTATTACACAATTTTTTCAAGTTTAAGTGAACTGCAATAACAGAAGACAGAGTAAAGATTTAGGCATGGAATGAAACCCCTACCGCTTCTTCTGAAAGGACCCCTCCAAATTCCCTGAGCTGAACTTTTCAGCAGCGCCGGTCGTTGACGGTTCGGAAGCGTTTCCGATGCCTCACCACGCGCGCAGCTCCAGATCAATTGCAGCCGATACCCGCAGCTCTTTACTGTAGCCCTGCGATCTGACACGTCCTCATTATACTACACTACTGTAGCTGCCACTAAAGGTCACCCTCCTCGAACACAATCACCCACAATCAAAACCACAAACTTCATACATCAAAGAGACAGTAAATAGCTTGAAGGTCTATTTCCTCCTGCCAGATAAGGCTTCCTCATATGTGCTGAATCTTGGGATACGTTCACGTTATTTATAGCCATTATTTAAGATCTGAGTTGGTGTACCAGACTCTCGATAAATTAATTTTGTAAGGATAGAAAAATGGATTGATATGTACTCATATTCATATGTACTGTATGTACATTAACTGCACCTTCATACACCATTCATAGAAAGTTCATGTGAGTACTTTAATAACCTTGTATGATTTTATGATTATAATGTTTGTTATTAATGTATAGTAAACCTGTTAAGGTGCCTTAGGTTAAGGTACAATTACATGCTGCTTATGAATGTTATATGAATGCATTACGTTTTGATCATAAAGTGTTACCACATGTCCATCCATCATTCATCCATCCATCATCCATCCATCCATCCATGTGTGTGTGTGTGGGTGGATTAAGTTTATAAGTTTATATTACATTGTGATAAAAACGTCACTTTTGACATTCTGGGGACCATTTTCAGGCCCCCACAAACAACTAAAAACGCAAAAGTGTCTTTTTTTTTTGTTACTTATGGTTAAGGTTGTCATAGTTGGGATTAAGCCCATAGAAATGAATGGTGAGTCCCCACAAAGACAGAAATACAGCAACTACGTATACGAATGGAAAAGCCTTTAAATTTTACCATATAGTATTTGTATTAAAATTGTTAAATACTGTCTGTCCTCCCCCCCCCCCCCCGGCATATTTAAAGAAGGAACCCATTTTTTTTTTTACTTGATGGCAGGTTGACATGACGGGAGTATTAAAAGAAAGAAAAGTGCAAAATGTGTCTTTCTCCAGCATATTAACATAATGAGCAAAACACGCTTAGCGGGCCGCGACCCCATGTCATGTGATTATCCTCATGATTGATGATATCCCTTAACTGTAACATGCCGATAGCACCCTATGCCTCCGACCATGTTCTTAAAAAAATATTATTTATTAAAAAATAAATATTTAGCACTTGTGCTGTTTCCTCGGCTTGTGAAAAATTCAAACCACAGGTGGAAATGAAATATCAAGGTTGAGGTTGTTTTTTTTTTTTGCATTATTTAGTTGACGGAAGGATATCGCATCTTTCTGCATTCGTGTTTTCCATCATTCTAATGGAGCAGCCATTTCCAGGACGGTACCTCGTCATTAACGTCTTCTGGAGGAGAGACGGCTCGGAGTCTCCCTTCACCCGGGCCACTAAGAGACAGACCTAGATATGGAGATGGCTGACGATTGACCTTTAGTGGTTCCAGAATGATTTCAGTCCCAGGGTGAGTAATATCCACCTTTGCTGTTTAGATGCCAAGCTCAACGACGGCCTGAGCCATATGTGGGAAAATGAGTTGGGGAATCAGCTGTTACATCTTTGTCGCTTGGCTATAAAGCGAATTGCACAAAACGTGAGCAGCTCTAAAGGGACGTTGATTAGCATTGTGAATGCGATGGGGATTGTCAATGTAGGTTCTCCACTTCAGAAAATGTACCACTCCAAGTTACATTTGTTTAAACAATGAAACATGGGTCGCACCCCGAATTTCGTAACAGCAGCACAGTGAAGCTTCTTGGGTCTCTGAGCAATGCGCTGTGTTCTGCCTTGTGCTTTACCTGAATCTTAAATAATCAACTTATTCAACACATCATCTCCATACTGAGGTTGCTCAGTAAAATTAAAAAATAAAGCATGTAGATGTTGTGGGACATCACGACTTCAGATTCCAGATCTCAAAACCAATCCTTCGACAAACATTTTTCGATTCTTTTCCCCCTCGGTCATTTTTTCCGGCATATTTCAGTAGTGATTTTCCTTGGCATTCGTCTGACGGTTCGAGTCCCGTGCCGTCGGCCAAGGTGACCTGAAAACAATGCTGAACCCAGTGACTCAGCTCAAAATACTTTCCCTCCTGCCACCACTGTCTCCCAGGCGCCCCTTGGCCCACAAAGGCCTCAGTGTGACCATGATATAGGACACAAAGGCCGCCTCTGTCGCCACTTAGCAAGTGGGATGAGCAATAAAAATACAAGAGCTGTCCTTCACTGCAGCATTTGTTATTTTTTTTATTGCAGGCCTGCAATTCATATTTATATTTGAGGGACAGCATTTTGGGCTCCTTAAAGGGATGGCAGGCAAAGACAGCCTACATTCCTCCTCCATCCCACAGCATATTTATCTTTTGTCTTGGGTCACCTCTCTGTCTAGGCGCCCGGCTCAGTGCCTTCGTAAGCATGACAGTGAGGCTTGGTGACCCGCTCTGTGAACTTGGGCACCTGCTCAGAAGCCCGTAAACACAGACCAGAGAAACGTATGGGTGTTCCGACCGCATCCTCAGGAGTGTAAAATAGTCAAACACATTACAACTGGATTTATGTTTGCGGGACAGATATGAGAAAACATGTGACTGAATGCACCACAGAGGCATACAGCAAAATGTTTAGGTTTGTAGGTCTTTCGGTTTACTAGAAAATCAAGAATTATTCATAGGCAGCTTTTACTCTGTGACATATGTTTTTTCTTTTTTTTGTTTACACACACACAGACATGTATTCATATCTTTGTGGGGACCGTCCATTCATTTCTATGGACACAACCCTAATCCCAGCAATGAAACCTTAACCCCTACCCAGCGCTAACCTTAACCATAAATAACCAAACAAAATACAAGTCTTTAGGCATTTTTAGTTCTTTGATTGCAGTCACAGATTTTAATAAAGATGAATTTCCCCTTGTGGGGACCGAAAAATGATCCCCATAACAGGGAGAATATTTGGTCCCCACAATGTAATGTATATCTAACCCACACATACACACACACACACACAGACACACACACCGTGGCTGACCTCATTAGCCCTCTGTCATAATGCAGTAAAGAGATATGCATCACACTTGGGATCTATGTTCCTTATGGTCCTAAATCCAATGGCTTAGGTGGGCTCAGGACCACAGCCCTGTCGGTCACAGAGGCGGGGCTGTCTGTTGTCTGCCTGCCATACGATGAACTGTGATGAGGCTTTTAGAGGAGTGTGGGGGGAGGAGGGGGTCATTTTGTACCCTCGTTTGACCTTACCATGAAGCACCATGGGATGTGATAAATGGTTACCTAGAAAATCAGAAATGTCATGTGATTGGTGCCAAAGCATCATGCTAAAATGGACGTTCATCTCCTGTATTATAGTATCATGTATTTCAGAAGTGAGAATATTAAGTTTTAGGTCTCCATTTTTGTCTTGTTAAGATCTGATATGAGAATGCAGAGAAGGAGAACGATTTATTGGACCATTCTAAGGAAAACCATTCTGAAACTACATTCTCATTCACTATTCTAATACTTCATATATCAGCAGAAAATTTTAATTTTTTTCATTAAAAAAAGGATATGTTTTATTCATAATCGTGTAACTTGTTATTGGGGAGGTACCATGAAGCTCATGTTCACAGTGTTAAGTTTGCTCTGTGCATGAAAAGAATAGCATTGTTCAATTAAAGGGAATGTGAGCAGAGCCCTCCGGGAATTGTGCTCGGAATTCGCCGGAAAGGTTCCCTGTGCACCGTACATGTCCCCCCTCAAATTCACCGTGAATCTGCGTATTGGGCTGTCAAAAAATTAAATGGAAAAATCCTTCTAATGGGTGACCCTTGACGTGCCTCATATTTCCTGTCAATTATGAAGGTGTAAAGTAATGCATAATTATGAGGCTCAGCAGCCCATATTAAAATGCACAAATAATTTGTGTTTATATAGAGGTAACCATGGATCCCCTCACTTCTGTCAATGGGAGCCTTACATAATTACTGGTTTTATAACACAAAACAGGCCCCTTCATTGTGTTGACCATGAGAAAAGTCAGCTAGATGGTTATTATAAATAATTTCATAATTATTCAAACTTTTAAACAAGCAATAATATACTCAGAGTGTAATAGTAATTTATTTAAGCTGTCACTGCATGCGGCACAAAGTACTCGCAGAAGGGCGTTTGGCAAAAAAGGGGTTTTATTAATTGAATGGGAGCAGGGAAAGAAATGAGACTGAGGGGTCGAATGAAGAAGGTGAGTCCGGGGAAGGACACAGGCAGACAGGAGGAGTGACATCAATGACATGACTGAGGCTGATGAGACTAACAGATACAGGAACTTAAATACAAAGACTAACAAGGGGTAACAAGTACCAGGTGTGGCTCATCAGGGCCACGTTAGGGAGGAGACAGGAGTGTTAGGCAGACATGACGGGCAGGATGTAACAATACCCCCCAAAAGCAGACAAGGAACTGGGGAGAGGACCAAGGGGACTGGCACCATGGAGACGATGGACCAGGGACCAGAAGGACAAAACCCAGGAGACAGTACAAGACACGTGACATGACTAGAAGCATGGCACAGACTAAGGCAAAATGAAGGACAGTAGAGAGGACACCCAACAAGACACACACTAGGACAGGGTGGACAGGTAGAGGACCCATGGTGACAGAGATGGACCCTGGGTAACTGGGCAGTGATCCTGGGATAGGCACCCTCCTGGGCCTGTTCGCTGGCAATGGAGCCAACGGGACGCCTGAATGTGAGCAGAGCACAACCAGGACACCTGGCACAACCACTGGGGTTCTCTGCGGGACATCACAGCTGCTGCGTGACTGGGTGCAGCCAAAGTGGCCCCTCTTGGACCCGAAACCAGACAATCGGGTGGAATGGGCTTCTTTGGACTGAGAGCCTGGAATGCAGGTGGAACGGCCCTCTCTGGGCCAGCCACAGGATGGGCTCTGGAGCTACAGCAGAGGTGAGGACTGGCTCTGGAGGTGTAGCAGAGGTGAGGACAGTATGAGCAGGCCCCTGTGGACCGGACTCTGGAGGCAAAGCGACAGCCACGGGCTGAGACTGAGCGGTTTCATGGAGCAGAGAGGTGGCAGGTTGAGTGATCTATTGCTCAACTACCCTCCGCAGTTTCAGTCAGTAAGCACCGAGTCTTGGAACCACCACTCTACCCCTTATGGGCAGCACGTAACATAAACTGTGTTCATTGGAATTAGCTAGTCGCAATCCATTGTTTGCAGTATTTCTCATAATAATGTTTCTTGTGAATTAAAAGCATTACTAAAAGCGCTTTTTTTTTTTTTTGTTAATGATCCTTCATTCATATAAACGTTTAGCAGTCCTCTTGGGCCCAGTGTGTAACTCAGGTGTGCATAATTATAATTTTTAAGGTCAAACTCTCAGCAGGATGAATTAGTAAAATTATCTAGTTGACCACTCTGGGGCTTGGACGTAGATGCGATTAGCTCTCGTCGCTGCAAGCCTGCCAGCTAGAACGAGACAGGAACCACAAGCTTGGCAAGTCCGTGACTCGACAAGCTGGGGAAGATTCCGGAATATCTCCAAGGTGAATAAGCATGCCAAATCTCAGGCGCTGTTCTTATTTATTTTTTTCATATTCATAGGAAGTTTATTTTCTTGAGCAGTAAAAGTTGGGCTTTTACTTAGTGGTCCCAGTTTCCATCACCTGACCATGCTAGACTGCTGTCTTCCTTCCTAATTTAGCTAAAATTCTTGGGTCCAGCCAAGAGACACTGAGGTGCTCCTGGTTCAGAATTGGGTCCCCCACAGCCCACAAAACAGAGCGGTGCAAATTCATAATAAGCAGAGCATAATCTGGTGCGAGTCTTTCAATCACAGAGGAGCAATAGTTTAACCCTCCCTTCTACGCATTACCCAGCCGTAACACCCCAGGGATTCAGTGTCTCAATGACACAGAGATATTAGATAGTCATATGTAGATTTGTAAGGTAAGCAGGTCCCCATTGTGCTCCAGTATAACCAAAATCCTACCTTCTGTGTAAAATGCAAGAGCTATTCTGTAAACTATTCTTTTTAGGACCGGGAATCGAAGGCTTGACTTTCAGCCCCTTGAGTCTGATATCTTCTTGTTTAACATGCATGGACCTGTGTCCATTTTGTAAAATTGAGGCTGGTGGCATCTGTGTGAAGCCTCTCTGCTGACTGACGTGTCGACAGATAGGAGTTCTTCCAAAAAGGCCCGTTTGTGACTGCCGGTGAGTGTTGGGAAGGGACAAGCCGAGCCTTCATTAAATAACCCCATGAACTCATCAGCACAGTCAATGAAAGCAAGAATGGAAAAAGCTAAGCCTCCCTTGGTCTTCACTTATCAAATGCTAAATGTGTTCAATGATAATAATCATTGTTGCCAATTCCTTTGGGCTGCATATGGAGCCAACATGGCGGATTAACGGAAAATGGATGGACGCGTGGATTGTTCAGTAAGGGTTTCGCTAAATTTGTCGACAAACATGCTCCGTACACCTGTGCGGTGAAATACCTTTTCTACTTGCTTCGTGGATTGTGCTCAAAGGGGAAAAACATAATAGAAAGAAAAATTGTATTATGAGATAAAATGAGATTTGCATAACAACAAAAATTAAATGGTAAAAGACAATAGCAGCATGTGCAACAAAACCAATAATAACAATAATAACAATAATAATAATAATAATAATAATAATAATAATAATAATAATAATAATAATAAACGGGAAGGGGGCGTCCTGACAGCAGTGTCCACCCATAATTCTCAGCGGGATCCTGGCGGACAGCAGGAGGCGGCCTGGGAGGGGGCCGGACGTGCCACTGCGGGCCATCTTCGCATACACCCGGTCAAATTAGACAAACGACAGGACGCGGCCGGTGACTGTGTGACACTGATATTCCAGCACGTCCATTATTCAAGACGGCATGGAGTGAAGACAGAGTCGCGCGCACGGGGTGGGGGGGAGGGAGGCCTCGTGTTTTTGTTTGTGGCAAATGTAGCAGAAACAGCCGCATGATCCCCAGGAACGGGAGACGTGCCGCTTATACTCCATCACCGCCCTCATTTAAATCTTAAAAGGGAATTTTACGCTGAAAATATTCTGAATTAAAGCAAAATAATTGAAAGGAATTTTTAAGTGCTTTAAATTGGGCTTAAAATGCACATTGAGCTGGATCTCAGAACACGCATGCAAAAACCACGAGCCAGAAATGGGGATAAATAAAATACTACTAGAAGCTTTCACAGTGCTAGGTGACCATAACGTGACGGATGGACACTTAAACCATAATCATTAAATTGATCGGACGGCACTAATTCACCGAGAACGCGACGAGTCCGTAGCAATGGAGCAACCTGTGCTTTCCAGATGCACGTCTCTAAACGGTGACATGAACCATCTAATCGTCTCCTGGCATCTGGGAATTCCCCTGCAAGGCAGGAATATTTGATTATGACATTAGGCATTCGAAAGTATCTGATGATCCTGCTTACCAAGTTAAAGGCAACGTTTAGGCTCGCAAACGAACGAAAGGGTAAGCTTGTTAAGCCGGCAGCCTGATTATTAACTTCCAGTTCATTTAGTCATCCTAATGCTAATTTCAACTTTGTAAATTAAAATAAATAAGGTCATTATCGTTTGTAATGCATTTACATATTTCACAGGTGTAATTCTCCAGGCTTTTTACAGTGAGCCTTGTTCCTTTAGAGTAATTCATTCAGTGCCATAACCAACAAAGATGGGAGTCGGGCTAATTTATCTCGGAATTTGCGCAAAGTATAAAATCATGCAAATGAACCCGGGTTGAAAGACATAGCATTTAGCTGACAGTAATCAAAGACAAAATATGCCCAGTAAAGTTGAGGGAACTTGCGCGGAAATGGCACGGTGGTCAGAGCGCTCATCCTGCGCGTGGCCTAAGAGTGACGTCGGCGAGAAGGGAGAGCGCGCTCAGGTCCCGTGCCGATATTTAAAGCAGAAAATACGTGCACGAACAGCCATGGATCAGCCACAGGGGCTCGCAGCTTTTCCCGGGATGCTGGTAATTAGTCACTCACATCATGACCATGCAGCTGGCGCTTTCAGCCTTTGCTGGGGCGGCGCCGTTATTCCTCGTGAATAAATTATTTTTTCCCCCCCGCGTACTGTGTTTGTGT
This sequence comes from Isichthys henryi, assembly GCA_026776945.1. Lineage (NCBI taxonomy): Eukaryota > Metazoa > Chordata > Actinopteri > Osteoglossiformes > Mormyridae > Isichthys > Isichthys henryi. The sequence continues at coordinate 43,139,907 of JAODJX010000001.1, forward strand.
GAAATACCTGGATCGATGAGTTTTGCGGAATATGCATGAAGTGGTAAGTCCGCCAAAGAAATCCTTCCGCGAATCAGAATACTAATGACAATTAAACGTTATCGCGAGGGTTAAATGAAGCTTACGAAAGAAATCCCCGCTATCGGAAGACGGCGGCCTGAATACAGAGATCAGATCAACGAGCAGCATTCCCAGATAAAAGACCAGGGGTCAGACAACACCGAGACCAGCATTCAACCTGTTCACTGATAGCAAAAAAAAATAAAAAAATCACAGTTATATACAATTACAATACACAATTTTATATTTATCAGTCCAAGCAGCGTTAGCTGCTGGATTCCCATACTTTTTATGTTTTTTCTGTCCAAAAATCTGAACTAAAAAGTAAGTGCAGAAGAAGTAAATTCATATTGAATTGAATGGAAAATTAAATTCCGGCCACTCTGTTATAATGTGAAAATTAAATTGAATTGCATTTCTCATAAAATATCTCATAAAAACCATTATATATATTTACACACATTAAATAAATATATATATAAATATGTACACACATAATATATTAATTTATTTGCTTATCTACCCATCTTTCAATCTGCACATGCATGATACTGCTCATATGTACTTAGTTTTATAGGTAGTTAGTTGTTATATAACCTGTATTTTGTCTGTCTTCTTTTTTTCAAAAGTTCTCTCTGGCTTAAAGCAGAGAAACAGCCATCAGACAAGTAACACAGTGCTCAGGTGACATGCCCCCCCCCGCCGACAAACAGAACGCGGATCGCGGTCCCATCCTGCGCCCCCTCGACATCCCCCCAAAGGCGTGGTGAAGCCAGCCAGTAAACGGGCTGTGATCCGTTACCTCTGCACAGCGTGGGCCAAGCCACCATCATAACAGAAGGTGTTCATACATATGTGTGTGTTTATGTATATATATATATATGGGTGTGTGTGTGTGTGTGTGTGTGTATATGCTAAGGCAGCCATGCAGAAAGGCCGGAGCAGTGATCAGAGCCCCCTTCCACCTTTCTTCTCTGCCATTCACATTGAAATGCAAATATCAAGGCAGGGTTTCCGCCCGTGTGCCACTCACAAATTGAAAAGCAGTTTTTATCTATGCAAATGTAAGCATGGTAATTGAAGTTAATCAATCAATGCTAGCTTTCACTAAAACCTTGAACATGATTGAATAAAGTAATTATCATTCAGCAGAAAATGATGAAGTTGTAGACAGCATGAACCTTATTAAAGGAGGATTTTGAGTCACAATGGCTTAATTTAGCCAGCAGCCTCTCTCTCTCTCTCTCTCTCTCCCTCTCCCTCTCTCTCTCTCTCTCTCTCCCTCTCTCTCTCTCTCTCTCTCTCTGTCTCTCTGTCTCTCTCTGTCTGTCTCTCTCTCTCTCCCCCTCTCTCTGTCTGTCTCTCTCTCTCTCCCTCTCTCCCTCTCTCTGTCTCTCTCTCTCTCTCTCTCTCTCTCTCTTTCTCTCTCTCTCTCTCTGCTCAGGCTGAGCGAGGCATCACCCGCACCTCAAACTGTATTACAGAAGCACCCGGACTCGTGTTCCTGATTTGGCCCTTTTACATTACACACACACACACACACACACACACACGCACACACATGTAGGGTATACCTATCCTTATGGGGCCCGCTCATTCACTTCTATGGGAAAA
>JAODJX010000001.1:43160982-43194468 GCA_026776945.1 Isichthys henryi
CGTCCCCTCGGTCCCTGTCCGTCCCCCTCGCGGGGGGAAGGCCCCGCCCCCCGGCCGCCCTTGGCACGCCCCCCCCCCCCACCCCTCCAAGTCTGCGCCCCCCGATGCACACCGGCAAGCACCTCCAAAGAGGAGCATTAAAAGTGATAAAACTACAAACTGCAAAACACCCCATGGGCGTCACTTACATGCGTGATCCAGGAGGTCCATCCCTGTGACAAGAACACGTGTGTAAGACCAAGATGACCAGGCCCACCCGTGACGGGATCCTCAAATATTACACTGAGCAAATATAATTACTAACATCTCAATTTCGTCCCCTGCCAAGGGACACCAGAGGTCAAAGGTGGGTCAAGAGATCTTTTCATATTATTGCTGGTTTCGAGGCTTTGGAAATGCACAGCAGTACCTACCAGTAACACATTACATGTAATGTCATACATATACCAGCTAGAGCGGAAAAAAAAGAAGCACTGTATCTGTTTTACAACTTTACAGAGAAGTGTTTTAATGAAAAGAAGGGGATTCTTGTATCCAGATTCAGGGATTAATCCTCACGCAGTTTTAAAATACAGGAAAATCTATATTCGGAGTCACAAGGTCGGACGTTTTGTAATTTAAATTAAAGGGTTTTAAAAGGTGACAAATGGACAAAGCCGGGTTTCATTAGAGTCATTGTTATGTACATCATTAAAGATTTATTGCTGGGAAACCCTTAGCTAAAGAAAAGGGAGAAGAGAGATGATTAATTGCTTTTAATGTTGGTGTCTTGAGAAGTACTCTTTCTATTTATTACTGCCGAGGAGGTTCTGGTCCCGGTCGATGGGTCAGGACGGAAACGTCCCCGCTTTTCAAGCCAAGGGCAGCCCGGAGCTGGGGAACCGGCAGGGTTCTGGTTAATGCTACGCCGTGCTTCGAGTGATTCTACGATGCAGAACCCAAACACAAAGGCCACATTTTAAATGAATTATACACCGACGCGAGATCCCTGCAGCATCACACTTTAGTGCATCCGCAGACGGCTCCCGATTATATTCCCCGGTAAAGTGCTGTTTAAGACGGCCGTGGCTTCATGTTTATCGAAAGCGGTACGTCCGATGTCTAGCTTAAGGTTCCCCTCCATAGCGTCAACCACTGTCATAAAGAAAAAAATTAAATTCTCTATTAAGGCAGCCAAAAGCACCCACTTGTAATAATAATCTGTATTACTTGTAATCTGTAAAGCCTAATATTTTAAATGTTCTAATCCAAGTAAAACATTACGTTACGCATTTAACAGTAATACAGCAACAATTACTATCTATTATTATGATTATTATTATTACAGTTACTATTATCATTATTATTATTATTGTATTATTGGTCAGTTCAGAATGGCCACACAGTGTATTGTTGTTATTAATAATATTAATATTAGTAGTAGTATTAATAGGCAGAGCACCCATACGCAGGGTGCAACTCCAGCAGAGAAGTCAATTTAATATCAGGATTCCCAGGAGGCGCATGCAGTTCAGCGGTGCCCCCACCCGCACCTCCACCATAATCTGCGCCACCCGGAGGTAGAATACTCACTGGAGTGAGAGGAAGACCGCAGCATGGACAAAACACTGCAAAAATGACAGGGACAATAATGACAATGAATTTCATGTCTCCTAGTCATGGGCCAGGAACACTCAGATGGCCTGACTTGTCCAATTAAAACGTCGCAGGTACAGCGGGAGATACGGTCATTATCCCGGATGCCTCTGGGAATTGCTCATCTGATGGAAAACAAAAAACACACACGCACACACACAAAAGAGGCCCCATTCCATCTCAGCACGACGGGATTAACAAAAAAAAAAAAAAAACACGGAAGCGTAAAGACAAATGAATCGCCAGCGAAAGTATGAACCGAGAAGAAAGTTCTCGTTTTGAAGTAAACTGTAGGATTGACACGACACGGCTCGAGGAACAGGCCCCGGACACGCGTGGAAACCGAAATAGCTGATGGAAAAATCCTGGGAGAAATGAAGTCATGCGGCGTGCGACCGAACTGATACAGAAGGTCAGGCTGTAAAATGTCACTGTCAGGACGACTCCTGATTGAATAATTGGAGATAAATGTAACGACGGCTTGAGGGGAAAAATAAATAACTACGGACTGGATTTGTACATCAGCTACTGTTTTTTATTTGTTTGTAATTAAGCTGGGTCTTTATCTTATGAATAAAATAATGAATAAAATAATAAGTCGGATGACACCCACACAATATCAATGTTACGATTCTCTTTACAAATAATTTAATTAGTAAAACTGATGGATCACTGCTGAAATAGCAGTCATATTTCCTACAGATAGATAGATAGACAGAAAGAAAGAAAGAAATAAACGCTGTGTTTTGGCTGTGCGCTGGAATTTACGTATCAGCGATCGCCAAATGAATCCTGACAGATCGCCTTAAGAGACGGACTTAGTACTCGCCCCCTACACAATGGCTCTAAATAGCCGGGACAGCGCTGCACGCACACGAGGTAACAAGGAGCATATGGTTTGTTTTCCGACGCCAACTCGGTTACACGCATGCGCGCACGGCCCGCGGGAGATAAACGCAGCTCCAAACGCCCCCAAAAATGACCGCACTCCTATTTAGACGTTTCCTAAATACACTGCTGCGTGGCGCGGCTAACAATTACAGAGTATTTCGATGGAGGCGTTGCGAAAGTATGTTTTAGGATGACGAAAGCGGAATTAACAAGATTTTCGGAGTTTTCTCTTCAGTGGACTTCAGTATCGTGTTAACAGATAAGAAATAAAGAAAAGGGTGTCCCAGGTAAATAAATGATAATGTAGTATAATATAGTCTTATTTAAATGAGAGAACTCGCTTTATAATTTTTTATCCTGCTGTATTTTCCTACAAATGCATGCACAAATAAATATGGAAATCACCTTGACACGCAGACCATGACATTTCCAAACACATAAAATCCTAGAAAGAACATCCTAAGTCGCTCCGCCAATTACTCTGAATCACCCTGATTACAGAGAAATCTTATTGAAACTTTTTCTTTAAAACAGAAGTTGTGGAGTTATTTCAGTGAACACACGCAATTTTCTAGATTCGTCAGAATTTCTGTACGATACATTTGAATCCAGAAATGTTTTTGAAAACTTCATAATGTGGATATAATAAAACTGATAAACACACCTTTTCGGAGCAAATGAGTTTCGTCGCATAAATACAACTAATACCCAGGGCAGTGGCTGGTCACAGTACGGTGAATTATGCCCTGTTTATGTAGATTTATTCTTCTGAAGTTGTCTTTTCCAGTGTGATTTTAATATTCTAATAAACACTGACCTTCTGTTATTGACTGATAGGATATTTTAGGATTTTGGACTATTTTGAGCTGGAGGAGATTTTTCTCCACTGAGATGTTGTCCAGGCGTCACGTGACCGACATGGCTCCGCCCATCCCTGACGGCTTAATTCAGGCTGACATCCATCTCACACAAGCGAGCACTATTGGGTCACTTGAAACACTGAAATTTGTACACAGGAATTAGGGCCAGATCTAGCTATAGGTAGAATCGATAGGAAGTTGCCTCGGGTCCCTGAATTACCTGCGTTGTGGAGGAACTTGGGGAAAAAAGTTGCTTTGCCTAGAAAAGGTACTGAAAAATCGATCTGACCGGACAGGAATGCATTTCATGTGAACCTATATATAATGTATGAGTTTATAAAAACGTATTTGCCATATTGTGATTAACACCATTTTTGTGATAACCTTAAAGTGACGGTACTCAATAACACAGCTACATATATCCACCCATTGCTCCACCCTCCCACAGCCACATTCCGTCTCCAGCTTTCACTGAATGCTGTTCATGCTGTACTGATGGGGGGGGGGCATATTCATATCATCATTTACACCAAATTGTCTCTGTGCAAACCTACCGTCATAATAGACGATGGCTCCCACCAGCTTGTCCCTCTTGAGCATGGGGAAGTGCTCCAGCGCCTTGGTCTTGCTGAGAACGTAGCTGCCCTTCAGACACTGAGTTCCAGCCACCAGGTCGTACAACTTAATTCCCAGCCAATAATAAGGAAGCTGCCACCACCTTAAAATGAACAGATGAGTCATACAGGCCCACCCACCCCCCCCCTAGGAGACCAGTTGGTATCCTCAACAAAACTGGGTGATGGGACTGAATCAAATTTGAACGTCTCACATCACACAGTCCCGAGTAAGTTCACCTTCTTCTAACAAAGTGCTATTAAACATTTTTTGAGCATGGATTCTGTTGAATCAAATCAAAACATCCAGGTGACAGGACACCAGATTCCCTACTGACGTAGTAACCTTTTGGTACAGATCATCTTTACTCTAATGCCTGCCAAAACGTGGCCAAAAATAATAATTAATAAAGCACGTGGGACAATACTCCGAATGTTACTTGGGAAATTAACTGTTGGGTGTCGCACCCACCTGGTGGGCCTATGTGTGTGTGCGTTTCCTGATGGGGGAGGGGGAACCCACAGTAAGCCACGCAAGCCGTACCCCAGCCTTCATTAATGAGACACACCTGTACACGCTTTTAAATACCAGGGAGGATCGTAAATGTCAGGTGCAATTAAAGCTCATGATATACGGTGGAGTGTCTGAAATCAAGCCCCGCGGTTTTGCCGGAGATGGGGAAAGCAGGTTGGAACCCTTCCCACAGCAGCTTCACACAGGTATTCAGAGGGCCTGATAGGGCGATGGGGTAAGTCTTTTGAGTCGTGGTGAGTGTCTGGTGCGTCAACATCTTTTGAGAGACGTCAGAACAGACGTCGAAGTGGTAGGCGGCCAGCGCAGCCGGGTTCAGACAGGGGTGCACTTACTTATACACAGGGAGCATGATGGGGAGTGGTGCAGACAGGTGCGGAGCAATTTCCAGAAGGTTGGAGCGCTCATGGAGGGCCTCCTTCACCATCGTGTACTACGAGAGACACGGAAGGAGAACAGCTGATCAACAACGATCTTGATGAAGATGGCGAGCATGTCGGTGATCCTTCATTTTTGACAAGGACGGTCCTGCTACAGCACGGACCACAAATGTTCATGGAAAGCAAAAACATCATTACGAACACAATCACAATGCTGAAATCTGACGAGCCAGGAGTTACACTACATTAAAATCTGATTATGATCTTAGCATTCGGCTGATCAGAGCCGAACCTTATTTTCCGTTAAACCCTTAAATGCAGGACTTGGCCTGGGAGTGAATTCTCCGATTACCGTGTTTGTTTATTTACTAGCGCTGAGAGCAATTACCACGGTGCCGGGCCTGTCTGTCGCATGTCTCACATCCTCTCAGGTCTCTGCCAATTTCAGCGCCAGGCTGGGCCGGCTGGGCAGTTATGCTCCCCGCAATCACACTAATTGGTCCCTCTACATCTCACCTTTTAGACCCGAGTGTGTTCATACACATCGGAAAATGAAAAAGAAAAGGAAAACACGGTCCTAAAATAATGAGATTCAGGGGGAACCCTGAAATGTAACATAAAATGATGACATTTCAGCTTGAACCTACGTGACTCCTCCATAGCTATATGCGGGCAAAGGGAGAGGATCCTAATCCTTTATTCCCCTATTACCTGCATATAATTCCTAGGTTTAATTTGAAACTCGATAACGATGCTGACTCGCTGCCGTTCTTGGCCGAAGTTTCGGGAACACTTCCGAATCTCTTTTAAAAGTCTCAAACACCCTTCCCAACGGTTCGTGTCAACGAATGAAATGTGAACGCAAAGAGAAAATAAAGCACTCGGACCGAACGGACAAGGAATTCCACTGACGTATGTCAGCCATACCGAAGGAATAAAATGAAGCATTTACCTGTTCATAATCTAATTTCAGGATGGCCTTCTGCAGATATCGTACGCCGCCGTGAATGAGCTTTGTGCTTCGGCTGCTGGTCCCAGAAGAGAAATCATTGCACTCCACAAGGGCCGTTTTAAGATCTGTTCGGGGGGGAGGGAATCAAGGCAGCAACAGGCTGATATTTCCATCCCAGTAGGTTTCAATCGCATAACGAAACTGCAAGAACTACATAATGAAAAACAGATCATGTCAAACATTCCACCACAAAAATCACAAAAAATGGCATAAAATTATTTTAATATTTAACAACTATTAAATCCTATTTAAAATACATATAGCTAACTGAACAATTATGAATCATACAAACTATTACAAATAATAGAAAGATTCACATTTATTTTGAAGGTTATTGTTAGTCAAACACAAAGCTTGCAAATCAGTTTCGACGGGAACTTATCATTTTTTTTTTCCTTGCTGCAAAACTAAGTAAATAAAATAAATAAAACTCTCATGTGCCCCAGAAAGACTGAAACACTGTTTCGCTGCTTTCCACTTATCCTTCAGCCATTAGAAGCTTCTGTGTTGCCCCTGATGGATAGAGACCACAAATCCCAATTTTGTAAAGGATAAAGAAAAAATAAAGGAGGATTAGGAAGTTGGGGGGGGGGGATGCAAGGGGGTGTCCAAGTCCCCGCTGTTTCAACATTAGACAGTTGAACTGGATAAAAGGAAAAACAGATTAAAGAACTCTCTAACCAGCAGCATGCATAATTGATTTAGGATGTAATGGAGGCAGCGGGAAGTAAACTGTCTTTACGGGGAACAACTCTGTGAGTTGGAGACCGGGCTCTGCTCCGGCTCGCTCTTCCGCCGGATAAATCCTCCAAGTCCGATGCCTCCCTCTCCGGCTCTTCAGAGCTCCCTTCTGCCTCTTCCTGCCAGCAAGGCCCCCCCAGGGGTGGTAGAGAGTATACGCGTCTTGGAAGCTGATGAAGTTACGCAACGTGGAGGCGAGGGATGGGCCATCAGAATCCGCGACAGGGACATGGAACAAAAGGCATGCCGCTGGAAAATCCCGCCGAAGGGCTCGTGAGTTAGCGGGCCACCGCGCCAGCGGGATAAGTGGGATCTGCGCGCGAGGGGTGCCTTGGAAAACCGGGCCGCAACCTGATCTGCTGACGGGCACGTTTCCGCCATTTATCCGACTTGTGTGAGAAGCTTTGCAGGCTCTCTGTGAACCATAAAGAGGCTTTCTGAGCTACTCTGCAAAGGCACGCTCATTTATTTACAGTGCTCCAGTACAGAAACACTTACTTAGAAGTTAATTAACAGTGTCCATTAAACTGGAAAACAGTAAAACATACAAGAACATCTGCAGGTGCGAAACGTCAAGAATAACTGCAGGTAAAGTACAGTGCAAAAGTCTTAGGCAGTCAGAGGAAATGTTAGAAGCAATTTATCTGGGTTGTAAGTGTGTACAAAAACACAGTTTAACATTAGAATGTATGCAACTTAACAGTAACACAATAAAAACAAGAACTTCTTCTGTTCTCCTAAAAGTCATCGAAATCTTGTTGAATGGTGAGATGAACATCGTTTTGGTTCCCAAACCTCTCCTCAGGGGCACCTCAACCATTCTATTATGTCCATAAAATTTCACCACCAGCTCACTTGATTCGATGTAAATAGTTTAAAAAGTCATTGAGGTATTGATTGGTCATATGAGGTGTGCTAGTGGTCGAGTCAAGTTGCTGCAAATACCAGGGTGACTTTAGGAGAGGTTTTGATGTGGTTAAGATAACACACTTTATAGACAATATCATAGTTTTACACCAACATGAAGATCATTTAAACATCATGTTCTTTGACTGCCTAAAATTTGTGTACAGTACTGTAGGTCGACCTAATGAAAGAAATCTATATAAATATATATAATAATAAATTACTTTTGTACTATAGTTTTTTTTGTCATACACACTATTGTGCCATGTGACTAATCAATGTTCTGCAGAGTTAACAGAGTTCTTCATATTTTTTTCACAGAGAAAAAATAAGCATTTGGAAACCATCTCATTAGAAAAAATGTACAGAAAGAAAAATGTTGAGCGTTATGTGCAGAATACATTTTTTAAAGAAGGGGAATTTAAGCATTCTAACCAAAGGGGAGCCAGACCAGATGCTGAGCTATGCATGATCCATGAGTAAATAGAGAGGGAAGTGTGCAGAAGCCAGCAGGGCAAATGAGCTGTTCCAGAGTTCAACTTCAGTGGGCTTGACAGATATTCCCTACCAGCTGCAGGTGCACACTACAAGCTAGGGACCCAACAATGCTCACTACAAGCTAGGGACCCTACCATGCTCACAACAAGCTAGGGACCCTACAATGCTCACTACAAGTTAGGGACCCTACAATGCTCACTACAAGCTAGGGACCCAACAATGCTCACTACAAGCTAGGGACCCTACCATGCTCACAACAAGCTAGGGACCCTACAATGCTCACTACAAGCTAGGGACCCTACAATGCTCACTACAAGCTAGGGATCCAACAATGCACTTTAAAAACTATGGACCCTACAATGCTCTCTACAAGCTAGGGGCCCTTCAATGCTCACTATAACTTAGGGGCCCTACAATGCTCACTATAACTTAGGGGCCCTACAATGCTCACTACAAGCTAGGGACCCTACAACAATGAGATAAAGCCGCTTACCCAGAATACTTTGAAATAAGGAATGGAATTATATATAAAGATGTTTTCTTGAGTGTGGTTTTAATAACAGACAATGACTTACTCCGTGTGACAGCATCTAAGGCACATCCCGACCCTGTGGCCCCTCCCCCGATGACAAGCACGTCAAACTCGTCGGTGTTCTTTAACGTGCTGAGCTGGGCCTGTCGTGATGGCAGCTCGTCCTGGAAGGCCATCTGCACTTGTTCTGCTGCCTCCACCTGTGCCAGGCGGGCCTGTGGTGCCCATGCAAACATGCCAGTTACCCATTCTGTCATCGTACATGTCATCGGGGGAGGACAAGCTCGTGTGGCAAGCATGTGCTAGAACGCAAACACCATATCCACAGATTTTTAATAGTGGATTTTGAAATCCTGCGTTTTTTGTGGACATATTGTGCAAATAAGAAAACAGCAATGAAAGACCACATGCCATTGTATTCTTATTTTATGTTAATCAAAAAAGTACACCTGTATTTAATTAAAAAAAAATGTAGTAAAATTCATGCAATGCATCACACATTCTGGCAAGGTTACAAGCCTTATCTACAGGAATTATCAATCTTACCAATCAGTGTTTTGGGGGCTTCTGGTGGGTCTTAAATTATCTTATAATATCTTTGGTTTTTTGTAACAGGGTGCATCTGGATGTTGAAATGTATCCCAGGATACCAGACTCAGAGGCTGCATACTAGTTAAAACCATTTCCAGTGACACCACCTTCATTTATATAGCAGACCCTTTTATCCAAATCAAAGAACATCTCAGACAGGTGGGTCAGACAGTCCCTGGAGCGACTGGGATTAAGAGCCTCACTGAAGGACCCAATAGTGACATCGCTCCGCTGGCCGGCGGGATTTTACCCAGCGACCTTCCAGTCATAAGCGCAGCAATCTAACCCACTGAGCCACACACTGCCCCAATAACTCTGCCTTACCCAGGATATGGGCAACCAGATGGATGGTGCACAGTAACTCGGAGGGGAAAATAAAGAAATAAAACACCAGGAGTACAGCTGAGAAAATCAACCAAGATAAAATATAAAGATCACCTGCAAATTAGACAAGACGGTGGGGGAAAAAAAACTCCTTAAGAATTTCAAAAATAATGAAACGCTTTATTCATTCTGCATTTAGCACCCCAACCCCCCCCCCCCCCCCCCATAAATGATTACATCCATCTTCTCCAAGCCTGCGCTCCATTAGACTTGCAAATCTGTGAATGAACCTAGACATTTGCAATTTTGACAGTAACAGCAAACAAGATCTAATAATTAGGGTCTATTTCTAAGAACGTGCATATCTAAACACGACAGACAATTAAGAGCCAGGTTTGTCCTGCAATCAAGTAAGGCGCGCGAGAGAGGCGCTGAATTTCATGCAAATGATGGCTCCGCCACGGAACTTTGCCGCGCCTCCACCTTGCTGGGGCCATAAGGATCCACACATGAGATTATGGGCGGATTGTTTTCGCGAAGGCGGCTGTCCGTTTGCTTAGCCATTTAGGCTGGCATGGGGAGGGGCACAGGGAACCGGGGGTGGGAGGCATAGACACAAACATTTAAAAAAAAAACTGAAGCAGAGCTAACATGATTCAGAAGCTGACTGGTTCGCTAGTGTCTATAAACTGGCAGTATTTAAAGGGATCTTCAGCACAAGCCTTTTCAATCTGTTTATTTGACCAACCTCCCTGTAACAAAAGGGGGACAGCAGACTACCTCGTAAAATGTTTCATACTACTTCGCCTTCACTGGGTATTAAGTCATAGAAAATGGCATCTATGGTTGTCAAGTTCTAGGATAAAGGCTTATATTAATGAATTTTATGCTTTTAATGTGATTGCAGATTTCCTCCAGTTTCGGCCAATAGCTGACAGATTTAAGGGTTTAACACTGTTTCTCTGTCTGCTGCCAATGCTGGAAAAGAACCGTTCATCCAGTGCAGCCTGGAGCCTGTCTCAGGAAGAAGAGGGCAGGAACTCCCTGGACCTGTGTTTGCTTAAGCTGGACCTCGGGGACCCCCAGACACACATTTTTGATCCCTCCCAGTTCACAGCCAATGAAGAACACCGAAGACCTGGTACATGTGTGTTGGGAGCTGGGAGAGAGCAAAACATGGGCTGTCTGAGGGTCCCCTGGTTTGAGAAGCACTGCTGTGGACGAAATGCCAGTTCATCGCAGGGTACCTGCACATTCATTTGGCCACTGGCTTAAAGCGTGAGGTTTTGGAGTATTGAAAGACACTCGTACAGATACAGTTAGATCATGCAAACTCCACACACAAGACTGGGGTTTGGATATCGAAAAACTTCAGAGGTGTGAGTGTAAACCACTGAGCCTCTGTACCACCCAGGACAGCTGATAATGCAGTGATAAAGCAGTTATAGGTGTCACTTAGTACATTGCACAGTCTGCACTGCATACAGTTTGCATGTTCTCCCTGTGTCACACAGCTTTCCAAACTCTGCTTTCCTGCTGCAGTTCAAAGACATGCAGTTAAGCTAAACAGAACAGTGAATCACAGTCTCTGTATATATGTGCCCTACAATGGACTGGCGTCCCATCCAGGGTGTACCTCAGCCCTGTGGACCCTGGAATAAGGCCCTGTGCTGTTAACCGGGATAAGATGTTAGAGGATGGATGGATGCTTACTAGGGTTGTCCCAATCCACTATTTTGGTACCCTGATCTATTTAATATTTATATACTGTATTACCATTACAAGTCATGATCCAATGCTTAAATGATTAGTTAAATATTCTTACATGTACAGTAAGCACTGCTGCATTATTCATCTGAGTAAGCCTCACGATTTCACGGTATTCTTCCTTATTATGTTTCTTTAAGTGCCTAATGTATTAAATGTTGCTACCCCTTCTTGAAAGGGTGGCATTGCAAACATGGTAGCAGGTAGCTGTTAGGCTACTCAGAGTTTCCAATTTAAAGAATTTCCACATGGCTGACATCTTGATAGTTTGTAGTTTCGAGCCATGTGCCTCGGGCTCACTGCAGCGTGCGACGGAACGTTAAAATCTGCGCAACTGACGTAAATCGAGTGGATGCGGAAAATTAAATAGATCGGGCTTTGGATGGGCTGCGGTAGCCGATACAATCAACTAAAAATTACCTGGATCGGACCAGATTCTGCTGTTTGATGTCAGCTCGGGACATTACTGATGCTGACACGATGCAACGCCACAACGAGTCTGGAACCTACCCAGACACAAGTTTGAAGGTTCTAGATCTAGATTCAGTCATCACAGGGTACACATTCACACACTATGGACAGTTAGAAACACTAGTCCAATTAACCTTCTGTTCATTGACTCTGGTAGGAACTCATACAGTGATATCAAATGAGCCACTCAAAGAAACCTGAAAATCATTAAATACTTAAAAATGAATGTGCCAATTTCAAATGCGCAGTCTCAGGTTCCCCCTAGCAGGAAACGACACCAAACAAAACATTTGCTTCTGCAAGCAATGAAATGTGTATTTCTGCACTTTGTTTCCTGAAACATGGATCACTGCCCGTAGTCACAGCTTAAACAATGCACTAGGAGCATAATCATAATCGACAATGTAGGAATGTTCTTTCCAAAGCTGAAGACACTGATTAAAAGAAGGCAATCAGCAATCTGTGCTTTGAGCCTGAGACGAGGGGGAAAAAAAAGATTTTTAGAGCACATTCCATTTTACTCTCCATTGACTCTCAATGAAAATGTTACCTGGTCTTAGAAGATGAAATTTTTCAGAAGAATAATTTGATCCCTGTTCAGGATGCATGTAACAGTATTTTTTGTGATACTATTGGGCAGTGAATACATATCCACACACACACACACACACACACACACACACACACACACAGGTTTATGATTATATCTTTGTGGGCACTCTCCATTCATTTCTATGGGGAAAACTCTATTCCCAACATAACGACCTTAACCTCTACCCAGCCCTAACCTTAACCATAAGTAACCAAACAAAATACAAGACTTTTGGCATCTTGTACAGACCCACCCAAGCAGTTACAGTGTAGCTGCGACATGGGACCTAAGTACAGACCCACCCAAGTAGTTACAGTGTGGCTGTAAAACGGAACCTAAGTACAGACCCACCCAAGTAGTTACAGTGCAGCTACGACACGAGACCTAAGTACAGACCCACCCAAGTTGTTACAGTGTAGCTCCAATACGGGACCTAAGTACAGACCCACCCAAGCAGATACAGTGTAGCTGCGACATGGGACCTAAGTACAGACCCACCCAAGTAGTTACAGTGTGGCTGTAAAACGGAACCTAAGTACAGACCCACCCAAGTAGTTACAGTGCAGCTACGACACGAGACCTAAGTACAGACCCACCCAAGCAGTTACAGTTGTAGCTGTGACACACGACCTAAGTACAGACTCACCCAAGCAGTTACAGTGTAGCTGCGACACGGGACCTAAGTACAGACCCACCCAAGTAGTTACAGTGTGGATGTAAAACGGAACCTAAGTAAAGACCCATTTAAGCAGTACCACACAAGCAATTACAGATCTGAGTACAGACCCGTCTGAGGAGTTATGATGCAACTTTAACACAGCGTACCAACCTAATTTCACCTCTTGGAATTTAATTTTAATCAAAGTTTCACTGAAAATATCCATCCATCCCATCCATCCATTCATCCATCCATCCATTTCCAACCACTTATTTTTGTCAGGTCCATGGGGTTATAATTGCTTCAAAAAAAAAAAAAAACTTACATTAAAATTTAAAACTACGGCAAAAGAGTGATGGAAAATACTAATGCAGTTGTTGAATTCACAACAGTTTCAATTAACCAATTAGCATTTCGAATTGCTTCCAGCCTCCTAAACACGCCATCAATACTACCAGAAGTAATCACCCAATGCAAGCCATTAAATATACACCATAGGTGTGAATAATAGCTAATATCTAAATGTAATTCCTTGTTCGGCCAGTTTCTTAAAGTGGCAGTGTTTAAAAAATTTATTATTAGTATGCTCGGTCAGATTAAGTAAGGCGATTCTCCCATAAGGAAGATGAACACCTTAAACGGCACAGGGACGACAGCTAAAAAGCCTGTGTGAATTTCTGCTTTAAACCAGAGCCCCCAAGAACTGGTAAAACTCCAGTTAAAATGGTGAAAGGCCGCCTTTCCGCAAATTGTAGATGCAGTTAAATATGTAAATCGCCTGACAGTTAGATGTATTTCTTACCATATTCCATTTTTTTTTCATTTACTCTAGAGTTAATCATACCCTGATTATAGAACCCTTTAACACAGAAACGATACGTCTGTGGATGAAACTCACCAACATTAAATTAGAAACTGTATCAAAGCTCAATGAGACCGAATCAGAAATTATGTTAATGAGAGTATTCTTAATCACAATAGCTTGCCTCACTGAATCAAGGTCCCACGTACTGTACCTTGAATGGCCTGTAGGAAAAAATGTTGGAAACTTGAATTTCTTCAAAGAAGGCCAATGTAGTACAAACCCATATTTTTATACCACTCTGCAGCAAAATGCACCCATAAATAATATCTCACCTCTGTGAGTTTTAGGAAGCCTGAGGCGCAGAATAGGGGCAGTAATGTAACACGGTCTCCGGTATATATGTGCATTCATCAACCTGCCAGGCACAAAGGGTGACAGAATGTTTTTTTGGGAAAACC
The DNA here is from genome assembly GCA_026776945.1 of Isichthys henryi. Classification (NCBI taxonomy): domain Eukaryota; kingdom Metazoa; phylum Chordata; class Actinopteri; order Osteoglossiformes; family Mormyridae; genus Isichthys; species Isichthys henryi. The sequence continues at coordinate 43,175,250 of JAODJX010000001.1, forward strand.
TACCTGCTTTTTCCTGTATTCCGAAAGCTGTGAGTAACCATAGAGAGCGGCAAGAACCCCTCCGCCAACGAGGGCTGTCCCCTTGGCGGCCTTCCGGAAGGCCATGACTGTCTGCAACACAAGAAGGAGCAGAGAGTGAGACGATGGCTTACAGCCTTAGGGGGGATCCTGCGGAACCCTTGAGCAAAGGCACTTAACCCGAATTAGATTTAAAGCTGTGCAAAGCACTACTGCAGAGCCGGTTCTGAACAGAGACACCAAACAGCTGACTGAGACATAACACCTCTGCTTTCTGGCCCTCAAAGGCAACAGCTAAACTTTTACAAATTACTACCTTGGAAAAAGTGGAAAAGTACAAACACATAATCTGTGGTCTATGGACCATACAAACAGAGAATCATTTATAATAAATTTCTACTGGATTTTTGACAACTGAAATTATACATAATCACCTACGTTTTTTCCTGCTCATACATAATAGAATCTAAACTGGATAATTCCCTAGGGAATATTCCTATTTCCCTTTCCCATAAAAAGAAAAAGCACAAATAATCCCCTCTATGAATAAAACTTACTGGTTTGCCTGATTTCCAATCTGTAAAACATTCTAATGGGCAATTGATTGCATCTATGTGGCAATGGGCCACCTGCAGCTTTTGAATACATTTCCAGGAAAAATGAGGGAGATAAAACAACTTGGAAATATCCCCTTTTCTACATGAATATGCAGACACCCTGAGATGCCCGTGGAATTATTACTAATGTTGGTGCCAATTACGAACCATGTCATGACACTATGATTCATGAATATTCACTGCTGACTGATATACAGCCGCCCCCCCCCCCCCTTCCATTCCATGAAGGCCCACGTGCCCCTTTTACTGTCTTGCCGTGAGCCCATGACGACGTATCTCTATCATCCCGTGCGAGCGCGGCTAAGCCATGGACCAGCCGTCCCATAAGGGGCACCTAGTTAACTGTGCCTTATATAAAGGTGCATTAAAGTGATGAAGTGCTCCTTGCCTCAGAAGAGTGAGCATTAAAGCATATTAAGTAGACATTTAAGCTTGTAAAGTAGAAACCTAGAAATGGAGAAAAAGACAAGAGGCAAAGCCTTGAGGGGAAAGAGTGTTTTTAGGGTTCCAAGAATTAAAATTCAAGTAGTAATGTATTCAGCTGTAATGCAGTCTAAGCTTCTATCAGATCGTAATAATTCTGTCTGTTCCTGTCAATCAATCATAAAATAAGCAAAATATAATGTTTTTGCTGTTATTTTCTGTTCAGGTTCAGGGACACAGAATAACTTGATGACCTGTTGCAGTGTTTGCTTGCATTTTCCTTTTAATTTAATTCAGCACTGTCAGGTGGAAAATATACCCTGGAGCTTATAGCAAAAATGGAAAGAGTGATCCTTGTGATCAGGATAAGTGCTTGAAGATGGATGGATGGATGGATGGATGGATGGAAAGAATGGTGTTTGTACATCAGACTCCTAAAATGTAGTACATACAGAGCAATAATATGATACTGACAACAAAAAGCATATTTGCATATTATTTTTTCCCCTAAAAGAAAACTCCTAGTAAAATCAGGTCAGAATTGTGTTACATTTTGAAGAACAGTTTAAGCTCTGGTGAAGGGCAGTAGGCTATTAAGTAACCTTACATTGTGCAGTGATTGACATTCATTCATCCTGGATATATTAATTCGGCAAGATGTTTAATGATTAACTTTAAGTTTGCACTGTGTGTTCAAAGATAGATACTGAGGCACATGGTGAATGAAAATTATAATTGCTTGAAATACTGGGAAACTCATTGGCAATGTACAGATACACGGCTAAGAAATCAAAGAAAGTCAAAGGGACACTTGACGGTGATGTATCTTCATAAAGGTATAAGTCTATAGCTGTGCTATGAATCAGCTTCTTTCAATATATTCTAATAACATTCGCATTAATATTTCTTATAAAATCGAGATGTGACGTGCCTTGCTAATGCAGCACATACTAGGTTGAACTTAACGAGTTAGAATACGTTTTAATGATTTAAAAATAAAAAGCTATTGCTTAACACATGGTGATATATGCTAGTTAATAAATAACTATTTACCCCACAGAAAATTCATTCCAAATGTTGCTCAATGTATAGTAACTGTATGCCAAAACTTATATATAAATAAAATCATTTAATTCAACCCTGATATCTACTGTTATTATTAAGCACCGCCAGCTAGCTTGGCAAGCACAGCTAATCAGCTGTCATCTTCATTATTTCAAATGCAAAAAAAAAAATAATAATAAATGAAATAAAATCGGTATTTCTGTTAACTTACAGCTGTTGCAGGTGTTTTGGCGAGCACTCAAATAGGTATGCCGTAAGGATGCCCCTACGTATTCACAGCTCTTACAACCAGGTAGTTAGCTAATATCGTTACGGAAGAGAACCAGGAAACATTCCTCTTGATTGACAACACGGTAATCCAATAAATTTAAAGAACTACGAGTCTCGGCCAATGAAGTGAATGGGGCGTTCTTTTAGTATTTCTTTGCGTAAGGAAGCATTCAATGGAGTTCATGAAAGTGTATAATGATATAAATAATATCTTTCGTTTGAACCTTGACCACAATACTTGGGTAGCCGACGAGTGTCTAGGTGAAAAATCTTAATGTGGATCCGAGAATTCATCAAGTAAATACACTGTACCCGATGTCAGACCTGCAATATTTAGTCAATGAAATAAGCTTGTTGTAGGCTCCGTACTATTACTCCGTCCACAGTACGTGCGCAGGAATTTATATCAAGTTTGATTTATACATATAGTAAGAATTCAAGCAAGATGCAATCTAAAATTTCCCATGTGGTACTACACAGTCGTAAAGCGAAACATATTGTACTTGTTGCTGCCTGTAAGCAATTATTAGTGTACATAAGGTGCACAAAATGACCAGACTTCCATTATTCACTGAATATATGCACTTAAGAAACTCTGTTGACTGCACTTCTAAATTATGTTGACTGTAACACAACAGTTTACACGAGCTCACACACGGCCTCCTGTTTGTTGAAATGACTTGATGTATTTTCAGTTTAAGTTACATTTTAGTTAATTTTTTTCAATATACAATGCCCACTATATAATATAAAAAAGAAACTTCCTATAATTACAGAGCAACAACCATATCAATATTGTGTAGAATGATTTTGAACCGCTTCGATGTGTCCTGGGGATGTAGCTCAGTGGTAGAGCGCACGCTTCGCATGTGTGAGGTCCCGGGTTCAATCCCCGGCATCTCCACGAGGGCGTTCAATTTTCTTAAAATGAACTTTATGGAATCCCGCACAAATTGTTGCAACAAACAGTAACATTATAAAAAATTTTAATTATGAAGACAATGTTAGCTTTCCAAAAAGTAATATATGCACGCTAAAAATAAGAAAAATAAAGCTGCTTTATTAGAAACTGTTGAATATTAGGAAAGATTTAAATGTGGCCGTACATTATGCACTCTGCGGTGTAAATGCTATCTCGAAGAAATAGTTCAGAGTCCGCGCGGAGTCTGACGTACATATAAACGTATATTTCGGACTGAGGGACTGACGCACTACGCTGTTGCACTTGTTCTTCAGCAGGTACTGGACCTTGTCCTTAAGCATGATTTGCGGCGTGTCTGTTTTTCGTGAAATGTAAGAAAGTATCTCATCTTTTAAAAATGAAGAAAAAATTATTTATTGTTCTCTGAAAAAAATATATTTATATTATGCCATACAGGATAATAGATTACCTGACTGACCTTTTTCCAGGGGATCCAAATATGTAATGTAAGTATTTTATTTGGAGGAAAGGCTTATAACGGTGTAATTCTATTTATGTCTTATATGAAAACAAAATTTAAATGGACAAATATTTATAAGCGGAAAATGTAACGTCTCATTTAATCGATCTGCGGTTGTCATTTAGCTACAGTTAATAATAGTTTAGTGAGTGTTGTCTTTATGTTTATAATAATATAACATGTAACCGGCATATTGCTAGCTTCATTGGATTATTAGCCTGCATTTTCAGACTACACGAGGGTTTGTCTCCATAGTTTGGTAAGTGATGGGCAAACGGCGTAATATAAACGATATTATCAAATAAATGATTTAATAAACAGGTAGTCTATACTGAAATGGTACTGGGAATTATTTCAAACTCCGGGTGCCAAGAAAGTTACATTTTAAAGGGGAGATTAATCAGTATTTTATGCTACACATAACGCATTATATTAAGTATTATCCTGAGTTTTTATCATATATTAATCATACATTGTGTTCTTTACGTTTGGTGATCTGTTTAGCTATAAATGAGCCCCATTTTAAGGGGATGACAAAGTCATCTCTCTGTCGTCATCATCACGATGTAAAATCTTACATTTAAGAAGCACAGGTATCCTGTGACGGTAGGTAGATTTTCTCACTCTCTAATTACCTGTGTCTGTACACTCATATGTTGCCTAGTAGATCCAGCATGTCTTTCTTGTGAAATCACTGCTCTGATTTGATTGCACTTGATTAGCTCCCACCCCAAAGATGATTGGCAATTAAAATATGCATATAAATAAGGTACTTAGTATTTCAACTCTGCAATGGACAATTAAAAAGCTTAATTGTATTTTAAACTCTTAACTGTAATTAGTAAATGAATAACAGTAGATTAAGGATATTATATAAATACCTTAATAAATTGCACATTCAGAATTAATCAATTAATATGGCTGATCATTGAGGAAGGAAGTGTAAAAACAGAGAGTTAATGGCTCTGTATAATTACAGGGATGGTGATTCAATGTTCTGGAAACCATAGCAGGTCTCAGTGGGATTAGGCAGAAGTATAATGAGTAAACTCATCTGTACAGCACATGGTAATATAAAAATATACATTACTAAGACCATTTTTACAGAGGTCAAGCAATGCAAGTGGGAAATGTTTACATATAGCCTATCTTAATATCTAACTAATTGCTTAAGAATTATATATCACTCATGATTAGTATCCGTGTCGTCTAGAAACTTCCTATAATTCAGTCCTACAAGGACAGATATGAAAGAATTACGTTCCATAAATGACAAAGGGCTGAATTTGAGTAGTATTTCTAAAATGTTATGACGTGTCTATAAGTTCATAAAATTGATCAGTCTGCAAGTTAGTAACGCAATGGGGTTAAACCTATGGGTTAATGATATATAGTGTTGGCATTACATTATAAGAGTTTGACACCTGACACTCTTTCCCAGTAGTTCAACATTCAAGAGGTTTATTCGTCACATACATAGTTGTACACATACAACATGTAGTGGAATGTACCCTGTAATGTGTAATATACCCTCGTGTAGTTGCAATGGATGATGGGAAATTCCTTATTACTTAACTTTTATAAAGGAATGGAGTTTGGCCACGACAACAGTTTATTAATATACAACATACATACGCCCCAAAGACAACCAAAGAATGGAAATATAAGAATGCTACAACACAAGAGCTCTGGAAGTTAAAAATCACACAATCTCCAGATAATGTCGGTTATAGTGAAGTTTTCGCTTTCTGTTAGGTTTGGCACATTTGGCGGCATATTTCGCCTGACAAATTTAAGCATGACTCGCCACGCTACAAAGAACATTGCACTTCACTCTCTCCAATATGTGTGTATGTCCCAGAGGAGAGCGAGATGTGATTGGGAAAAGGAGCATTGCAATTGATCTGTACTCATACATGCACAAATGGCAAGTTTTGATCTTTGATGGCAGTCAGCATCTGGAACGTCAATCCAGCATTCATACAGCGATCATCTATGTGTATATAGTAAATGTTTTCATGTTAATACAGACAGGCTTCAGCATACAGGGTTGAGCATACATAACATCCATGGTATAGATATAATATCCCAGACAATATGCCAGTCAATCAAGGGGTGCTAATGTGAATGATCACACACAAAAAATCCAGACAGCCTGACTGCAACTTACTGGACTATACAAGGAAAGCTGACAGTGATGGTTTATAACATGCAAGCTCCAAGCACAGAGAATAAGAGCAGAATTCAAACCCCTAACCCTGGAGGTGTGAGATGGCAGTGCCACCCACTGCACCTCTGTGCCACCCACTGCACCTCTGTGCCACCCACTACACCTCTGTGCCACCCACTGCACATGCTAATAAGTGTTATATATGATTCAATAAGCAATTACCCAAAACTATGTAGTATATATGAATAAATGTTATAATAACTAATTAGTACCACAGCAGCATGTATACTGTATATCAGTTTCCCAGTTTTGTTGTGTTAAGTGATTACATTTGGATATAAAATTGTATATGATAAAGCCAAATATATAAAGTTAAACATACAGATAGTAACATTGTCCTCTTGGGTATTAATATAAACATTGTTTTTTTTTTCAATTGTTTGTGATCCACTTCAGTTTAAAGTTTACTTCAAAATGTATCAAGTGGTCGATTTAATAAGATGTGCATGATCTTGAACAATACATAAACGTTTCTTTTAAAGACGTCTGTGTTTAATACTTATTTGATGTATCACCTTACACCTGTCATGGTTGGCACCTGAAAACACAACGGCTTAGACATGACTGACACATTCCATTTGTCACATAACTGAAACGACAGCTTTGGGAATGGCGCTAATCTGCTGTCAACAGTGATCAAACGTATACATAGTATTTAGGGCTGCATACTATGTAGCTGTAAAGTAGAGTTGTTATTACAAAATGTGTTTTTAAAGTTATTGTTTGAGACACCAAAATATTTCGTTTGGCTATCGTATGCGGAATGGGCTTGATATTTGAACTATCCTTTGATTCTGTAATAAATATAATACTAAATATAGTAAGTGAACAGGGTAATAAACTAATATCTGCGCTTTATCAGCAGATGCGTGTGTGTGAGGGGGCGGGAGGGAGGACCTGACAGTCAGTATCGACTAGTAATTGGCACAGTGCACTACAAATAAAGTTCTGAGTAAAAATAAAAGAAAGCTTTGTAAAACAAAAGAAAGGACTCCAATAGTTATTTTTGGCAGGTTCTGTTGGTTGCGTCAAAGCCCGTGTGCCTTGCGTCACGCGCAGTCAGTCTTTCGCTCATTCTTTCTTCCTCGCCCACGACAATCGACGCTGCTCCACAGTTAATGGGCGCTCAGGATTTGCGCTTACTGCACAGACGCCTAGAAAAATTGCGATTCTCACGCAAAGAACACACCCACCTGCTTCCGACACCTGATTTTGGTAACTGATAAATCGGTGCTCCGTTGGAGCATAGGCTACTACACGCAAAGACGTGGTGTTTTCACTACAATTTCTTACTCAGCACCATTCATTCGTGCAGCCTACGTTCACTTAAGTTATCAGCTTCACAAGTGAATCTAGATGCTGACCATTTATTAACTGGAAGAATAAAACACGTCCAGATGATTTGAGTTTATTTGGAAATTCGCCCAGAAATAATTTGAATATTCAGCTCAACATACTATTAGCTACTTCCTTGTAAATTATGGACAATCCCTAGTTTTAAATACATCTCAACTGATTTCGCAGAGCTGAGAACTGAATGCATAAATTAATTTCCACAACTCCTGTCTCTAAATAGGTAAACGGAGGTGACCACACACATAACAAGTGCATCGGCGTAACTAGAAAATGAGTCAGTCTTCAGTCGCGCTTTGTAAAGTCAACGTTCGGTAGCGAATGTGAATGTTCTGTTAACCAGTAGTCCTATTGCTGTGATTTTAAGTATGAAGCTTTCCCGTCCGCGACAGCCGGCTACTTGAAAGCATTGCTCAGCTCCAGCCATGCGCCAACGGCGCAGAGAAGATCGGCCCCCGCGAGGCAGGGATTGGTGCTTATCAGTGACGCTGCGCATGACGTGCAGGTTTTAGACACGTGGGCTTTGGTATTCGAAGCTCACATAAACAAAGGCACATTGAGGAGAAGGGTCAGTCTGTGCTGTTATCGCTGCAGTGCTGAATGAAAGCCGCACTCCTTTACACCTGAAACGTCGCCTGTGGTTTTTGGCTTTATTCTTCATCTAAATTACAGAAAACTGCATGCGCTCCATCTGCATGGATAAGTAGCATCATCCTTGATGACGGTGTAAGGTACGGCATATATTTATTTATAATTATTTTTGTCTGAATGGCCAATTTGTTTATGTATGACTACAACTCACAAAGTTCACCTAATATATCATTTTTAAATTTTGTTTCATTGGGCATGACTGATTTGCTGTAGAATTGTAAACATCTTGCATAACATTGTAATAATCGCCGTTGTTGTCCGTACGGAATATAAGAAAATTTGGCAAACTTATCTCAAATACTGATGGAAATTGGAATTGTCTGCGACTGTTATTCACATTTTCGTGGGAAAGTGATTATGCATTTAGGGACTTTAAATATGCTTATTACTACCAAAAACTGGGATTTAAAAAAAATACGTCTTCGTTTAAGAATTTGGACCTAGCGAAAACTCAGGATATTATATAAAGGTACTCGAAGCAGGTGTACTCGTAGAGATTTTTTTGTACACTGTCTGCTTGCTATCTATATATAGTCGTGTCTATTATACATGTCAGAATTTTCAATGTTTCATTTGATCAGATCTGTTAAGTACATCATGTGTTCTATTTGTGTTTACTGTAATGATTTCACACAAAAAAATAACACATCAAACACGATGGCATGTTCATCACTACCTAAAAGAGGCCGGTACACTTATTTACTAGATGTCGTAAAACCGAATAATACGACTGAGTGTAGTAAATTCTCAGTGTATTTTTTTTACAATATACAGTTCTAAATAAAAAAATAAAAATAATAATATTTAAATATCGAGACACACAATTTAATGAGTCTATTTGGTCTTTATTTTCTAGGGGAGGATTCCAGAAGAAAGCTGCTTTCTTGAAAATTGCTCATCAGAACAACAAATAGTATTGTTCATTTTAAGTGTCGCAGAAAAACAGTCACTCGACTGAAGGTATGGCAAACTAATCTCGTAGTCTACGTCTTCTGTGAGCGTGACCAAACGAAACTTGGTGATCGGTAAATCAAACCATCGCCCAGAAAACTTTGGCACTGTCCAAACAAGCGGCACTAAGTAAAAAATGCATTTGTTTCGCAGTGACCCAAATCATAACGTGACGAAAATTGTTAGTTATTAGAAAACACAAAAATTTAAGTCACATTTATTTGTGAATATATCTGATTGTATGAGTATGTTAATTGATGTGTGTTCTGCCCAGAAACAGCTACCGTATTGCTCTGTGATACTTCCTAACTTTGTGGACAGATCGCTTTATTTAATATGAGTATGTGAGCATTTTGACACTTTTGTTTACAGCCATGCCCTGCGTTCAGGCTCAGTATGGGACATCGCCTCAAGGAGCCAGTCCCGCATCCCAGAGTTACAGCTACCACGCCGCTGGAGAGTACAGCTGCGATTTCCTAACACCCGAGTTCGTTAAGTTTAGCATGGACCTGACCAACACCGAGATCACGGCCACCACTTCTCTCCCCAGCTTCAGCACATTCATGGACAACTACAACACCAGTTACGACGTCAAGCCGCCCTGTATATACCAAATGCCCCATTCTGGAGATCAGTCCTCCATCAAGGTGGAGGACATCCAGATGCACGGCTACCATCAACAGAGCCACATTCCACCTCAATCTGAAGAGATGATGCCCCATTCCGGGTCTATGTATTACAAGCCCTCGTCTCCTCACACACCGAGCACACCAAACTTCCCGGTGCAGCCTAATCATATGTGGGATGAGCCTGGATCGCTCCACAGTTTTCACCAGAACTATGTGGCGACCACTCACATGATAGATCAGCGCAAGAACCCGGTGTCGAGGCTATCCTTGTTTTCGTTCAAACAGTCCCCACCCGGTACTCCCGTGTCCAGCTGCCAAATGAGATTCGACGGTCCCCTTCACGTGCCCATGAACCCCGATACCCCTGGAGCTCACCGTGCGTTAGAGAGTCAGAGCTTCGCCGTTCCCAGTGCTATCAGGAAGCAGGCAGCCATAGGCTTCCCCCATTCGCTTCAGCTTGGCCATGCGCATCAGCTGATGGACAGCCAAGTCCCGTCGCCGCCGTCGAGGGGATCTCCGTCTAACGAAGGTCTGTGCGCCGTTTGCGGGGACAACGCCGCCTGTCAGCATTACGGAGTGCGCACTTGCGAAGGCTGCAAAGGATTCTTTAAGGTAGGCCTGGAAACTGCCTGTAATTTGTAACACATGTCCCAACTACTGTTAAATAAGTGTAACACAAGTTGCTACCAGTTTGAAGTTAGATGGATGTATAAACATAATGACCGGACCTAACATTTTTTATTAGGCCTATCCACATGACATTGTCTCGTTAACGGTCAGTCGGTGCGCATTGTGTTTTTGAAGCAACAAAACAAAGTAGACTTTAGTTAGTATAACGATCACATAAATATTTTTCCTACTCTCTTAAAAATTGAACTATTAAAATTGAACTGAACTTATATATGTGTGTAAGTATATGTGTGTGTATGTGCGTAGGTGTGTGTGTATATATATTTTTATTATTATATATATATATTTTTTTCAATCTTACTCGACAATTAGAAATCACTGTGTGAGTGTAGGCTCTGGTGCCTTTTAAGTCAGCCCTTTCCCCCAGAATTAAATTGGTTTGGACAGAGAACCGTGTCTGGGGTAACCAAGTGGAACCAATTCCCAGTGGTAAAATTAAGTGGTCTCCTTATTTCACCATCCTGATTGAATAATCTTATCACTTTCAATGGAGAGGGTCTCGAAGGGACGTAAAAATATGAATGCCCACGGATTTGTGTTTACCGAAAGTCTCCTCCTGCTCCTTGCATATAAAACGTAGCTATAAAGCGATGGGGTCGCGCTGATAGTTTCCAACTGTGTCAGTTCGACTCCCATTAATTTCGCCAAAAAATGTCAGTCGAATGTCACTTTTATCCGGGACCAAATGTGTGACACTCTCGTCATCGTGTGCCGAACAAAAATTGAATTTCTTTTCGTTTTTTCCTTTTCAGCGCACAGTTCAGAAAAATGCGAAATATGTGTGTTTAGCGAACAAAAATTGCCCGGTAGATAAGCGTCGTAGAAACAGATGCCAATACTGTCGTTTTCAGAAGTGCCTTGTTGTCGGCATGGTCAAAGAAGGTAAGACGCTTTACTTTTTCTGTCATTTTTTTATGTTCATATTTTAATAACCGGTGATATTTTAAATGAACTGTGACACGTTTCTGAGCCCATTTGATATGGAAAGCGATGCATTTAGCATTGGGTTCGTAAAAGGGCTGTATAGTGAACATCGCTGCTTCATTAAATCTTGAGTCCGACACAAAACAATAATATTCAACTTTTAAATTCTGTTTTTTTTTTTTTGTTATTTTGTTTTTTTTTTTAGTTGTTCGGACTGCTAGTCTGAAGGGTCGCAGGGGGCGTCTGCCGTCCAAACCCAAAAGTCCACAGGATCCGTCACCACCCTCGCCTCCAGTGAGTCTCATAAGTGCCCTAGTACGGGCTCATGTGGACTCAAACCCGTCCATGTCCAGCTTGGACTACTCAAGAGTAAGTCCGATTACTAACACGCTTTTAATTTCCAGTCAGGCAAGCGCTATAATGAGGAGATGAACGAGTGGGTATGGCGCTAATCGAAATGACTCTGATCGTTTAAGACTCAGCGAAAGTCTCTGGACTTAATAAAGTATACGAGAACCATGAAAAATACATTAATATCTAATCTCATTGGAACAACGTATTACCATGCCTAACCAATACTTAGGGAGCTACCGCTGCTATCAGTTACCTCGTCGCAAAACGGATTGTCCTGCGTCGTTTAAAACTACGTTCTCCTTTGCTCTAAATGTCTGTATCGTTGCGTATTTAATTTAACATACCTTACTTGAGTGAATTGCTTTGAAACATAGAACCCAATAATGGCCAGAGAGAGGTTTAATTGTTATGAAAACCCAACTGTCCTGCTTGGAATGGGCTTTGCAATTTCACGGGTTATATATTTTAAACGACCTCATTAAGCACTTTCTAAATTAAATTCCAGTTTCAGTCTAACCCTGACTACCAAATGACCGGAGACGACACGCAGCACATCCAGCAATTCTATGATCTCCTGACCGGCTCCATGGAGATCATCAGAGGCTGGGCGGAGAAGATCCCGGGGTTCGCTGATCTCCCCAAACAGGATCAAGATCTCCTCTTTGAATCTGCCTTCCTGGAACTTTTCGTCTTGCGACTGGCTTACAGGTAACTTCTTGCAATTAAGATCTCCTGAGCTCTCCGTTTGCACATTCGGTTGTCCTGCGTTTTATCATCTAATTATTAGCTGACTGATAATTCCTCCCCCCCTCCCATTTTTAACTGCAGGTCTAATCCGATGGAGGGAAAACTGATTTTTTGCAACGGGGTGGTCTTGCACAGACTACAGTGTGTTCGCGGATTCGGAGAATGGATCGACTCAATTGTGGAGTTTTCTTCCAACCTCCAGAGCATGAATATCGATATATCAGCCTTCTCCTGCATAGCTGCGCTTGCCATGGTGACAGGTGCGTGAAACTAGACTCGTGAAATGTTCGCTTTTATGTCCAGTTATTTATTTTCCGGTTGCACTTCACATGGCAGTGACTTAATTTAATCCGCAATATACTTTGATAATAACCTTTGTAAATGTTCTTATTACAGAGCGACATGGACTAAAAGAACCCAAGAGAGTGGAGGAACTTCAAAACAAGATTGTAAATTGTCTTAAAGACCAAGTGACATTTAATGGCGGTGGTTTAAATCGTCCCAACTACTTATCAAAACTTTTGGGAAAACTACCGGAACTTCGTACACTTTGTACACAAGGTCTGCAACGCATCTTCTACTTAAAACTTGAAGACTTGGTTCCTCCGCCAGCAATAATTGACAAATTGTTTCTAGACACTCTACCTTTTTAAAACACCCGGCCTTCCCATCGACGTCAACTTCCAGAGACTCTGTGCGCGACAAGGACATTTTTAGATCAGCGCGGTTTTTTTCCATGACACATTTTCAGGCGCGGTTCTTTTAAAATGTCCAAAATAAATGGCCAAGGATCCTCAGAAACTATCAAAGCAAAGTAACACGAAGAACATAAAGGAAATGAACTGGCGTTTTCGTTTTAGTTTCCCTTGCATTATTATGAGAAAATAAACGACCTCTTTTCGGGAGAAACTGTTCGCCAAGGCTATACTCATCTGGGACTTCACCAAGTTAACCATCTCCCCACCAGCTATATTCTTTGCTGTCAATGAAAGTATCTGTTGTATGGAGAACAAGCCCTATAATGTAATATATTCAATTTATATATACATATATAATAAATTATTGTGATGCGTCCAAATGCGTCAGTTTATAAGAGGTATATGAAGCTCGATTCCGTTACGCTTTTTATATTTTCTGCCTATGTGTTTCTGTCAGAATTACAGGAGGGTGAGAGTATTTCAACAAAGGAACGCATGTTGTAGGATTTCTATAGGCCCTTGCTATCGAGGTCATGTCTATATTATACATTATAATCTGGACACTATGTAGTCTGATAGATTTTATAAAGATTCGTAGTTCTGGGACAACTTTTATCTATGAAACATGTGTGGACAACGACGTATCTCATCTGTATAGGTAAAAGGGACCCATGGTGTTTGTAAAACTGTCCAATATTCCTTGTTTGTAAGTGTTGTATGTACCGTTGTTGTTGAATATAAAAGTTTCTATATTTATTATTATTTTTTGTTGTCAAAAAACTACATTTTGCATGCCGCAGTTTAAACATCTTAGGATATCACAATCCATTCAGAGGTTTCGAACACTATGTCTGTTTTATGTTATAAAATACTGAGTAGTTATAATATAATAATTACACATTTAATTTGTTTGGTTTATTTTTTGAAATTACGTCTTAAATGTATATTTCAGATAGATGTGTGCCCCCAACGCGATCCACTGCCTTTTTCTATGGTGTATTTCAGTATTGCAATGCATTCCGTGCCGATTCCGAAATATCTCTCCTTGAGAAAAACATATTTAATGTTTTCAAATAAAATTGTTAACTTAATTTTGATTTGTTTTCTCCTCGCGGATACTTTTTAACGAAATTAATGAATAGACAAAGTATCAGCAATAGACCACGAGCGATAGCCTATAGCGTTTCCTGACTTAATACCTTCAAAACAATGTGCTTTAGTTCTTTTACATTAAATAAGTAAATCGAACGTGTTCAGATATTTAAACCACATGATTCAGTCGATTTTTAAAACCAAAATCGTCAATCTTGCGTAAGAAATTTTAATAAACGTTATAATAAATAAATGTTGATGGGATCTAAATGAAGGTGAGGATTCAAACGACCTAAAGTTATCACTGCTTTATAACAAAAACGGAATTTGCATATTGCTTTTACATGCACTTATGGTATCAAATAATTAGTACTGTCTGGATAGCAGATTCAGCACTAAACAACATAAAACGGCAGCATCATTCAATTAAACTTCTGAAGTTAGATGTTTAAACAGCCGTACCTTAAAGTTGTACCTTTTCTACTTGGCTTTTCACGTAGGTTTCGTAATTCGTTGCATTATTTTAGACAAACGGTAATTCCCGGGGCGCTAACAGCATTAAATCACTGAAGTGTAACAGATTAAATATATGCCTTAATATAATACATATGCTAGATTTATTACTGGTATTCTCCAACTTATTGGATTATTTTACTATAAGTTAAATAATGATGTGCATCTAACGGAAATTTACGTCACAACAGCAATAATAAAGACATTGGTACATTTTTGTATAAAAAGGAACAAAACGTATAACGATAACCGCAGAGCATTACTAAAATAACTAATTCCATTTATCTTGATCGAACGATATCGATGCTGGTAGTTGCTTAATATTATAATATGATTATCTCGTGACGAATCACTATTTAACTACATATTTGTCAGTGACATTCAAGACCCACTTTTAAACTACAGCTAGGGCTACAGTCACAATTCATAACCAATAAGAAAGTTCATAGCTACAATGCAATATTCAATCTTGGAGGAAAAAGCGTCATTTGTCTTGCTTGCCGTCTGTATAACGCAAGAAAATCACAGCCGCATATTAATGAAATGACAGACGGCATATTTTAGTCCGTTGATTGTAAACTTTCAACGTAAAACTCAACAAATGTCTGTCTTGAGGGGGTGACTGCAAGGTCAAATGTGAGGCATCATAACGGACAAGCGTCAAAATTTTAAAATGTATAATTATTTCCGTTGGAATAATGGGCTATTTTTCTCATACCGTGATGTCGGTAATTTAGCCCATTATATACATAAAAAAATCACTAAGAACAACTACCGACCTTTATTTCTTGTCTTTGCACAAGCCTGATACTTTCAGAAACCTAATTGCGAATCATTTTTGATAGCAAAGACATGAGTAAACCTGAAACACAGCAAGAGAAAAATGTTCTGTCTTAAAAATGAGCATCAAATGACACCGTTAGAAAAAAGATTAGTGACTTAAGCTATAACACGACAACGAGATGAAGAAGAGACGAAATCTAAAGAGAGAATGCAAAATTAGTCCACACTGAGCTGCCCCTCCGCCGGTTACATGGCCTATAATCTGAAGGATCAGAAATGAAAGAAGGAAAAACCTCCATCAAGAAGTACGTGGTTTTTCGTGTAAATCTTCGCTTTTATCCAGTGCTAGCAGCGCGTGCCTTAAATTGCACTGGAAAACACAGGACTGAGGGATCACTTTCGGAAAAACTTTTCGTGCCAGGTTTTATTTAAATAATGTAATAAATAAATAATGTAATAAAGACTGTTACAAGATTATTATTAAGAACCTTAATTTTCATTACATTGGGCATTATACTGCTTACAAAAAACATTGGCTACTTTATAAACAGTGATCGAAATAATGTCATATTTCTAGTACTGTTTAAAAACTGTACGTAAAATGATTACGTATTACGCTGCAGTTCATAACGAAGTTCTCTTGGTCAACTACCATTCATATTCCACATTTTCCATATACATTGTTATTTTCCTGTTGTAGTTCCCTCTTATTCAGTTTATCAGTTAAAAGCTATTTAAAAAAATTAATTACATAGTATCATGCAAGTCAGCCTATAGTTGTATTGCAGCGCGTTGCATCTAAAATTGGTATCACATTATCGACTTTAGCAATTGATATCGGCTTTGAAGCAACACAAAGCATAGAAAATTCTGCTAAAAAGAAGCAGAGGACGTTCGTAACTTCAGGAAGATGCTACAAAGTAAATTTATTTATAACCGTTTCTGGATAAAACACGGTCTCCTATATTTTCAAGGTCGTGGTCACTTTAAAAGTTTCTTTTAATTTGATATGAAATACGTCATTAAATAAAACGTCTTTTAAATAAAAAATCAAATATTTAGAACACATAAATAACAATAAATGTCATTTTTATAAGACGACCTGTCCTCTGTTCCGTTGCAGTTATTTGCAGAAATGTGTGTCACTAATTCATCGGAAAATTGAGGAAGGTACAGAACTACGTTTTTTTTAGCGAAGGTGGGAGTTGCACTGGACACTTGAAAAATACAGATATCAAGCAACTACATTTTCATATGCGCGTATTTACATACGTCTGCGACGCTGCGATGCATGCCCACAAAAACTTCTTTATATTCCGATAAATCTCATCAAATTCCCTCCTGCCTGATGTCCCTCGCGCTTTAAGCCATGGCCCTAAGATCTGTAAGCAAACCATTGAAGTGTTACCGATTATGAATAGTATAGCCTACTCCTGTTTGGTCCTGGTTGTGTAAGGAGCTGAGCTTTCAAGTCGACCCTTGAATTAAATGTTTCCACATCAGAACATTCTCACTTTGCTACACTTGAAACGAGACTTCCTTTGAATGCACCCACCCCTGCTCCATAGACGATGCTGGTCTTTGACAGTTACTATAAGAAAAGTCCCAGAGAAGCATTTCACACAACAGAAATAACTTCGTTAATTGGGCTTGTATTTTAATTAGGTATTTACATGTGTAGCATAGAAATTTTATGTTGTTGTTACCTATTGATATAGTGAACTGATGTAAAAAAAAATATATATTTTTTTTCTGAAATATACTTATTTATGAATTCGTGACAAAAAATGCTCTGTCTTATTAGAGGATAAACAGCTTGTCTAAAGTTCAGTCAAGCTAACGGGGAGGGGCTAAGAAGCAGTACAGAGAATTTACCATCCGAACGTCACCTTGGGATCTAGTAGCAATTCCAGAGAGACTTCCTGGAAGAGATGGGTGAGCCAAATCCCTCCCTACGCCAACATTTAGCGTCTCCCACAACTACTGTCTTCACATGGGGGCCTTGCTTAGGTGACCCAAGCTGGACCACTGGAACAATGTAGAGTAAGAAGAACAAGAAAATAAAGGCAGGAAAAACTCAGTCTCGTGCCGTAAATATCAAAAATCCTGGGCTAAATTTCCTAGCAATCACGACAACAACGGCGACGAAGGAAATCCCCAGTTAGAACACTGGCAACAAATGAATTTTCCTTCTTAATTAGTAAATAATATGGACTACAGATTATTATCTAGTCCCCTTAGATAATTTAGCGGTTAACCCCATCTAACCTTTCAATTGCTATGAGAGGTGAAGTCTGAACAGCTGCAGTTACGCTCTTATGGAAAAACACGTCACTCCATCGCCATGGGCTGATTTTTCTAAAGATTCAATAAATATGTATTGAACCATCATGTCCGTTTTAATATCTTTTAAATAATTCAGAGTGTGGGAGCCAAACTTCAAGGGAAAGTCAAATTTATCATAAAACGAAAAAAAAACACAAGGGCATGTTCATTGTAACTGTCTAATAACACTTGGAATCAATTGAGTTCATGTTTTCCGATTATTTATCCCTCCAGCTTGTAATGTCCCACGGTGAGTTATCTGGTATTCAGAGAATTATTTTTCTCATACGTGAAATGATTCTTACTGCATGTCATGTTCCCTGGGGGGCTGTCCATGCTCTGTCCCAAAGGAGCTTGTTGGCTATAAGCCCCAAGTCTGTCTGTAAAACCCATTTTAAAATGGGTGGGGGCTTCTGTATGATATACTGGATGTGGATTTAAACACATCATGTTAAGTGTATGATACATGGAATTCACACATTTTTGATTCCCCAGTTGTGCTGTGTGCATGTATTTATTTCTTTATAATCAGATCTTGGCGAATAAGCTTCAGTGTGGGAGGCAGTGAGCCAGGAACTAGGGCGCCGGCAACAGAAAGGCACACGTGCAACACTGCGGAGTGGCTAACGTTCTGTTTGTGGAGATACAGACACGGATCTTAACAAGACGTCGGCTAATCTAGCGCGATTAGCAGCAATGCCTGAAGTAGCTGATCCCGCAACATTGTCGCACGGTGCTGGTTGCTCGGACTTGTCCATGTGCTGCTCTGTCTCCTCTCATAAACCTCCACCCCAAAACAAGGAATGGCGTCACTCTCTGAGTCTATACCTGGGTCTCATCCGCAAGGATAACTCCCTCCGTCGTTTAACAACGGCCGCAAAAGTTGCCATTATGAATCTATACGGTGTGTCTGGACAGTCAGATCGCTGCCAGAACTCCTTCATTCCGGATCAGCGGAGAAACTCATTCAGAAGTGATTTGCTAGCCTTTAGCAGATCAGCCACCAGAAAGTTGGACGGCGTCACGCGGGAGAATCGCGCCGACCGACGCTAAAGGCTCGTTCGGGTATCGGAGTCGATTTGGCATTTGCAGAGGAAGGATGTTCAAAATCATGGGGCTGAGTATCTTGTACATGGGTTATGGATGTTACAGCATCTGTGAGCATTCGGCTCTGGCAGCATAATTGTCCCTCTCACGTCAATGCAAATTCAACGTTACACAGGGCAATGAGGACAAGGAGTCATTTAGGATTTAGGATACTCTATCCAATGGCAATTTTCCCTGGGATAGATTCAACCCGTACGGTAAACCATTCTGGTCCCCCCCAGCGATACATGATGGCCAGTCTCACAGCTATAGAATGGGGGGGGGGGGGTGTATGGCATTAAACAGCACAGGACTTAATGCAGCAGCTGTCTCTCATAAGTGCTTCGGCCGATGAGGG
>JAODJX010000001.1:43194568-43207276 GCA_026776945.1 Isichthys henryi
CCCACCCCCCAAAAAACTTACTCTTTTTTTTACGGGGGGGGGGGGGGGGGGGGGGGGGGTTGCCTAATTCTGGTATCTGGGTCTTCAGACGGTACCCTATTGCTCCTGCCTTGCCCAGGAGGTGAATACACATGAACTCCACATGCACACAAATGCACACTCACAACCACACTTTTCAGAAACTTTGCAAACATTTTCATATATTCAGCATAAAAATCCTTTTTATGCAACACAACAATAAAGGGATATTACTTTTACCCATTCATATGATCCTATATTAACTCCAGCAAATTAGGTTAAGCACCACATTGAAAGGTACAACAGTAACTCCTCTACATTTATTCAATCCTACAACTGTTTCCTTATTTGATCCTTACAATGTATGCTAGGCAAAGAAACAAGTAACCCAGGAATGAGAACAGGAGACAAGATATAAATCTTAAAATCATAATGTAGGTAAGCACAGTGAACTTCTGACTTATTAAGGGTGAGCAGATAACCCAAGTCAAGGAGGATGCAACTTCGGGTTTTACAAGCTACTTTAATACTGAAAGTCTCCTGTCAAATAATTCTGTTCTTCTTGTGCTTTGACTGGTTTATTTACTTGACTGAAAGACATCCAGCTGTTTCACAATAACATTAGTGACACATGCCTGATTATTGGATTGGATCACCAATCAGCATGTAGCAAGAAGTCAGTGCTAAAGTGAAATCCAGGTCCTTTTAACTGAAATGACAGTTTACAAACCATGTCCTACTCAAGAGTGTCCTCCTTGACATGGACTATCTGGTCACGTGAGATTTATGAACCATACCAATACTAATTTTTTTCCACACTTTTTTTTTTTTAAATCAATATTAATTTGAACTTATTTCCTAAGAGTTTTTTGAATATTTTTTATAACACCTTCATCGTAGAAAAAATGAAAAAAAGTGTGCATTTTCCATAACAACAAAAGCATATTAAACTTCAGACAAGCTGTACTAATAATCACAAAGATCAGAAACTAATTTTAAAATGTTACATATTTGAACAAAACAAAAATGTAGGAAAACATTAAGGCAACTCTGCTTTTTAGAACTCCAGATGCCAGCGTTAAATGATCCCAGTTTGTAGGGTGGCTATCCCAGTCCACTTCTTCCCACAGGAAGGGCTCATGAATTGTGACCACAATGTTTGACACTTGTGTTTTCTGGCAGCCACTGAATTAACAGCCTTCACACAAGAGTTCCTTTTACTGACCGCCCCCTCGCAGCCTGCACAGTGCGGACTTCCAGCAATCAATATACGCTCACAACGGCAGTCAAATCTATCAGTGACTTTCACAGGAAATAACTTATTTGCGCGCTTACTCATTCAGGTAACTTTGGGTGCTATTAATATACCCTTTCATATTAAAGCATGTCAAACAGGAAACAAGGGTACATGAAGGAAACTCAGTCAAGCATGAGCAGCGAGTACACACACACACACACACACACACACATTAGGTATCTATATCTTTGTGGGGACTCTTCATACATTTCTATGGGAATTACCCAAATTCCAACAATGACAATCTTAACCCCTACCCAGCCATAACCTTAACCTTAAGTAACAAAATACAAGACTTTTGGCAATTTCAGGTTTTTTGATTGCATGCCACAGATATTTTAAAAAATTCACTTGTGGGGACACAGAGCTGAAGCAAGATTCAAACTGGCAGCCTTTACTGACATTGAGATTGTAATTCACGTGGTCTAGTGGCACAGTATGCAACACTGTGGCCTCCTACTTACAGGACTAAGGGTTTGATTCCTGCATTTGAGGTGTTTGCCCGTCCTCACTATCTTTGTGTGGCTTTTCTCACTAAAGATCGGTGCCTCTAAATTGTTCTTGTATCTATGTGTTTGCCATGTGATAAACAGCTATTCAGTCCAGGATGTGCTCTCTGTCCCCTGGGATAGGCTGCAGGCTCTCAGCCAACCTGCATTTCAAAAGCTGAATGGACTACATACTAAATTCAACTGAAGTAATACATTTTGGGTGTCATTTTCCAAGTGCATGTGCTACATGACTAAAAGTGACTCCTGTCCAGGTAAAGTCCCTAGATCTGCCATTAACATTATGAATTTCATAGGAATCAGTGATGTTACGCAAACCATGTGACTGAAGCAGAGGCTTATTTTCAAAACAAAATGCTACAATCACATCTCTGGATTTCCACGGAGCTGTCTAACCTACAGCTTTGAAGTACACATACTGTAGTGAGGATATGGTCTCTTGTTTTTGAATACTGCAGTTAAAATGTAGTATACCATAGTGTTTAAGATCAAATTAGTAAAATACTTTTGATCAAGACATGGAATTTCTACAGCCATAGTACAATATTTACATTTCTTAAAATTGTGATTTTAAATTTTAATTTTTTAAATTGAATGCTGTCAAATGTTGGCACCTTCCATCCGGCAAGCCAGGCTTTTATCACTCAGAGGTGCGCCAGCGCACCCTTCAATAACAATATAACAAAAAAAAGCACAAGAAGTGAAATGTTAATACACTGAAAGTTGGGGAAAAACCTTGGAAAAGCAGGGGAGAGGGAGAAATATCACCAATGCTAGATACAGTCTATAAGAAGTGAATATCCGCAAAGGTGGACATCAGCTCTCCATTCATATATAGGTTTAATAGCCATGTATGCAAAGGACGCTCCCTGTCAATGTCTGCAGAAAGTAAGATTAATGAAGATACCAGGACAATTTCAAGAGCCACTGAGGGACAGGGGCCCTAAAAAAATTAGAACATAATTAGATTGGGGGCCCATTATGGGATGCATAGATGGGGCCCAAGATCTCTAGCAGAGACCCTGCGATATACTAGCAGAAGAAGGGGAATCGCTTTATGCTTTTCAGATGGCACTCCTGGTCTCCTTCGTGCGCTAGTTGGCATGGTCTTTGTTGTGACCTCTGACCTTCATGACCGACGCACAAAAATCAAGGCCCTGCACTTGACTGTCTGACGTGGACCCTGTATGAAACACAGAACGGCTCTGCTATGATTCTGCGGGTCTGGTGTGGGGATCAGACCTTTGCCCTTATTAATAAGCCTGCCCCCCCCCCCCAAGAGAATTACATACACAATAGAGGGAGTTAATAAATTGGTTACAGTGGCCCCACCATTTTTTCTGTGCTTGAGGAGAGAGTGGCACACAGGCATGTCTGACCACTTCTGTAAGCCTATTGCCTGATTCCTATGACCATATACATGCATATACTATGAATAAACTGCAATTACAAACATCCCCGGAAAAATATTAATCAGCATTTCAGACACTTTGTTTTCACACATATCAGACACATATCAGGGACTAATGGAAATTAAAGTTTACATATAGCAAAAACTTCCCAGGCATAATTATTTTTTTAAAATATAAAGGTAGCAATTGTAATCTAGGATGTAATATATTTATCTGGCAGAAATATGGAACCGGATTACAATGGCGTGCATTACAAAACAATTAAATTGTTTGCATGTGCAAGCGACTGTAATTTATAAACAAATTGCAATATTCACACATAGCTCCGGTAAATGCTTATCCGTTGCCGAGTGGACAAACGACAAAATGGTTGAACTGTTTGTCTGAACACAGGTCTTAACGTCTAACCACTATTTAGGTAATCTGCCTCATCATAATATTGGTTTACTCTAGTTTTTTTTTTTTTTGTGAAAGACAGCATGACAGTTTATAGATTCAGTTACATCGGTTACATACATGAAGGGCAGCAAAATCTTTGAAAAACTTGTTCTACAATAGCTGGTCAAATTTCCAGGAAATTTTACCTACAAGTTCTTCATTTGTGCAGGTCAAAGTTACGGGGAAATGCAATGTTTATGAGAGTCGCTTAAAAGCATTCAGATGATTTACTTTTTGTTCACTAGCTACCGCCGTCTAACCCCGTTTGCAAAATAGGTGAAAATGCAGGTATCGAGTGATTTAATACGACAGGCAACTTACCCTTAATTGGCTTACCGAGTTTTGACAAATACGCTCTTTTCTGTTATATTTCATGCGCAGATTTTGTCCAGGAGACGAGTAAACAGGCTTTTAATTAGCTCTAAAGCCACGACTGCGAATGGAGCCCTTGAGACGGCGGCATCGTTATCACCGTCTCATTATTGCTTAAGCTCACGAGGGGAATAATTTCAAAACGGGAAGGAGATGCGGTAAGAAGTTGCATGAAAAGTGGGAGGAAAAAAACCTGCAATCATCATTGCCGTACACTCACCTCCGTTTTATTACTTTTAAAATATGCATTAATATTTATATTAATATAATTAATAAAATATGAATATATGTTTTATACTCTTGATCTTATTCTTAACGTCTTATAAACAGCCTTAACATTTAATTAGTATTCCAACTATTTGGACTCATGTATTTACACATGCACATATACACATTTTTCGCACGGATAGAGTGAGAACTGCTTCTGCAGAATCCCAAGTTGTATATACAGCAACTTTGCATTTAGGGTGCGGTTCAGTTTTAAGAAGCCTGCTGACGTCATTGAAAACGATTGGCTGCTTTCAACGCAATGGACAACACCAGTCAGCCGTTCGTATTAACAAACAGTCAAAAGTCAGGTAGCAGAGTGGAGGAAGCGGGAAAATTAGCCCCAAGAAATGAATACGCAATCCTCCCCTGGTCCATTAGCGATTACCATCTGGGACCGAACTGCAGAGGAAGGTTAATGATTTGTTTTAAGGGCCAATCGACTGGTATGGAAGTCCAGTGAAATCAGTCTTAAAAATACAGTATATACTTAGAGCAGCTGCGGGGCGCATGCGGACATGTGGAAATCTGATGGATGCTTCAAAGTCATTATTTAATCCTGCAGTTTATGGCTCTTATCCTATTTCAGGCTAAGGGTTTAATTTTGTTGCTAAGACGAAATTATACTTACCATCACATTCAATCACAGTAATGCTGGGAATAGATTAAGAGGAATTTCTGCGCTGCACAGATTCATGAGTGATAGGCCAAAAGCTGAAGACATATCCTTTAGGAGAATTATTTCAATTAAGTCCGAAGCATACCACAGTTACTCCTTTCGGCGTTGTCATGTACTTACTGTATGAATTAATATTCAATATTTAAGAAAGTAACAGAACATGTGAAGGACCATTAGACATCTTATTGCTTCTAAGTCAGCTTTAAAGAGGATCGTCTCAGTTTGAGGTGGGACGTGACCCTGTGCCGCGTATATTAGCTTTGTTCTTTGACCTTATCTCCGACACAAAGTCGAGCTTTCGCCTTTTGCCAAGACAAACAAAGAGTTAACATTTCCCAAGGTAGACATGTTTCCGATTCAATTAGTTTTAATGAAGCCTCTGCTCTCTGGTTGCTGAACTAGAAGGAGCGCCGATGAATGCCCAGAGCTTGGAGAGGAGACATTAAAGAACAAGGGGCTTAGGATCCAGAGTGTTTATTGCTAAGTGTTTGGAAAATGCTTTTATTGGGCCAGTCAGGGCAGTTTCCAAATAATCACTGCGTTACATAACGATTCAAAAAGGTTAAAACCCAAAGGTTGGGGCTTTTCTGAAGAACCATTTGAAATAGTATGACTTATGTAAAATGCAACACAAATGCAATAAGTAAATCTTATAAAACACGTGTCTAACGCATACAGTTGAAATACATGTTTAGTATAAGCCAGACTAAAGCGTGTTCTTTGTGGAATTTGAAAAAGGCTGAGCTAATCACCAAACACTATAACGCTCTTTCAAAAAAGCAAGGAGGAAGGATGACTGGCATGTATGAAAAGGGCGTTTTGTTAGTTTGTTTTCTTAGATCAAAGGGTTTCGATGTGTGGAAGGATGGCAGACTGCAGTTTGTTGCAGTTCCTGATTTTCTTCCTAAACGAGATGACAACGAGATGGGCACCCAAGCCGAGTCTTTTCACGTCATCACACTCACCGCGGTGTGTGGACACACTCCTGCCTCGTCCCCATTCAGTCGTGTCTCATCAGTCCTGTTCTCAGTGACGGAGACATTCTTGAAGAATGCTTATGTTTGTATAGAACAGGTGTTTTCAAAATGAAACAGACCAGAGCTTGTGATCCCCTACTACTACTACGTGATTAAATAATCAACTGTCGACTCAGGACCAGGCCCTGCTTTTTGAGAGATGGGGGGGGGGGTACCTTTTTGCTACAACTGTTTCAAATTAATTAACTTTCTAACACTTCAAGTGACATCACACACGGAATCATATTCTTTATAGACATTCCATTCCGTATGTGGCGTATAGACATTCCATTATTTATACAATGTACATACATTCCATTATGTATACAATGTACATACATTCCATTATGTATACAATATACATACATGCCATTATGTATATAACGTACATACATTCCATTATGTTAATAGTGCACAAGCATTCCATTCTATTTATAGTGTATGTTCATTCCATTCTGTATATCGTGTTTGCATATTCTGTTCTTTATATAGTGTAATCTATGTAGTGATTATATACTGTCATTCTTGTTATACCTTTGTCCTCTTTAAGGGGACGTACTGCATGGAAAAGTGCCAGAACAAAAGTGGATTCTGCCACAGAAAGGATTCAGGTGTTACTTATCAGCCAGCAACCTGTGTGTTTTGTGGAATTTTCTACCAAAATAGAAGTCATGACAACCACACCCCCGTAGGGTGACATGTCTGTCTTAAAGTCAGGCCCTTAGCAAAAAAAAACTACAACAAAATAAAAATCAAAACGGAAAAGGAAAAGAAATGACTGATTTCTGACGTGACAGTTTTGGAAAGTTCAAGCAGAAAACCAATTATAATGATCAGCGCAAGGCTTCCAGCCTGTCTGCGGAAAATGCAGAGAAAAATAGAAGGAGGCTGAGCTTACGGGCACAGAGAGACCACCTGTCCCACACCGCGAACCGAGATTATATAAATATTTGTCTTTATTTGCTGGTGAGTTTCCTAGCAGCTGTATTCGAGTATAAATCAAATCAAGTTCGGATTATAAAGTAAAAGAGCATGGTTTAAGGTAATCTATCCCACAGGAACTGTGCTCAGGTTAATCAAATAGAGCTTAAAACTACAGTATATGGTATACCCGTGTGGGCAGAGGTCTGGTCGATATTTTTATGCTTAATGAATCATGCCTGTAGAGAGAATGCGAGTGTCTGTTTATATAAAGAGAGAAAAAGACACTGGAAAAAATAGTGTGGGAGAGTTACAGTATTCAAACAGTTTTTTCTATTCTTGTATTAAAATGAAAATATTCTACACTAACTATTTTAATGTAGTTATGTTGGCGTATATGTATTTGGTTATATCCCATAACCTTTATGACAGAAATATGCAAAATAATTTGCATGGGGAAGCCATCTTCCTGTTGTGATGTCAGTTCCTGTTTTTGTTGCCGTCTGGAATCACCCGGCCAGCATCGGCCTGCGTCTGGGGGAGACGGGGAACTGAACCAGCTTACTCCTGCCCACAGAAGGCGTTGCATAAGAGGGAAGTCAGCTCAGCATTTTCTGAAAAATCTGTTCTACTGGGTGTCAGACAGCCAGTAGCAGATCTAAGGGGTGCCAGTGGATCCCCTAGCAAACATGAGGCCAGTCCTGTTGCCAACCAACATAAAAATAGTAAAGTTTTTTTTAGAAAACACATGCTGTGGTGTTGCCATCCCCTTAAATATACAATATGTGGACAAAACTATTGGGACACACCTCTTAATCATTGAATTCAGGTGTTTCATTCAGACCCATTGCCACAGGTGTATCAAGGACCTAGACATACAGTCAGGTTTACAAACATTTGTGAAAGAATCGGTTGTTCTGAAGAACTCAGGAAGCATGGTACTGTCATAGGACGCCACCTCGGCAATAAGTCAGCTTGTGAAATTTCCTCCCTGCTAGATATTCCACCATCAGTTGTAAGTGGTGTTATTGCAATGTGGAAGCATTTACGAATAACAGAAATCGTAAAACTAGCAAAGTAACAGAGTGAGATTGCCATGTGTTGAGGCGCATACTACGTAAAAGTCACTAACGCTCTGTTGAGCTAATAATTGCAGAGTTCCAGACTTCCTCTGGCATTAGCCCCAGCACTATGGGCTTCTATGGCCGAGCAGCTGCATGCAAGCCTCACATCATAAAGCGTAGTGCCAAGTATTGGATGCAGTGGTGTAAAGCATGCCACCACTGGACACTGGAGCAGTGGAAACATGTACTTTGAGTGACAATTCACGCTTCTCAGTCTGGCGGTCTTATGGATGAATCTGGGTTTGCCAGATGCCAGGAGAATGTCAGGTGCCTGACTGCATTGTGCCAACTGTAAAGTTTGGTGGAGGAGGGATAATGATATGGGGTTGTTTTCAGGGGTTTGCTTAGGCGCCTTAGTTCCAGTGAAGGGACTCTTAATGCTTCAGTGTACTAAAACATTTTGGACAATTGTAAGTTTCCAGCTTTGTGGGGACAGTTTGAAGGGAAGGACCTCTTCTGTTCCAGCATGACTGTGCCCCAGTATGCAAAGCATGGTCCATAAAGACATTGTTGGGTGAGTTTGGTGTGGAAGAACTTAACTGGCCCACACAGAGATCTGACCTCAACTCCACTGAACAACTTTGGGATGAACTAGAACAGAAATTGTAAACCAGGTCTTCACGTCCAACATCAGTGCCTGACCTCGCAAATGCTCTTCAGGGTGAATGGCCAAAAACTCCCAGGCACACTCCAAAATCTTGTGGAAAGCCTTCCCAGAAGAGTGGCAGCTGTTACACCTGCTAAGAGGGGGCCGACTGTATATCAATGCCTATGGATTTAGAATGTGATGTCATAAAGTTCCTGTGGGTGTAAGTCAGGTGTCAAAATACTTTTTTCCATACAGTGTATTTGGACCCTGATGACCATTCCAATCAGAATTTTCTGCAGGCGCCACTGCAGACAGCACACTGCAGTATATTCGTTTGGGACATACACAGACGTTGATAACCTACTTTTACTTGCCAATTAATTACAGTTGTGTAAGTACTGATACTAGTGATTAACAATGGCCAATATCACTAAGCGCATAATGGGCCAGCATCCCATCGAGGGTGTCCCCCTGCCTTGTGTCCTGACCTTCCAGAGAGAGGCTTCCAAGATTGTACTGCAGGGCATAGAAACTGCTCAGTCTCCCATTTCCCACAATCCCTTTCTCTGTTCACTCAATAATGTGGGCATTCATTATAACTCAAGCACTGCTAATGCAGATAATGTCAGTGTAAGGCAGTCCACTGGAAAAAAATAAATAGTACTCCATCGCTGTAGTATTGTGCTGCATGTTAGTGACTAAGAAGCATTTAGTGTGTATTATGCTCTTAGAAGCCATTATAAGCATGTATGTGCTTCATAAAAAGTGTAAACACTTGATTTTAATATCAGTTTAATTGAAGTTTAACTTCTCATTGGGCTACTGAATATTCCGGCGAAGATTATCTCTGTATTAATTAAAAATTGGGAGGGTGGTGGGTGGGATTCAAGAGGAGTTTTAAAGTATTAGAAGACGGGAAAACAGATCGTTTTAAAGCTGTTTTGTATGGACATAATGCTCTTCTATGTTACACAGTAGATCACATAAAGGACGCTAGACGTTTGCAGAAAGAACTTTAATTTCAATGTTCCAAGTCATTTTTTGGGTTAGAAAAAATGCATCTTTTAAGCCTTAACGGGGAAACAGTAGATACCAGACAGCCAAGAGAATCTTAACAGGAAGCACAAGGTGCGACACAAGCGTGTTTTAAATGCTTAAAATTCTAGTACACATCCAATTTCTGATCCGAGACATAATGCAGCCCCGTCTGTGTGATTCTGATACAGGTGCAGGATTCTGACTGACTTACAGCAGTGTTGGTCTTTTAATTTGACCATTAATTTCTAGTGAGGCTTGTAGTAAGTAGTGATAATATCTCATATTATTAACTTTTAACTATTCCGACAAAATATTAGTGTTTCTCTTTATATTGTGTGTTTATTGTATATTGCATGCAGCAAAATGGCGACATAGTGGTGTAATTCTGGCCATTAACAGTTAAAAAAGTTTTTCAAGCTGAATGACTTACTGAATATAGATAATAATTATACTTTTCCTTTTAAAAGAATTTTAATAATCATAATAGTTTGAATAAGTATTCCGTTATTACCAATGGATGAATAAAAGGAGAGAAATAAAATAAAACTGATTACACTTTTATTAAATATTTGAGTCTCAGAATAGCCATAAAATTGCCCTTCACGGGCTCTTCTACGCAGAGTGAAAAGATGAGCATTAATTTCGAGTCGCTCTTTGATTGGCTGCGACACGCCTGCCACAGGTCAGCGGCTGACGCACCTTACCATGACACAAACAAATAAGGGACGGCGTTTCCCGGCTCCCACCTCTCACCAGTGCGTGACTGCAGTGCCAAAAGCGGGAGGGCTGTGGAGATAGGGAGCTAGAAGGAGGAGACAGGGAGAGGTTAGGAGAGAGAGAAGGAGGTGGTGCTTCTTTGTGACGCTTCTTATTTTTATTGGGGGGGGGGGGGGCAAGCAGCAGCAACACCTATTTTGTTTTTTATAGAATTTACACTATTATTATTATGCTTTTTTGCCATGGGAGTTTTTTTTGTAATTCGCATGTTGATAGAGGACAGTCCAAAGTAATGGGTCACCAAATTTGGAGTCAATCCATCCATCCCTGTAGCGCCACCATTAAACCAAATTTTAAGGTACATCTTTGCATATAACTTTTGAATCATTTGGTCTACGCTTGTGATCTTTGATTCCTCAGAATCCTTGCATCATCCCAATTTGAATGCACGTGTTAATGGATTTTCTGCCCTTTTGAATTTGTCAAGAAACCTACTTTTGCGAATTCATCCTAGGGCGTTGATCGTATCACCACCAAATTTTGTGCATCATCTAGAGAGGGTTGTGAACAAACCATTATGCTAAGTCCAATGGTATGGTTGCAGCCGTCTAAAACCAAGTCGATGACTTGGGACCCAGTTCTGAGGAAGCCTAATAAAAGTCGTGGCCACTAGGGAGCGATGCAATAAGCACAACCGTGTTTTGTAGAATAACTGTTGTTTGATTACATTATTTTTGATTACAAAAATAAATGTGTCTTGTAATACTATCAGATCTTCACAGGCTGATCTATGGCAATTTCCGTGTCCATCTAATTTATGCGGCCACCATTTTGGATTTTACTGAAAAATGAAGAATTTGAGTCATTTCACCACTGGAGAGTGCTGCACTGAGCAAAACCATGTTTTTTCCTAATACATAATGTACTGGCCTTATAAAAGTGGTTGTTAAGACTGGGAGTTGTCAGAATTTGCCTCTGCCAGTCCCATCATGTCCCTGTTTTGCCTTCAGATGTCACTGGCTTTCCCATATGCTACTAATGGTTCCCAGCCTAGTGGCTCAATTACTCAGAGTTGTCTCCCATTTATAACTTGTTACCTGTGTGTGTATTTGCCTACCTGTGCTGTTACCCTGTTGGTCACTGTTAATGCTGTGTGTTCATTTCCATTTGTGATCCGCTACCACATCCCCTCTTGTTGACGTGCGTTTCTGCTTCTCTATTAGGTTCTATTTCAGATGTTACTAATCTATCCTGCGCACCCCAGCTACGCCGAATGCTCTTCATGTCCACGCTCCCATTAAGCATAGGTCTGCCCCCTTCCTCTTATTGGTTTATTCCAGACCTTTGAGCCCTGAAGACAACTGGCCGCTGCCTAGAACTGCTTTATAAAAAGACAGGCCTCACTGTACATTCCTTAAGTTACAGCGAACATATACTGAAATGTTAGTCTGCTCTTATAGATGCTCCTACATCATATTATTCAACAGCCATTAAATAGTTAAAACTGTAGGCTGACTCCATTTTTCTACTATAAACAGGCTAATTAATGCTCTTCATTTGACACCACCTGCCACTTTGCAGCAATATGACACTTTTTATAACTTTTTCCAAAGCAAAATTGCCTCTGATTGTAAGACTTTCCCTACCTCTACCCCTATTCAAGGCTTTACTCCTGAATATTCAATTACTCTATTTTCTGATTGCTCTCTTACTACGGCCCCCTACGTCATGGAGTTAATTGTGATATCTAATTCTACCTTCGGCCAGTTTGACACTGCTTATCTGATCTGATAAACAGATCTCTAGTCTCAGGCAGTCTGATTTAGCATCAATCAACTTTCTTAAACTATTGCAGTCTGGTTTCCGTTCACTTCACAGTATTGAGACACTCCTTAGTAGCGATGGATCGACGCTTCATGAACCATGTGGTTTACTTCATGAAGCCACTAGACAGTGCCCTCTGATGAAAAATGAGCACAAAGCATGACCCAAGAGCACCATCTAGTGGGGTCAAAAAATACAGCAAATGGTTCAAGAGGCATCCTTAGTGTTCTTAATGACTTTGTCTTTGCAGTTAACATTGGGGCTGTCAGGATTGTTTTTCTTTTGGATATAAGCTCTGCCTTCCACACTGTTTCTCATACTTCACTTATGGACGTCATTCATCTATTAGCATTACTAGTATGCACTCCTGGTTTATCTCATACTTTTCTGATAGACAACAGTTCCTAGGCATTAATACATACAAATCAAACAGTGCCTTTGTTGTGGATGATATTTAGTATCCTAAGACTATATGCTGACAAAACTC
>JAODJX010000001.1:43253197-43269773 GCA_026776945.1 Isichthys henryi
CCACCCCCGCCCCCCAACACTGTCACAGCTGTCAGATGTCATCCCAGAGCAGTCCTGTCACCACAGGAGAGGGACAGCATCTCTCCTCCCATTGCTCGCCCCATGCAAATGTCCACTTAGCAGATGAATACCGCCGATATTAGACACATTCTTCATGCTTTTATGCAAACGAAAGATCTGTGTCATCCCAGCATTTCATGGAAATAAGGCGCAATTTATTCCTCGTGGGAAGAGTGAAGCCGCCTGTAAAGAATGGGGAAATTGTTTGGTTCGGCCTATTAAAATGGGCGATAAAATACGGTCCTGAAAAACAAACAATGGCAGAGTTTGGGGGTAAGAGGGAATTAAGGAGAAGCAGCAGCTTTGTGCAGAGGAGAAAACACAGGAAATGAAAGAGCCACCCTCTATTTCAGAATTCACTCTTCACCTGTAACCCTGCACACTTCATAGCCATTGTACTGACGCTTACATTCAATGCTGGGACAATCGCAATAGTTTTTTTTGAAAAATGTATTTTATGCTCAGGTCTCTGGTAAGGGCTGAGCAGCTAAAGAAGTGGAAGTGGCAGCACTTAAGAACAATTTTTTTATGTGTGGCTTGAGTGCTATTTGTATCATAGGTACTACAGGTACGTGATAAGGAGATGATTACAAAAAACTGCTGCCATTTTTGCATGTAGTTTTCAAAGCTATACGTGTGTATATACATATATGTGTGTGTATTTGTGTGTGTGCGTGTGTATGTATAGTCTTTATTATATATTTTCAGGAGATATAAGTGCTAGTGCCTCAGAAAGCAGTTTCCCGGCATTGCCTTGTCTTTTTCGTGTGAGGACACTGAACAAAAGAAATTTTAGAGATCGCTGCATGTAGACGAAGAGCCGAGACCGCGACAGCCGTAACTAAAATACTTACCAAGTCATCCAGCTAAAAAGCTAATTACAGCCTTTTTATCACCAAAGCCGAACCATGTTTGTGACATTAGCGCGGAGGGCGAGTCACGTGACCAAACTCCGGAATTTTAAACCGCAGACATCTGAACCAGGTGGATTAAAGGTTGGTTAAACATCGAACCGGAATCCATATGCAAATTTCTAACACCAATTAGGAGACGCCGCTTGTGATGTTATCTCTCCATCACATTATGCTGCTCTGTTTTCAAACAATGAATTTAATTCAATCAAATTAAAAGCTCAGAAGTCAGAGATTACGGGTTTGTGAACGAAAACGAGGTCTGACTTGTTTACATTCTTTAAAGCAAACTATAAGAGATTCGATTACAGTGTATTTGATGACTAAAGTCAATGTGTCGTTAAAAAAGAAGCGGATTTATTGATTGTTTTTCTGCATTGTCTGAACGAAGCAAAATTACGAATGTGAGCAGCTGCGATAAGAATGCAGGAGTGAGTGAAATCACATTGGTGTGAAGGTGCCGTTGTGATCATCCTGAGGCGTTTGAGGAAGACCGCAACGTTGGAATCACCCAAGCATGCACCGACGAGACTGAATCAATGTTTCGCCGTTCTGTGTCAGGCCCAGCCCTGGGCCGAGAGATCAGCGGTCCCCAAAGGCACGGTTAACAAATGGAGAGGGGGGAAAAAGGCAGAGAAAACTTCTGGACGGTCACTGGGCTGGTGCTAAGTGATCTGTGTTCGCTCCGGACACGCCATTCCCTAACCCTGTGAAATTAACATTCCTTCCTGACATCTGACCCCCTGACCTCACACATAATATCAAATTCAAAAAGCACCATGCATGAGTGTTCCCGGGTAATGTAAAAAATCACCCCCAACCCGAAATGACCGTGCCAGTGTTTGTCTCCAGCAAAGCCTTGGTGAGCCCACGGTCCGTCTACGAACTTTAAGACGAGAGTTAATAAAAGGAAACAAAGACGACTCAA
Organism: Isichthys henryi; assembly: GCA_026776945.1. Taxonomy (NCBI): domain Eukaryota; kingdom Metazoa; phylum Chordata; class Actinopteri; order Osteoglossiformes; family Mormyridae; genus Isichthys; species Isichthys henryi. The sequence continues at coordinate 43,255,097 of JAODJX010000001.1, forward strand.
CCTGCCCATTTCCTTCCCGTTCCTACAAAAATGCTTCCATTTCCATTATCGGGTTGTTTTTCCTCAATTAAGCCAGAAAATAAGACTGTAGACACCCTTAATGGTTTCAAAATGGTTTTTTCCCCCCTTACCTGCAACAAAAATCTGTACAGAATGTGCCAGGTTTTTTTTATGGTTTCTGGAAGCATTAAAGGCGTAAAGAAGTGTTTTTTAATGAAAATAATTTCACGGCTACCACCTGGAGGATGACAGCGTACAAGGGTAGCTACAATGTGCTACGTGCCTCTCTTAGACTCTGCCGAAGGGAAGATTGGCAGCCTGAAGTGGGGTTTACAGGCAGACCTACACACAAGACCTCTTCACCCATGACTCATAATCACTACTCAGCAAGAGACATATGTCCCAGGAAAAAGGCTCTCGCAGCCATTAGAGGTGTGCTTAAACTCCACTTAAATATCACTCCGTCGACTATTACTTAAACCATAGTTTGGTATTTAAATGACACTTTTAGGTGCTTTTTAAGTTTGGTAATACAATTGCCGTCGAGCTGCGACTGAGATCTGGCGTTGTTGTGACAGAGTGGCCGATGCGGGAAACCCTGCGATGCCAAGAAATGACAAAAGCAATCAGCGCTAAGGGGATGGTCCCTCAGTGCCTTCGGACCATAACACTTCTCATTAAGAGTGACTTGCTTTTCTTATAAAGATGAGCCGTGAATACTATAGTAGAGGATCACCTTTAGGTGTTATTTAATGTTTTTTTAGCCTCTACAGAATATCATGGAAATATAGATCACTTCTGCGATTGAATATTCAATTCATTTTGGTTCAAAGAGAGGGAAACGGTGAAACATGTCCACAACGTCCGAATCCTTTAGACAAAAACAGATGGTTGTAGATTTCTTTATTATTATTATTTTAAATCCCTTTTTCTTTCCACTAGTTGTACTGTGGTAAGAAATGGCCTCCTGGAGCCATGTATTACATGAGCGTGGGCAGATCCCAAAGCGGGATGGACGAGAAGATCAGCAGAGGCAGCATCCACCCCGGGGTCAGCTCCTTCCGTGACGCAGAGCCAGGGTGATGGCGTGTAAACAAACGTGACGGATCCTGTCACGGGCACACGCGGCGGATCGAGCGTTTAACGATGACCGCCCATAATCCTGGCCGGGAGGTGCGGGATGCTGTGGAAACACGGTCAGAGCATCCGTCACCGACGCTGCCGCCCCCTTTGACATCCTCCACAAACCTGACCTGACTGCTTATTGCTAACATATGGCTTAGTCACCCCTTTAAACAATCATTAATCCATCCATCCATCCATCTTCTATCGCCGCTTATCCAGTGCAGGGCTGTGAGGGGCCCCGGAGCCTATCCCAGAATGCACAGGGCAGAAAGTGCTCTGGATGGGATGTCAGTTCATCGCAAGGTGCGTACACACACACACACACACACACATATTGCTCCTTACTTTTCATTTTACATCCTCCTGATCAAAGCCTTAGTATGTAATGTCACAGATTCCATTGCGTTTATTGTCTTATTTTACAGTTTCATTTTATTGATATTTTAACATTATTATTTTATCATTAACCCTGTTGTGCTATTACAGTTCTTTGTCTTACATATTTCCCCTTTGAGCATAATCCAGAATGCAGGCGGAAAAAGTATTTCACAGCACACATGTACAATGTAACAAATAAAATGAGAAGTAAAACGTGAAGCTGGCAGATCAGAGACAGCGATACTGCATGGCTTTGCACTGTGTAAAACAGGGCAAATGAGAACATAAATCACCTATACAGCTAAAGAGGCACTGACCAGCCTGTGCCCCAAATCTACTGTGATTACAGATGACCCTTCCACATTGCAGGGGTTAGGGGTGCAGGCACCCTGCGATCTGGAAAAACCGCGCAATATTTTCTGGCGCGCGGAGTAAAGTGAAGCAAAATGGATCATGTGACATCAGCAGACATCACGGCTGCCATAAACACGCTCGGCAAACCATTCCTGCGTCACCTGCTGCCCCTCACTGCAGCTTTCACAAAACTCCCCCAAAAAAAGTTCCCATTTCATTTCTTATGCGTTACTCTCGGTGATTAAATATATTTTTTACTTATTAAATATATTTGTCATGTCTTGGTTTTGTTTAATTTTGAATATGCTACACTACTATTTAATTTTTGTTGAATACTACTCAGTTAGTTTTCAGTTAATTTTAGTCTTCAGTTAATCTACTGTGTAAGGCGGATTTACAGCCCGATACTCCTTGCCACAGGCTGCGGAAGTGAAATTTAACAACACTTTGTAGATAACAGAATTAGCCTGGTGTTAGTGGTCAGTATTTATCATTCTGAGGCGTGATGATATCTGTTAAGAGGACAAGGCAATAGTATGTGGTTGTTTTATGTTCAGAGAAACACTAAATTAAAGTCATGGCACTCATTTTTTACAGTCAGCATGCTTTATTGATCGTTTTATTTTATTTAGATTGATTTTTTTTTTTTTTTAGAAAATAGTGTTCCGCTCAATAAGTTTAAAGCCATGTTCAGACAGATTATCTAACATACTATGGGATATTATTTCACGTCGTTTCTTGGAGACAGTCTTTCATTGCGTAAAATTAATGCGCTGTTTATAATTTGCTATTTAGTTATTTGCATATTTTGGGATCTGCTCTGGGAATCTTTTAGATCTTGAGAGCTTATGGCTGCACATCATGATAGATGCTTGGGTACCTGTGATCAAAAGGAAAATGCCCATGGGTTATTCCACTACAGACATGTAACATAAACCCACGCTGCCTATTTAACTGGACATGATTGTCAGAGACTCCTTAATTTAACTCCTTAGATGTAGAGACTCATACTTCTTCTGACTGTAATGTGATTCCATGATTTGAAACAGGTACATTAATATATTTACAGTAGCAATATAGTTTGTACATCACAGAGATGAAGAACCTTAGTTTTCCATCCTCTTTGGAGGCCAGTAATGAAAACCCCCAAAGGCAATCGCAATCCTGTCACACCCTGCTCATCGTACCCTCCCATTTCCTCCCTAGTGTGGCCTAATGAGCCACACCTGTTTACCTGTTGTCTCAACTCCTGTTCCTAACTCTCATGTGAATCACTCACAGCTGCCTCTTGTTTGGTCCTTCATTAGTCATGTATTTAAGTGCTTCCCAGTCCTGTGGTCCCCAGTCTTGGCATTAACGTCAAACCTCTGTGTTGCCTGTGTTTTCCCTTGTTCCCGTTTTGGATCCCCAGTGATCTCATTTGTTTTCAGCATTTGTTAATTCAGTCAAATAAAACCCACTTGCTCCCATGTTCTTCATCCCTCAACACGTGGAACGTTTAGCCTTAGCACTCAGCGACCTGGCACCCATAACCGAGCTGAGGGGAAGGTCCATTGGGGAGATTCTACCCACCCAGTTTACCACTCGCACCAGTGTTTACGAATAATTGCATTTCACTATATATAATTCATTTCAATCAACAGGCTTGCGGGCAAGGCGAACTCTCGTTTGCGTGGGAGTTCGTCTAATAAGCGGCAGGGCTGTGAGGAAGGCTTGTCAATGTTTGCCAGCGCGTTTGCTCAGGGATAAAGCGCGTGATGAATTTCCCCACATCCGCATGTATGCATGCGGCCCCTGATTCTGCTTGGTGTGAGGAATGCCCCTGGTGTGCCTTTAAAACTCCCCAAGAATCAAAGAATTAACAGTTCCAGACCGCACAAAAAACCCTCAATCCCCCTTTAATAACTATTTTATTTCGGTTGCACTGAGGAAAAAGAACGGAGGAAAGGTGCATGTGAGCAGCTCCTTTACATCGCCATGGACATACTACATTCTTTCACGATTAAACCCTAAAATCTTGTTTACTTTAATATATGGAAAATTTGCATGGTAACAAAGGTCTGTAAATCGCGGGTCAATAATAATAAAGAAACAATAATGATAATTTGGATAAATTGCATGGTTCACCCCACATTGCTTCGATATTCAGGCAGGATATCATGGAAATTTTAACAGTCATAGCAGATTAACCTTGTGTGTGCTTTTCTTACCATCAATCAGATGAATTTACATGCATCAGAATGAAAATGCTCTTTGGAGGGAAAAGGTGTTTTTTTCCTCCCTTCACATCTTGGACCACCTCCCTGTGAAAAATCTGAACTATTATACTGGCATTTTTAAGCATTAATAATAAATCACGCATGGCTTGAGTGGGGAGATGAGAGACGTAATGTTGGTGAAGTGGTGTCTCGGGTGCGTCCTTGTCAAGTGACTTGGAATGAGCGCCTCACGATGAAATGGCTAATCTGCTTCTTGTGTACACCGGTGAAACACGTGACCCTTTGTCATGCAGACGCCTAAGGTATGGCGTGTGACTGTTTTGGAAGGGTAGCTGCAGGCATGGTCTATACTGAAAAGTCTAAATATTGCCCGAGATTCCGTGAAATGTTTGGGAATTTTTAACAGTCCAGTTAGAAGATGTCATTATAATATAAACATTTTAACGTAAGCAGTGCCTTGGTTTGGGGAGTCTTTCTCATTTGTTTCATGGATTCTAAGTGACCAGTTGCGTCAGCCGTACGGAAACACTTGTTAACACCGCAAGTACTAACTGGAAGATGGAGATTACGAAAAAAATATGACTGAAGAATTGCAACAAGGTCTCTCATGAAGAATATTTTGAATATCATTGCAGCCCATTCTGGAAGGACTTATCCAGCTCTCCTTTACCTCTGCCTGAGTTGTGAAGAGTAATGGTTATGGAGAACATGGTTATGGAGAACAGCACACCGACATTTGTTAAAGGAGATCTATGAGGACAGCTGAGATTATGTTTTAAAGTGCAATTTAAAAACAATAACACCAATCAATGGGCCCAAATAGTAGGAGATTTAGCTTCTGAATGACAGGAGGGACTGGTAGGGACACAGGAATGTGCATCCTCACTGGCCTCAGATGGAACTGATTAACAGCAGCTTGCTGTCAGGGACAAGGCATTATGGGTAGGGTGGTAGGGATTCGGTATGCCTACCGTGTCAGTTACCACATGTCCGTTTTGAGGCCTCATTGAAAGCTGGGGTGACTGAAATTGGAAAATGACTGGCTTCAGAATAAACATTCCTTCCTTTTGTGTATTTCTGAGCTAGTATTTAATGGTGGGTCACTATGTATCACAGAACGGGAATAAACTTTCAACGTGCTGATTGGTCAGTTTTTCTCCAGAAAAAAAAGATTATCGCATATTAATTTAACGATATATATTATCTTTTCGCTTTTTTATCAGGAGACACCACTATAAGCAGCACAAATTCAACGTAATAACGTCGAACATACGTCCGCGTGCTACATTCAGCACCGTCAGCCCATGAAAAGTCCTGCCGCAACATCTGTTAAGAATAAAGAAGAGAGCAAATGTTATCAGACAGGGGCTCTTACAAGGACCCCAGTGGCGTGTCAGGATCTTCGGAATTAGAATGTGAATATTAATCAATCCCCCGGCTTGAATTAAACGCCGAAATCCCTGCCCCATAAGATTTCGAGGCAAGAAATGTAGATTTCCTTTATTAGACTGTCTTCATTGTCTGTTTAGCTACTTAATTGCTCTGTGCCTTTGCTCGCCAGAAGTCGGTCCGTGCCACGTCCCCATCAAATTACTCCGCTTAAGCTGCTGCTCCCGATATATTATGGGCTACCTTTCTTAGAAATGTGAGTATTCCGACACTAGTAGCTCAAGAATAACTTTCCTATATTTCCTGAGCTGTGATGTTGCAAAAAAAGGCATAACATTAATCAATAAAGACTTTTTCATGTTAACCAGGAAGTATATTCTTACACAGCGACATTTTTCAAGTTGCTTTGGACAAGGGTGCCTCTTATCTGGCGCGTCATGTTGGAGGGCTGTTTCTCAGTTTAGTGAACCCAGCTCATAGCGTTGAGACCCCTAAAATGCATATGGGTTCTCTGAACACTGTGATGGACAACCAGACCAATTCACAGTGCCGAAATTTAAGGACGAAAACAGTACTCTTACTTTTTAAAAATGTATGTTTTTATCTAGCACAAGAAAAACCCATACTGGTATAATTTAAAGGGTGACAAACACATTACATCACCATGAAAGATCGAAAAGTGGAAACCCCAGCTATATATACATGATTTCTAACTCTCCTCTTTCCTATGAATTTAGTTTAGTCATTACCAACCTATATCGGACTTTTGCCTATATGCCGTCATGGAAAATTATTGCTCTCTCATAACAGTGAATTTTTGCAGGTGGAACTTCCACAAACAGTACGGTTTACTGTCAGAATAAGTATTGAGAGTATGAATATTGAAAGGGCAACAGCAGTTATGACAGAATCGAATTATCCTCTTGAGATATCTGTCCTCTAACAAAACTTATTGACATTGAGGAAAATACCGGGAGACGCCATTATGGCCCTTGTGATTATGTACTGGATCAGGTCCGTGCCACTTTACAGAAATTTGTAATGGTGTCTAGAGATTGGGGTGACAGTTATTTTAGCATTTCCCAGCAGCACGGAAGCGGAGATATGTAACGGGAGATAGTAAGCATTTATATGAATATGAAAATCATCAGCCTGTCCTATTTTCATAAATCATCGGTCCTCGGTGAGAGGGGACAGCAGGAGCACTCTCCATTCGCAGATACAGCGGCGGCCCGCGGACAGAAATCATGCTGAATGTGCTTGGGTAGATAACTACACGTGTCGGACGGCCAGCGGAGACTGTTTACACAAAACAGGGAGCAGATAGGAGGAGATCTAATTAACTTGTAAGAGACTGTGCCGAGCTCAGCCGGTGATTCCGCAGCTGTTGGCGTAACGGGCTCGCGGTCGGGCTGACCGCAAGGCCGCAGATCAGCACTGGTATCCCGGCTGTGGCGATTCAGTGATTCACCGCATATGAATCCTTGTCTTATTCTCTCTTCATTTGGTTTAGCATTGGCTTGGTGATGCAAGAGTCAGCTACGGGCGAGGAGGCAGAGGGGGGGGCAAACGCAGGGCCATTGAGTGCTGGGGGATGGGGTTATATGCTGGAAGCCCGGCATTCTGGGACCCCCGTTGAGTCGGGTGATGGTGACAGGTCTGCACCGCGGACCAGACCTGTCACTCACTATCTCCTCGACAGTTAGCGGAAAACAACAGGAGGGGAGATCAGGCTGCAGGCATCTCTCCTTCCATTATTATCGTGTTATGTCTTTATGCGCAGAGGCCCCCCATTTCCCTCCCTTTTTATGTGGAAAAATAATGCATGATAGCTAAATACATTTATTATAAATGCCATGGTGCAAAGCTTTTAATTGCGGTCATTGTCATGACCCGTCCTGCCCACCCGCCAGTATGACCAGCAGGGGTTGCTGCTGGTCCTCCGGATCCCTCCTGATTCTCCCCAGGTTGTTGTCCCCAACACTGTTGTGTGAACTATCCTCACCTGCATCATGCCAGCACCTTATTAGTCCTACATGTATGTGTTTCCCAGTCCTGTGTTTCCCAGTCCTGTGTTCCCCAGTCCTGTGTTTCCCAGTCCTGTGTTCCCCAGTCCGGTCATTGATGTCAGGCCTCTTGTTGCCTGTTCCCTTCCCCATACTAGTCTTCCCGTTTTGACCCCTAGTAGTCCAGTTTGTTTCCCTACTCCTGTTTTGTCCCATCTGTTTTGAATATTGAATATTATTTACAAAATATAAACAGTCCACAAAAAAAATTTGCTTGGCAAAAAATATATATATTTTTTTTATGTAAAGACTGCTTAGCAATGTTTTACAATAAACTATGCAAAAAGAGGTACCAGTTCACAGTCTCCTTTTCACCTTTTATAAATAGTAGTAAGTCATTAATTAAAAGAAAACTGTTATAACTTGTTTAAAATTGTCTAGTAATGATTTACAAAGTGTCACAGCCTAATTAATGACCCTGTCATATACCATTCATAAACCCTTTATAAGGGTAGTCTTATTGTAAAGTGGTACCTAAAAAGAGTTACAGCATTAAGAAAAATAATTTAAAAAAAACAGCAACCAGCATTTTGATAAAGTTCTCAGTGAAAATTGTTACATAACGATAATTTCTTTCCCAAGAAAACAGCATGAAGTGTTGCAAACCGAGGCAAACCTTCTGTAATTCTCTTCCAACAGCAGGTTTGTAGACACCTCTTGCGAAATCAGTCAGTTTAGTTTTTTGTACATTTATAATAGGGGATGGAAACAAAAAGTAGGCCGGCTGACCACCCCCAGTTTTTAAAGACCCGGGTACCAGCTGGCACCATTGTTGACTGATCAGTATTTTCCCCCCGAATTCATTTCCGGGTGGCAGGCTGTTCATGCCACAGGTGACATCAGACTTTCTGATTATGAACTGATGTTCAAAACTCCTTCATGAGGTTGGTGAGTTTTTTAGCTCTGTAATCCAAATAGGTCAGTCGCTGCTGTTTGTCTAATATTACAACAAATGTTATCAGTGTTAGGGAAACCCAGGCAGGGAACCCTGTCACATCGCTACAGACTGAGAAGCTGAGCGGCTGAAGCTGCAGGAAGCCATCAGAAACTGTTACCCTGTCCGTCCACTGTCCAGACAGTGGCCCGGCCAGTCCCACCCCGCCCCCCGCCAAGCGGGAGGGCCGACAAGAGTCGGACGACCCACCCAATGACATCGACATCTACCACCTCAGCGCCGCTCAGAGTCACATGGCCACCAACTCAGAACCAGTAGCATAATTTTATGCTTCCTATGGACATAAAAACTCCGGCATGACTATCATGCTCACCCCCCCAAGGCCTATAGCTTCTGGACACCAGACGGGGGGGGGGTGGCTAGTAAGAAACGTCACCCCAAGCAGACGTAGCTCTTTTAATTAGCCATTGGCTGGAAGTTTTGTCAGTCATGTGCAAACGGCAGGTATGAATTATAAATGAACCTGGACAGACTGGTGGGGAGCACATTAATCACGTTAAAAAAAGATGCAGCTGTTCCCCCATCTTTGTACTGTCCACACCCTGAGTGTATATTATTATTATCGATTATTATTTCTGCATGTGCCGTTACTGAGACCATCATGTACCAGAAAGCTCTGCACATCTGCCTTACAGTAAGCGATATTTTTATAGAGATGCGCCCATTTAAAGGCAAATTACAGGTGCTAGAGTTAAAACAGCTGAGCCGTCAATGAGGTCAAAGTCAACGTCGTTGGCAGGAATCGTTCTAAAACAGCCTCATGTAACGTCACTTTCTTTGAATCCCAACCGTACTTTTTTTTTTCCACTCAGGAGAACATAAGCAAGCTGGAATGCTGATGAGAGCGGAGATCAAATGTCTCCCAGCCATGTAGGGGAAAGAGAGAGAGAGGGAGAGATTAACGGCAAATTGCTAATAGAGTAAATGAAACGGAGAAGCAGGCAATCATATTGCAGCAATTACCGCCCAGATGTCCCCATTCAGATCTCTGGGTGTCCTGTTTCATTAGGAGGCTGCCATTGCCTTGTTAAACCCACACCTCGCAGCTCTCAGGGGCCCCAGTACGGAGCCCCAGACCCGGGGAACATTTAAAACAACAAAGTGCCATTTGACGGCCTCCACATCCACAGAAGTGGCTCCTCTTCCTGCCTTTGATGTAGCAGGGATTTATTTAATCAATTATGAATCAAAGTTGAGTTTTTCATCCTTTTAGAGGTGGAACTCAAAGATGCGTCTACTGCACTCGCGTCCTACCGAAGCGCCCGGCTGATTTCCATCGCGACTCCATATATTATTCTGTCATCCCCTCCGTATTTTTAAACGGTGTGCTTGTGCTGATGGCCCAGCGCTCCTCGCAGACGAAAGGATTCCCTCCGTAGGCGACACGTGACGGTGACGTGCGGAGTCGCGGACTGTTACAGCCTACATAAGTCCTCGCTTTACACGGCCGATGGGGCAATGAGAGACCTGGGGGTTGGCCTGACAGCAGGGAAGACTTTGGCCCGACACGTGTAAAGGCAGAACGCAAAAAGGACGGTCAATTACACGGACATATTACATGTTTAGATTCTGATTAGACTAACAGGATTAGGTAAGAATTTTCAAAAATAAATAAATTGACAACCAGAAACAAATACCCTGTGTGTGAACATACTTGGTCAATAAACTGATTCAAAATAAATTACTACTACTACTAATACCAACATAATTATAATTACAGCAATAATAATAATAATAATAATAATAATAACAACAATAACAAATGTGCCCTGTTATGGACTGGCATTCCAGCCTTGTGCCCATTCCTGCCTGGGATAGGTTCCAAGACTCGGTGCAACACTGTACTCAAGAAGCAGTTGGAAGATGGAATTAAATAATGATAACAACACTCCGTGCATTCATTTTCTGTCCTATTTAGGGTCATGGGGGGTCTGTAGGCTACGGGAGCAAGGCAGAGAATAACCCAGGATGGGACGCCAACCCATCGCAGGGCACAAGCCCATACCAGTCACTCACGCAGGCACGTCTATGGGCACGTCATTCCAATTAACCTCCGCGTGTTTTTGGATTGTGGGGAGAAATCTGAGTATCCAAAGGACACGGCATGAAGATGTGGGGAGGACATGCAAACTCCACATACATGGAGCCATGGTGGAGACTCGAACCCGGGTCCCAGAGGTGTGAGGCAACAGCACTAAACACTGCACCACCATACATTAATTATTATTATTATTTAATAGCAATAATAATAATAATAATAATACTTTAACAGATGTGCATATTTCATGTACTAATCCTTTTGACAATCATCATTAATAATGTGCAATATGCTTGTACAAAATTTCAAAAAAATGATTACACTTTACTACAATATTTACGACATAATAATTAATGACACATTTATGTCTCCATAATCCCTCTTTTTCGTCATAATTGCACGATTAGCTCAGATCCTCACATGGTCCTTCATTCCTTGGTTTAGCGCTGGAAATGCATTTCAGGGGTCACCTTACAAAAAATTAACTTTTTTTTTTATCTTTTACTGTATAAACACGGATGTCGCTTCAGACGTCTTTAGGGTGCTGTTCTCCCTCATTTTTTTGTCAGACGAACTGAAGAGTACCCCCCGCCCCCCAAAGAAGGCCAAGAAGGTTTTTATCCCCCCCTCCCCATCCTGTCCTAGCGCCAAGGTAGAGGGCAGCTTGGGACTCAAAGGATGGAGTAACAATGTGGATGACATCAGGTCACTCTGCCTCTTCACAGTTACCTGCCTGATAGAATTGTCCCCCGTGCAGATAGGAGGGCTACTGAAGCCTCGCTTTTTGTCAATGCCACCGCATATGATTGATGGCTCAATGGCCACAGTGAATATGCCCTTTTTAAATAATTTATGTTTCCATCACTCGCACGCACTAGTTCATAACCAGCCCGGTGTTTTTTTTATTTATTTTTTACGTTGACCGGATGAATCAATGGGCTTAAAGACAGGAGATGGTCGCCACTGGAAGGTTTAACGGCATCTCCAAGGGGCAGAGATTCTATTAAAGGCCTGAATATTTACTCAGGTGCTCACAATGGTGTTGAAATGTAAATGTTTTTCTCAAGGTGATAGCTAAATGTTAGAAGAGTGGAGACAGGTTAAGCGTTCTACATATAGCTGTCCATAGACCCCGAATGCTTTTGTGGCACCAAATGAAGTCTGTATCGCTAAAGTGTCAATCCGTGCGAAAAGTGTCTGCTATCACAGACAACCAATCAGCTGCTCGTGTCAGATGGATGTTTTCAATCATGCCGTGGGCTAGTCGTGTTGAACTGCTGTGCTCGGAAAATCAGAGTGGAAATACTGGGTAAGTTCACATAGCTAAGAGTTTGCTGTCTGATTAGAATGGGTGGCTATCGTGCCTCAGCATCAACAGTCATACAAATGGCAAGACAACAGACGTGATTAAGGGACCGAAGCTTTGATATTTTCTTTTACGCTGAATTGTGAGTCACACAAACGCTCCAAACGCGAAACCACTGGAAAAAGGCCGCTGTAAATCAAATATTCCCTTTATTTGTCTTTTAACAAAATGACAAATTAGCTAAACAATACTGTTTGAATTCTTATTAAAGTTGATTAATTCATATCATTAGTTAACTACATAATAGCTTGCAAAAGATAGCAAATTAATTTTTATAATGTGATTAATTTGTGAAACACTTGAATTAACATCAATAAATCAATTTTTTAAATCAATTACATTATCATTTTTAAATATAGAGCTAATAGTGTACATTAAAAATGTGTAAAAATGACCATCTATCATTTGGTTTTAGCAGAAGGAAGCTTAAATGATCAATTTTTTTTTTTCTACCGGCCCTCAAGATGAATTAAAACCTTTGTTAGAGCTACAGATTTTCTACCAAAAATTGAATTAATTCTCGTTTCTTTAGTTTCAACAAAATGTACAGAAAAAAACACACAGTTAATCTCACATCTTCTTGTGTGTCTATGCGTATGTGTATGATCCCTATATACAGTACAGTGCTTAGGATTTATACAAGCTGTTTATATATTTTCAGAAAAGTGAAATAAAATCAAATAAGGAAATATTATTATATGTTCCTTCCTAGTTGCTCTGTTGATGCAAATGCAATTATATATGGTTCATTTCTTGCTTAAAATTGAGCTGGAAAAGGGCCATATTTTCATTTAAAAAGTCACATGAGCAGAGTTGTCCTGGATGTCCTATAGTAATACACCAAGATATAATCCAGAAGAATAACAGAATTGTATGTTTCCGGTAATTGTTGCAACACTCCTTCCGGGATATCTGAATAACTGAATTAGGTCGAATGTTTCCTATACGTATACATGTGCTTCACATCTTTCACATCTACATGTTTGTTCATCCATCCATCCATCCATCCATCCATCTGTCCATCCATCCATCTCCCAACAGTTTACAGTACAGGGTCATGAAGGGCGCCAGACACAAGGCAGGCGACGCGCTGAACAGGATCCCAGCCCGTCACTAATGTAAGTATGTTACTATACATATATATAGCATTAGACCCCAATACAGAATGTTATTTATCAGAATATGCTGGGTATCAAAAACTACTGTTGGTTATGTTGGCAATTATAGTTTCTTTCAGATATCAGATGGCTCCCTTCCACAGGAAGTACTGGGTCCTGGTCACTTTGCAAGCAAGCTGGAAGGACGGCAGCAAAGGCGGTGCTCGCAGTCACAATGTTAAAGTTCTCTGCTTTCGTGCAGAGCTGCTTACCTCATTTATGGGGGCCTGTATTTTACGGGAGCAGTTTGGATTAAGCACCCTGCACTGGAAGACCATAGCAGTCGACCTTCAGGTCATAAGTGTACTTTTTGTCAAGCCTTAAAATAAGGACTCCTCCTTGGCTTCTCTTTTTTTTGCAGATGGTGTCATCAGTAAAATAACATTAACCGGTGCCTTCTGCAGTCTGTCCCCATGCCTCAGGTGATGTGGTTTTTTTATCTTTGGTAGTGAAGGTCTGGACTCTGATGGGTCAGGTGGTTAATGGACCGAGTTTGCAGGAGGCACATGGAGGAGGCAGGACCTCTGCAGTGCCATTCATGTTTACAGAAACAGCAGCTGAGTTCCAGAATTTTCCATTGTGCTGGTATTTAGGTCATGCTGTCCACGGTGTCCCCCTGCCTGGTGTCCGTGGTTAAGCAGGATCGCCTTCAGACTCACCATAAGTCCATACTGGATAAATGGTGTGGAAAAGGGGTCCGTGGAAGGTTTTATGTATTCTGGTACGTTTGTCATGCATAAAGTATGTTTTAATGTGAGGACGGCAGGTAAGAACCGGTTCTTGATTTTTACATTTTGCCCCCCCTTTTTCAAGGATCAGCGATGTGGGGGTAGGGGGGCAGGGGGAGCAATGGGGGTGAGGGTGGTAAAAAGGAATCTTCAGGGGGCAGGATGGGAGGGGGGACATAAAACTGTGGGGGATGGTAAAAAAAAAGGCATGCAGAGAAGAGGTGTAATGACGTCGCCACTCTGTTTTAGGCCACAGGCAGAAATGGGCTGGTCCTGCGTTCCTGCGGAGAACTACACAGAAGACACCAGTGTGTAAGAGAGACAGGTGGGGGGGAGGGTCGATGACAATCCTAAGACGGATGACCTCATACAGGTATTACTTTAAATTACATCACATGAATAGATCGAGGTGTAGAAACACTTCAAACACCAGTCAACGATGTAATTTAAATACCAAAGCAGCCGATTAAGGTATTACCCTGTATGTTGTCAGTTGCATCACATAACAATTGCCCATACTTGTTACACTGGCCATTTTAAGGATCGAAGTACAAAACACCGATGAAAGCCAGCATCAAACAATCAGCTTTCAGTCTCAAATCAAAGCAATTCTTTTGAGGATGCCGATTCAACAGCAATCTTCCTGCCCCGACTGCTCGATGTAGCTAAAACAATATTACGCGTAAATATAAGAAAATGTACATTTTTTTATTCTTTTTTTTTTTTCTAAAAAATTATGACGTCAAGAATAAGTAAAAATGTTTTGTTGGGGGAGCATTAATTATCACCCACATTTGGACGTGTTTATGAAGGAATACTGAAAGCAGGGTGTAATAATAGGACCGTTCTGGGAGAGCAGGGCCGTTTATGAATCGCTGGAGGTTGTGGCGAGAGCCGCCTCT
>JAODJX010000001.1:43269802-43280018 GCA_026776945.1 Isichthys henryi
CCCCCAGCCTCACATCCGTCCCGAGAGGCAGGATTTGTGCCGAACCCCCGTCTGATTGTCGGGAAGGTAAAGAGCCAATAGCAGCGTGTTCAGAGGTTTAATTTAAAGTGTGTTTCTCACTAGGCTGCCCACAACACTTAATTAAACTCCGCTGTTTTTGGCAATGACAAATGTTGTGGAGTCGCGGGACACTGGTCTTCTGTGGCTGTCGAGCCTTTCTAATTTCTTTCATGTGCAGCGACAGCGAGATCCAGGTCAGAAAGTAGAGAATTAAAGAACTAAACAAGATTTAGGAAACAGAGATTGTTTGGCAGCCATTTCGTCACGTAAACGAACCCCCCCCTCGCCGTCCAAGCCTTTGTCAGGATTCAAACTGTATTTTGTCATAGATTTATGGGAGGTTGGGGTAATATGCCCTGTTTGCATATCCTGTTTGCCCCATTGAATTTTTCTCTCTTTTTTTTTTGGTATGTTTGAGAAATGAATTTTCTGCCTGTCGAGCTCTCAGAAGTTTCCGTCGGGTCCCTGAGACGCGTTGTGCTTTTATTTCCAGGGCAGGTTAATTCCGGGCCCCAGACTTCACAGACGTATTACCTTTTTAAACTAGCTCATAATTTTTGTAATAGTTTTTTTCCCCTTAAGTCGATGTCCTATGTGCAAACCTATTCACTGTCAAAACACAACTGTAAAACTGTAAATAATTGGGTTCTCAATTGTCAACACCTGGTGTGAGACCATACTATGCCATTCTTGTGTAGATGAATAGTTCTTTATTGTGTTAAGTGAGGGGGAAAAAATACCCAGATTTATTTGGCATTTAGTAAACCTCCATAATAATTTCTTGCTTAATGTGACCTTTTATCTTCTTTAGGAGTACATCCATGTAAGTATCAGATGGTACGCAACAGAAATGTCTACAGCTGAGACCACAGGTACAAAAAATGATTTTTTTTCAGGCAAAATATAACCCGCCCCACTGCTGTATTTTGTACAGTAAGAAAGCGCAAAATCACAACTGGCATCATGCACTATTAAAATATAACATTTTTTACATGTATATGATAAATTACAGTATGAACTAGCAATCCCACCCATGCTGTGCCCCGCATTGTGCCCTCTGCTTCCTGGCATCACCTTCAGGTTCACTCCAACCCTGCACATAAGAACTTGGAACAAGCGGGTTGGGTTTCATCACTGGTAAGGAGCCCAAATCAGCCCTGAACCCCACCCTCCCAAACACACGCAGTACTTCAACAACATTGGAAGGGACGTCTCCCTACTATCCATGTCCAAATCTATGCCCTTGGGTTGGAAGAGGGATGGATGGATTACAGTAGTTCAGGATCCCCTTCACATTCGTGCTTTTGATATTCATGGTTTTGGTTATGACACTCGCATACTATGTATAAGCAAAAAATCAATCCAGAAAATGATTTGGACGATATAAAATCATCCATCCATCCCACCTAAGGTGAAACCGCCTGTCCGATACAGGGTTACGGGGGGTCCAGACCCTATCCTGGAGACTATGGGCGCAAGGCAGAGAACAGCCAGGATGGGGCGCTAACCCATCACAGGGCACATACACTCATATAAAATTTAGTTTAGGCTATTTAGAGAGAGTGGCGGCTGTAGGCAGAGTGGTGGCTCTGAGGCTGGGGATCTGTGCCAGTAATCGGAAGGTTGCCGGTTTGAATCCCATGAATGCCAGGAGTGATCCTACTCTATGGGGCCCTTCAGCAAGACCCTTAACCTGCAATAGCTTCATCCTGGGTATGATGTTAATCTACATCCAGCCCTATAAGGAGGTCCTCCAACATACAGAGAAATTTGGGGGTTGGTGACAGGATTAGCACTCCAGCCACCAGGGGAAAAAAAAACTCACACTGGTCCATTTGGACTGGTGTGGTGCTGAGGTATCTCCCACCACATGGCTGCACTCAGGTTCTCATCCCTGAGGTGATTCATTGTGTGATGGGTCAGCACATGCTCCTTACCTCTGTTTAGGCTGATATAGAATGTTTTTTTGGAAAACAAATTGTTCTTGAACTTGCAGTATGTGTCATTCATGATAAAAATATGACTATAGGTGTTCCTTATGCTAATTCTACTTTACATCCTATCATATTGAACTTGTGTGATTTCACGCATTCCCTGAATGAGAAACAGATCGCGATCAGGTTTCACTGTGGTGAAAATCCAATATTACTGGTGTCCTTATGAACTTCAGTAACAAACTTAATAACACTGACGTCAGATACATCCATCCATTTTCTATACCCACTTGTGCTATTTAGGGTCACAGGAGTCTGGAGGTGATCTCAGAAGCTATAGGCACAAGACAGGGAATCACCCAGGATGGAACCCCAACCCATGGCACCATTCACGGACAATTTGGAAAATCTAACTTGCATTGGCATGTTCTTGATCTGTGAGGGAAACCAGAGCACCCAGAGGAAACCCACGATGACACAAGGAAAACATGCAAACTCCATGTAAAAAGCCAGGGCAGAGACTCGAACCCTGGTCCCAGAGGTGAGAGGAATGTGAATTGTAAGCATGAACAACAATTGGATTTTGAACCACTACTGTATTTGTACTGGTAACACTTTATATCTACTGCTGCAGATTTTAATATAATTTGTCAGTTCAGCTAATAAAAATCCATCCACTTCTTTTTGTTTATTTTATGGGCTGAGCTATACACTAATAATCATCACAGTTTCGGGGAATAAATCTAAGAGATTGAGGTTTTTAAAGTTCACCTAATATATCAAAGAGTGAAAAGTGAATCAAGCAGCGTCCCAAATGAGTCAGGAACATTACACGCTGGAGATGGAATTTTGCACAAATGGACACTTTGGTGATATAGCTTAGAAACACGGATCTGTGCGGATTTGCCTGATGTCCAAGCATCAGCAAGAAAATGGACCAAACAAACACCTATATAGGTGCAAATATATTAAGTATAAAAAATTCTGGGCTGATGATGGACTAATACAATTTGAATACATTTTTTTGAAAGTAACGTCTCATTTTGGATAGTAATAAATTGCAAGACTACTAATACTCCAACACGCTACCCGTGATGCTGCCAAAATGCTATATATTACTCAGTCTTGCTACTCCACCGTTACATCACTTTTGATTACAGTACTGTATTACCAAGCAATGTAATTTACAGATCGCATTTCTGTGTTCAGTACTTTCATTACTATGCTGTGCATAACACTGCCATCTCCTCTACCGGGTAAGTTGGTTGTGTAAGACGGAATACCGTACGATAATGCCTTAGCATTTTAGCATTTTACCCAATGAAACAATACGGCGCCATTCACTCTTTTGCGTGTGCCAACATTACCACCTGAAAACACAAAATCAAGTGAAAATCAAGCCACAACTCCGAGCAAAGAGTAGATTGAACTGACATGTGGACTTCTCCAAGTTGCGTAGCTGAATTCTCTCCTAAATGGCACAGATATGCATTTTTTATCGATAATGCATATTTGCCCATGTGCATAAATACGGAAAAGGTCAATAATGAGCAAACGTGATTCTAGTTAGTATTTTGCCTTTTTCTGTAATGACAATGGGCACTTTAACATATGCTGTGTACAATTTTAAGTAATTCAGACAGAAATATAAAGAATGTGTAGAGATTGGCATGGGTCTATATTTCATATGTAAAGTGAGCAATTTGCAAGGAGAGTCTCCTAAAAAAACACACAGCACTCGTTACACAATTAGGTAAAAATGTTTGATATCTTTAACGTGTCCGTGAACAAAAAACAAGCTGTGGCACATTTCTGCGTTTCGTAAATGCCAGGCGGACGCGGCAGCTCTGGTCGGAGTTAACAGTGCAGCACTTTTGCGTTCACCAGCACAAATCATTAATCATGTGACCGGCCGCGTTCTCGGGAGCGCCTCCGCTTTCATTACTCGGCCTAATTAAACAGTTCTGTGAACTGGAATCTGGAGATTCCTCTGTTACAGATTATCATTAATTATGGCGAAAGTGCTCAGAGATGTTGGACTCAATTATATCCTGCTCAACCCTGCCATTCCGTGATTCATTGCGCTGAGAGTCCTGTCTCTGCTTATCACCGGCTTCCACTTTTGTAAATTGGGCTCCGCCAGCCAACAAACTAAGAGTTATGTGCTGCTTTTTTTCATTAAAATCATGTTGGAGGGGCCCAGGCCAATTAAGGACGCCGTATTCTGTACAGAATGATGGGACACTGGCACGGGAGAGAGCCAGGCTGCAATAGTGCGTGGCCACATTGCTGTGTCTTCATCACACCGGCCATGCTCTCACTCCTAGTGAATATGAAGCCTGCAGAGACACTTTCTGACCCCTAAGACTGAACACCTCGGCTCTCACACTGAGAAAAGCTTTCTTTTCTTTTAGAGACACATCGGGATTTAATTTGACGCATAATTTCATAATTCTAATTTGAATGTGCCCCTAATGTAATGCAATAAGATGTGCTCCCAAACGAACCCAGACAGAGTGTGACGAAATTATCAAAGACGCCCACAACTTTATGAGATACTATGGCTTCATTTCGGACTGAGAACTAAATAACGACCCTGAATAACGATTTGCGATTTTATTCCTGAAGTCACTGTTTTCAGTGCTTTTGTTGGACTTTTGTGTCCGGAATTAGAATGAAACTGAAGCCCAAGTTATAGTACCGAGTTATAATTTTCCAGTTTGCAGTCTTCCTCCACCAATAGAAATGTCTCTGCTATATTTGAACGCAAGAATTCCTGCATATCTGTTGTTGACGCCTAAAATAAGACCACAAAAAAACGTTTCCCTGCATCTAACTCATCAAAAACGCACCTTTTTCCAACACAATCCCAAACCATGAATGTGGTACGAAAGTGCTGATCTGGGCTTCACCGCGAATAAACAATCACATAACAAAAGCTAAATGAATCCGACCGAAGACCCATGTGATAAATAAATAAAAACCACAGAAAACCAGTTATTTCAAAGTATATATGTCGACGAACACAAATATCATTGTATTATAAACATTATTTGTTTTAGTTCATCTCTCGCAAATACAAACATTAATCATAATGGCTTCAGTGCTCTGGAAGGGCGGGGGAGGAGGAAGAGGGAATCGGAGCAGAGAGATCTTGACAAGCAGAAACAGGGTAGGTAGCTCATTGAAAATGTAATACACTACTGCCAAGTCACAGGTCAGCTGGCAATCTGAATTTTAAAAGGAATATGAATAATATTCTGTTTTATTTTGAAAATGAACTTGGTGCCCTCCATCATGAATCCAATATATGTCTTAATCTTCTGAGCCCTTGAAGCTGCCGGCTGCTCGCAAAGGCCTTTGACTCCTGAACCGAATAAGGAAATCAGTTGTCCTCCCCCCCCCCCATCACTTCTCTCGATTTTATAGGGGCCGACGCACGCGCGGCGGAAAAAAAAAGAAGTCCTTATTTTGAAAATAATTGGCAAAGCATGAAAACATGTGCGTTATATAATTTGAGGCTCAAAAGGGAGCCAAGCCTTTGTCGCTTTTCTGCGTGTGATTATGATGTCATACTTGACTGAGACACAATTGGGAGAGTAAACAGGCGGTAAAGGAAATAAATAAATAAGCCAAGGCCTGTACGGCATTCTCCGCTGTGCCACCCACTAACTTACGGCAACGGGACTGTCTGGAGGGCTTGCGACTTGTTATGTATTAATTGTTTAATTAGATATTAAATCTATTGTTACTGGGTGTTGCTAAGTGTTCATTGCTGTCATACATCTACTTCAGAACACATCAGTACTGCCACAAAATCATAAGGAACCAATGATTGATGAGCTCAGGACCTAAGAAATATTCCCAACATAAATTCAATCAATTTATGACACACTGCACCAGAAGAAATATATTTTTCAGAAAAGAGGAAAACTGCCAGATGCTTCCATAATTTCAATTTGAATTGTTCAAAATGTAAATGAAACACCTTATACAACATAGAATCATGCGATTCTAAATAAATAACCCAATTCATGAATTAATTTTCGGCCATGCAGTGTTCAGACATAACGCATGCATTACATCATTGCATTTCAAGTTATTATAGATATAGAGGTCGTGCTGCGTCATTGGCTACTGGACAAGGAACAGGAAGATGGGCAGCTCTCTGGTGACACAAGGAACATGGCTGCTCTGTGTATGAATTTATATTTAAATACCGAGAAGGAATCCACTGCAGCATAGAAAAAGGTTGGCAATGTTAGTGCAGCATTGTGACATCACAGGTACAGCAAAACTAAACATATTTGCCATATCTGCATGATGATTCGCACGACCCTTGATATAAAAAAAGAAGTCTTTAAGGGTGATGGATATTTGCCTCCGTTACCTTTGCGTCCCATAGGTACCACGCTAGCCTCTGCGGCTATCGGCCGAAACCATTTGCCGTTAAAATAGCCACTTAGCTTTGACTGACACTAATTTTTAGTACACATAACCCCAGAAGCCTCCCACCCCCTCCTCCTCCCATCTGGAAATTACAAAAGACGGAGTTTGTGATGTCCTCGCCGCCTGATCCTTGAGCCTGTCAGATCGGAGCGTGCGATATGACGGAGCGGGCCAGCGTGCGCGCGCGGCAGACGGGGGGGGGGACCTGTCATGAGCGGCATAACGCGCCGTGTGTCATCCGCCCTGACTGATCCGCGGGGCCATGGGACTGTCATCCCTCCCGACTGTACGAGTCAACACAAATAAAAGCGCACCGGCGTCGCCGTAATGGCTGCGAGAGATCCGGGGCTCGTGGCGGCCATAGCTTTTATTCAGAACCTTCCAGATGACGTGATGTGAAAAATGAGCCTGTGTCGACTCGGGTGCCCATTAGTGAGTGAGCACATTATCTGCCCCTTTTCACGTTCAATCTTCCCCCTCCGCAGTGGCACGCGCTATACAGAAGTCACTCACTTTTATGGGTTTTTGACTGCTGCTCTTCTTGACTCTTTTAAATTTGAGGCTGCTGTAATCCGGAAAGCATGACTGTCACCTCTGTTTATCCCTGGAACACCCACTTCTTTTAGCACCTTCCAACCATGCATCCATCCATCTGTTTATCCTTTTAAAAAATCAGGTCTTTGATGAGTTTTTAACCCTTTTGTAGTCCCATAGCCAGAAACAAATTTCATGGGAGGTCCAGTAACTCTAGGTCTCTCTCGGTAGATTTTGCCAACCGGGGGGGCTGCAGCTATTTTCGAGGGTGGAACTCAAGCTTGTAACTATACTACCTGCCTGTGTGTCAGCCTCTTTCCTCCCATCCATGGGGGGGGAGGTAAACCTCCATAAAAGTTTATAACTTTCTTGGTCACGGAGAGGTGTGACTGGGTTTTGGAGGCGTGGGTGGCATGGGTTCTGACAGCCTGGATTCTGACAGCTAATTTAGCTAACAGCTAAATGCCGATAGCTAGCAACTAATTTGTTGTTAGGGTTATGAAGAGATCTCACTGAAGAAAGCCCGTATGGGACCTAGTAACCCGTAAATATGAGAAAAACATTTACATACTGTCAATGATATATACATGATAAATGAAATACATACACACATCATATCCATCCATCTATAACTGCTTATCAAGTATAATGTTGGAGGCGCACATATAATAGCTTGTCCAGTCTGCTGAAGGATCCCACACCTTCTCACACATCCAAAGCAGCCATTCAGTCATCCAATCAATTAATTTCTCAGCTCAGTTCGCCATTGTCACATTGTTCTGGGTCGGGCTTCGTGCGCCGTGTGGGGGAGAGTGCCTTATCAACAGCTCGGCCCGCTGCACGAGCTGACACGTTAAGTCAGCATCGTCCGCCAGCCGTGTGAACTGGGGGGGGGGGGGATTAAGACTGGCAAGAAGAGGTTCCCGGGGATGTTTTAACACTTACCGTTTCTCCTCGTGCCTTGTGCTTTAAAAGGGAGGGAGGAAAAGCGCCATTTTAATGTCCTCTGGTGATTCAGTTTTCAATACCGACTAAACACCTCTTTTACTGCACATGACACATTAACAGGACAGCTTCTGTATTACCGTAATGGAAGGAATGGGAGCACGTTTGGAATAAATGACATACTGGTTGTCTTTATTGCTGCATGGCTTAGTGGTGAAACAAGGCAGGTCTGTCGTTTTCATGAAACCAAATATTGATTTGTAACAAAAGGCCAAATTTAACAGTGCACCCTAACAATGTGATTCACAATAGCTCTGTACAAAAGGAAAACAGCTGTTAAATTTGAAAGAATTGCAACAAATGTAATAAAAAAAATATCCTTGTAAAATGTAATATGTAATATGGGGGGAAAAAGTGTTTAGCTGAGAAAAAAAAACGTAAAAATCCTGAAACAATGGCTTTCACACTCTGAGGGCGCCTGTGGTAAACGTTCGACTTTTGCTACTTACTGCAGAGGCAGAATAATTATTTTGCAAAGCCGGCAGAAATTTGCACAATTAGTTGAACTATTTACTGACATACAGAAAATTCCAGCATAAAGCTAACAGTTTGGTTAGGGTGACAATAATGCAAAATGTTTGCCTTAATTTATAAGAAGGGCAGCTGGAAGGATTAACCTAGCTTTTAAAAGTAGCTGTATGATTTATTTAATTTTTTTTTTTTTTAACGTTATGTCGGACGGCTGTACGGTGGCATTGTTGCTCTCCCGAATGACTGACAGGGAGGGTACTGTGACAGCATCGGGCCCATAGACCAGGTCCCGGCCTGCTGATCTGATCTGCGATGCAAGGCAACACACCTCAGGGACGCCATGACGGCGCCGATCTTAACGCGACATTATCGGTATCAGCTACATAGGAGGCTCGGCTCACACCGTCCAGGGAGAGCTCCCCTTCTGGGGGGGAGCTGGGCTTGAGGAACGCTCCACCAGCTGCCTCCTCTCCCGACGGCCGATCCTGCCGTCTATCTCCCCATGGACCCCTTCCCATTAGCATTGTGTTGCTAGCACAGCAGGGCTATGGCATGCGGCCAGAAGCATGGGCTGACCGGCATGCACATACCGCCTGAGCTGGCAATCAATGACGGTGCTTCCTTAATATCGACTGAGTATGTAAATTCCGCAGTCCTATGCCCCTACACTGCTTTCCAGCAGGAATTCGCAGTCACCCGGCATCGAGAGGAGAAGACCATACAAAACATACAAAAGTATTTCACCTTCACACAGTATACCGACATTGGCAGTAGAAGTGAAATGGCAAAACATATGCATAAGATTACTAACAATGGCTATCTGCTGATTTGGGGTTTTCTTTTTCTTCCTTGGCATGTTCTGTTATGACAGCTAACCATTTGTTTATTTTGCGTTGTTAAGAAAACATTTATAGCATCTGTTACAACATGGAAGTAATACTGCTGTCAGATGGTAACAGCTGCACTTCCGTTGAATTAAAATGGGATGCTAATCGGCAGTGATCTCTGTCAGATTTAGCTACCATTAAAAGCATTAATTATCAGCTTGTATCCGTCTGAAAAGTCAGCCTTTTCCTCTTTGACAAATAAGAACATAGCTTCTCCTTATTAGATCTCATTTGCTTAAAGCTTAATGGAAAATCAAGCCTTTTTTAACTGATTATGAACAAAATTGAGTAAATATTGTGACTTCCATGAGATGTATACAAAAAAACATAGATGGAGACATAAAAATAAGTTTTCAAATCTCTTTAAAAAGTCCAAATTAAAGACAAAAAGAAAATATAGACCTTAATTACTTTGGCTAGAACTCTAAAAGCTTAATTTAGATATAATGGCCGCATGTTAAGTAACCTTTACAAACCAATTTATGATTCTGAAAGGTAGAACCTGGCCAAGTAGTATTCAACTTATGCAATACAAGTGTCTGTCATATTCTGGGGCAATACATTTATCACCCATTAACCTGTAAAATGCTGTGATGTTATCGAATGGGCATTGAGGTGACTCCTCAGTAAAACTAACAGTCACTGTAGTGGTACTTAACTTACTTCAGCATTAAGGAAAGTGGTGTGATACAGTTATTTCAAATTTTTTTCCATGACCGACTGGTTAGCATTATTTTTTGATCTTAACTATCCATTCATCCATTTTTCAAACCGCTTATCCTACTGGGTCGCGGGGGGTCCCAGCATGTTTTTGGACTGTGGGGGGAAACCGGAGTACCCGGAGGAAACCCCACGACGACATGGGGAGAACATGCA
>JAODJX010000001.1:43293497-43326054 GCA_026776945.1 Isichthys henryi
TAATAATAATAATAATAATAATAATAATAATGATAATTATTATTATTATTATTATTATTATAATGCATGCGCATTACTGACGTTTTCTACCTTTCTATAAACACAAATTAGGTCAAGCCTGCCATCCAGTGGGGAAAAAATGTAATTACGTATTTTCCACTGGGTCCAATTTTACCAGAATTACCGGAATTCTGCAACAACAACAATAATAATAATAATAATCTGGTGACTGCAACGGTTCTCTTTGAATCCTGGCAGACCCATTACCATGGAAATAAGTTACTCGAATCCAGTTAACAGCTCCTTCAAGTCTGCAACACATACCATCTGTCCTTTACAGTGAAATACTACAGTTTGGTCTCGTCGGACCACACCGCTTCTCACAGTCTTTCTACACGATCGGCCCGGTCTACCGTGGACTCTGTTCTCATTATTCAGCTATGCACTGTAATCGTGTTCTATCTTCGGGATCACCGCACTGACCTCTGTAGCTTTTTCAGAACAGGATTTAGCTTTCCACACACTGGAAATACTCACCAGGATCATCCTCGCTTTGGTCAGATCAACCTTTAGTACATCAAGCCATTTGTTGATTGTGTTAATTATATTTTATAATGGGGTATTTTTGTCATGGCGCGTGAGTGTGCCCCGATGGGTTGGCGCCCCTTCCTGGATTGTTCCCTGCCTTGCACCCGTAGACTGACCCCCCCCCCCCCAACCCCACCCCCATTACCACCACCCTAAATAGGACAAGCAGTTGCAGAAAATAGGTGGATAGATAATTTAATCATTCTTTCTTTTGATGTTTTTCAAGAGTTAATATCTGGCTTCAGGGTTTCCAACCAGCAACATATTTTTAGAAAATGTAGTAACCTGCAGTACTGTGCAAAAGTCTTAGATAGTCTAAAATATTGATCTATATGTTTGTGTAAAACCATAATAGTATGCCTGTCAAAGTGTGTCAACATAGCCACTTCAGAATCTCTTCTCACCACAGTATTTGCTACACCCATCCAATACATCCATATACACTTTGATTCGACCGGTACCTCACCACTTATAGCTAATCAATACCTAACTGACTTTTTAAAACTAGTTCAATTAAATAATTAATTGACCTGGATGATAAATGTAACAAATACGTGAAATGGCTGGGGTTCTCCTGAGGAGAGGCTTGGGAACTGAAGATGTGTTCTTCATACCATCCAAAAGGTTATCGAAACCTCTATAATAAAAAAAACTGGTCGGACGATAACCATTGCCGCGCCAAATATTCGCGTTTCTGTAGAGTGTGCGGTTTGACCTTTTGTGCCTGCCGTAGTACGGTTACCAAGGGGACGACAGAGCGAGTCCATGACGGGAAGATAATGCGTCTTAAGCCTGAAGTAAAGACGTAGATAACTCTCCGAATAATAATAATTATCAGAAAGACGTAGCCGTTAAGAATAAACCAGGCTGCAATGGCATCTATGTTGGATGCTCTTTGGGAAGACAGGGATGTTAGGTTCGATATTACTGCGCAGTAAGTACCTGAAATCTGTTGTATAGTTACGGATTAAAAGATATAGTTCCAGAAGAATACCTAGCACGATTGTTCACGAAGAATATTCTCTTACCCTGTATATGTCTCTTGTGCAAGCAATGGTACTGGCAGTAGAATACTAATTAAATTGCATGATATGTGCTTTAAACCATTTGCAATAGCTTACAGACGTTTGAATTCCTTAAATATACTTGAACTGATAGGATAAAAATTAACAATAATAAACAATAATACGCAGTGTTAATATAGTTGAAAATGTGCTTGCTTTATTCGTAATAATGTTTGTTGTCGTAAAGGCAAATGAAAACGAGACCAGGCGAAGTTCTTATAGACTGCTTAGATTCAATTGAAGACACCAAAGGAAATAATGGAGACAGAGGTGAGGTATTTTTTTTTTTTATAAAAAATCTCTGCTAAACATTAGTCGTGAAATGCATTTATTTTAATGTAGTTTTCTTGCCGGTGCATCATGCGAGTTTTTGGATTTTCAGGGAGGCTTCTTGTGACAAATCTGAGAATCATCTGGCACTCTTTGGCTCTACCTAGAGTCAATTTGTGTAAGTAGCACGATCTGTACGTGCCACCCCCGTCAAAAAATACCGCTGCATGTGGCGTGGGAGCCACGCAAAGATACAGCAGTTACTACTGTATCATTCTGACCTTGACAACAGGTTTGACTAGACTGTGGTAAATCAAATCAAAATGTCTTGGTTCTGTCCCGATGAGCCCAGTTCCACGGCCAGATTCTGACAGCAGTCACAAAGAATGGCTATACATATCTATTCTAACTACATCCCTTTACTGTATTAATGGTTATGGATGTTAAATGGATGGATAGAATCAATGTAAATTCTCAAGCCTGAGAAATAAAACCCTTTCAAAATAAAAAAAATCCAATTTAAGTTGAAAAAAAATGTCAAGGGACAGGTTATTTAAAAGCAAATTGCACATATTTTACCGTAACGCGCGAAAAAGTAACTTTTTTTTTTTTTTCTTCATCAGCTGTGGGATACAACTCAATTATTAATATTACCACAAGAACTGCTAATTCAGTAAGTATATGTACCGTATATTTAAACAGAAATGACTTTGGTGCGAGTTGGCTCAGTGGAATCGTCTCCCATATCATGTTAGGTTGTTTTTTTTTTGTTTTTTTTTTTTTTTTAGATATCCGGGGTTCCTTCTCTACTGCAAACACAGAATTAGCCTAAATTTCCCATAGTGCATTGTGTGTGCCTTTGAATGGACCAGCATCTTGTCTATGGTTTGCTCCTGTCTGAATGCTGCCCCATCACCCTCAAAGGATAAGAAGTGGATGGATGGATGGATGGATGGATGGATGGATGGATGGATGGATGGATGGATGGATGGATGGATGGATAGATCAATGGATGGATGGATCGATTGATCGATCGTTGGATATTTTTCTCTATTCCAGAAACTGAGGGGGCAGACTGAAGCACTGTACATATTAACCAAGAGCAATAACACCAGGTTTGAGTTTATTTTCACCAGTGTGGTTCCTGGAAGTCCTAGGTTGTTCACATCCGTCATTGCAGTCCACAGGTACTTTAAATGCATCCCTACACATCCCTGACTTATGACTTTATAACAGATGATCTGTGGGACGGTAAAGGAAAGTCCGTTTTTTTATTGGGGTGAATTTGTGGATTTATAGGCAAAAATCTGTATTGGAGCATCTAAAACGTGTCATTCTTCCTTCCTTCAAAGGGCTTATGAAACCTCAAAGATGTACCGTGACTTGAAATTGAGAGCAGCTCTTGTTCATAACAAACAGCTGAGACTTTTGCCTCAAGAGCAGGTTTATGACAAAATTAACGGAGTGTGGAACTTATCCAGCGACCAGGTATATAAAATATTTTTGCAATTAAATCACATAAGGCACTTGTTTGTAATGTGCCCAGTATTTGACATAGTACTGCACTGCTTACACTTACGCTTATCTTTGATATGAGGCTGTTTCAAAAATACCCACAACTCCATGGAGCTGCTGTTGTTGTAGTTAATCCACAAGATTTTTCTTCCTTGTTCTTTCTAAATCTAACTTTCCAGTCCTTGTTCCACAGCTTCCCCAAATGTCATTTTATGTTGCATATGCTATGCAAATCCTTTCTTACTTGGTACTAAACAGTGTTTTTCTAGAAGCAGAATGAACTTTGTTTGCACCTGAAGGCTGCTTCTGTCTTTCTTCTAACCTAATAGGGTAACCTGGGAACCTTTTTTATCACAAATGTGCGAATTGTGTGGCACGCCAACATGAACGAGAGCTTCAACGTCAGCATCCCTTACCTGCAGATTGTACGCAAGCCCGACCACCAGTAGCACATGAGTTGTACTGCTTTGGGAGTTTGAATGTTCTTTTATTACCTGATTTCATGTAGAACAAAAAATGAACAACCAGTTTGTTTTTTGCCTTCATTTTGGTAGTTACTGTACTAGTGAATGCATGTACTGTGAAAAGTTTATATTATCTAATACTGTTTTTCTTCCGGAAGCGCTCCATCAAAATCCGAGATTCCAAATTTGGACTGGCGTTAGTGATAGAGAGCTCTCAGCAGGTGAATTCGATGATGTCGTTAATCCATGACGAATGTATTCACCCTTAATATCGTCATGCTGTATTTGTTAATGGCCTCCACTTTGACTAACGCCTTTCTTTGGCGAGCTTATGCTGTGCTTGTCTCAAAGGTGGACTCATGCCTTAATTTAAACTCAAGTAAATATAATGCCACACACCATTGTAATTCAGGTCTTTTACTCTTTTTCACATCAGATGTAGACCATAATTTGTCTTTTTTTTTTGCACATTCCTGTTCATTCAGTTGTTGTTCATATGCATAACTTAATTTTTTTTAATGTATTTTTAACTTGCCATTTAAATGTCTTACAAATTTATATTCCATTTTTTACTTTTTTGAATAACAAGAACTATATTTCATCTCGTTGTGTAAGCCATGCATTATACAGCTGAAGATGACAGTAAAGATACTTTTGACATTATAACTAACATGTCTGTATTTCACATTCGTCATTTAGACAGGTGGGTATGTACTTGGTTTCAAGATCGACCCCATAGAGAAACTACAGGATGTGGTGAAAGAGATCAACTCTCTGCACAAGGTTTACTCTGCAAGTCCCATCTTTGGAGTAGAGTATGAGATGGAAGAAAAGGTACCTTCTGACCCTAACTAACCCCACACGAAACACCCACAGAGTTTTCCCCCTCACCCAGTCTAAATGTACTGATGGAATTTGCTATTTCATTTAAAGTGTCTTTTTTAATTACAAAAAAAGTCTTTCTGGTACCACTTTACAATAAGGCTCCCTTTTGCCACTTGTAAATGGTAGTAATTCATTAATTAAAAAGAAAACTGTTATAACTTCTTTAAAATTATCTATTAATAATTTCATAAGTGTTACAACCTAATTAATAACCAGATTATGAACCATTCATAAACTCTTCATATGGGCAGCTTTATTGTAAAGTGGCACCATCTTTCTTGACTTTTGTATGAAAAAATTACAGTATTTAAATAAATTGCAAATAAATGTAATTACAATATTTAATTTCTCAATGAGATGATGGAATTAAAGGATTAATTTAAAAGCAAAGGTTACTTGTGTGTTGCATTTCAGGATTACTAAATAATGGCACAAGGCATTATCTCATGTTGAGACTGTCACTGTAAGCCCCCATTTCCAGCAGTGATGATTTGAGACGTGTGATGTTTAGCCTGGTTCCCTTCGCTTTCTCCTACGCTGCCAGCCGCAGCCACTGGAGGAGCTGACGGTGGAGCAGCCTGCCGATGACGTGGAGATCGAGCCAGATGAGCAGACAGATGCTTTCACGGTGAGTGGGCTGTGACCCCCCTGTCACACTCTCAAAATAGTGGCTTGCTAAAGGATTGTACCACAGCCTGGTACAAACAGAACCACATGTTGCCTGGGTTACACAGTGTTTATGAACAGATTCTGCCTCAGGTGACTCAGTCACTTTTAACAGCAGATTTGACTTTTGATAAATGCAGTTATTTGTATGACTAAAACCATCACAATGTATTGGGTAAACTGGATGGATGGATGGATGGATAAAACAATTTAACTGAATTATTCCAGTGGTTTGCTATGTGAACATGTATACAATGAACATTATATGCTATATAATTATATATTTCTCCTTTTTTAGGCATACTTTGCAGATGGCCATAAGGTAATATAGATATTTGACGTGATATTTATTCATGAAATGTCTTTTGTTAACCTCAGCATTGTCATGTTTGCTACAGAAGCGCTAACTAGTGGATTAACGGTGTAAATTTGTTCTAAGCAACAAGACAGAGAAGCAGTGTTCTGTGAAGAGCTTGGACTGGCTATTGAGAAGCTGAAAGAGGGATTTACACTGCAGGGACTCTGGGAAGTCGTGCCTTAAAAACATCACCTGCTTCTCTTTTTTTGTACTTTTGCTGTCACAGTTTCAGCTCCGAACGTCAATGCTTTTATTACTGAGTTTCTACATAGGACAGAGCGGGAGTGTGGCTGTTAATTTATAATGTACACATGTACAAAGCATTTTGTGATACTGGTATGATAATTGAAGTGTTACATTCTGAATATTTCAGTATTTTGAAGGAACGTATATTGTGTCAGTATTGGTGAGTTGTCTTATGCTTGCTTATTTCCTCCTATGTACTGTATTTGTGTCTGTAAATAAGAAATATAAGTACCATTTTAGAACATGAGGACGGCTGAGTCATTTTTTTGGTTTGGAGTGCTGAGATCCCCAACAATGATCCAGTGGCTATTTACAAACGTGTCCGAGGGATTGACCCGCGTCACAAACTGTTGACTCTCACCTGTTACGTTCAGCAGCTGTTCCTCGCCCTTGCTTCCAGGCAAGGCCTTGCCTTTGTGTGGGTAGGGGGGTAGGGGGGTATTAGGTTTAACTTAACATGCTTCACATGAGAAGGTTATGAGTCAACTTGGGTTAATTTTTCACCAAACCTT
This sequence comes from Isichthys henryi, assembly GCA_026776945.1. Taxonomy (NCBI): domain Eukaryota; kingdom Metazoa; phylum Chordata; class Actinopteri; order Osteoglossiformes; family Mormyridae; genus Isichthys; species Isichthys henryi. The sequence continues at coordinate 43,300,066 of JAODJX010000001.1, forward strand.
TCCTAGTGTTTGAGGGACTAAAATGATTGTTTTCCCTCTTCTGTCATTTCTAATATTTCCATGACCTATTAGTCTGATTTTAGATCTCTTCATAAACCCACCTACTCATGCCTTATTAGTCATTAATGAACCCAACCACATTTCACATCAGTTTGACTTAAATACTTTACCTTTGTGCTTTTCAGTGTAATAATCAGTTGTGGTCCATTTTAAATTGCAGTCACCTACCAATGTTGAACAAAATTAATTAAATGGTAAAAAGTTTGTTTGTCCTCTGCTAATGTACTCACACATTTATTATAGCTACAAAGGACAAAATAATGGTGACGAAATTTCAGCTCTGTGAGCATCACTAGCTCCGTCGCTAGCAACCATAAAGTTATATTTCCCTGGTGACACACTATCACAGTTGCTTCTTTCAGTCTGTTGACAGCTGCTTGAGATGGGACCCTTTCAGATTTGGCTAACCTGAATTCCAGGAGGCTGGGGTTGGGGGGCTATTTTTAGAGGAGCAAGATTAAATTGCAGGGGGTTCACTGCAAGCTACGAACATCGCTCAGCCTTTTCTAGCCGTGACCGTGTGCCGAGAAGTACGACGGCCAGCTCTCCTAGTCCAGGAATGGATCCGAAAAGTATGAAAGAAGATCTACGGCTCTATCAGAGCACTCTGCTCCAGGATGGCCTGAAGGAACTCCTGAATGAGAACAAATTTGTGGACTGCACCCTCAAAGTGGGTGACCGGAGCTTGCCCTGCCACAGGCTCATCATGGCTGCCTGTAGCCCTTACTTCCGTGAGATCTTCTTCTCTGAAGATGGCAAGGAAATCAAGGGTACCAATGAAGTGGTTCTTGAGAACGTGGACCCAAATGTCATGGACCTGATTGTAAAGTACCTCTATTCCGCAGAAATCGACCTGACAGATGAGAACGTGCAGGAAATTTTTGCTTTGGCAAACCGTTTCCAAATCCCCTCTGTGTTCACTGTGTGTGTAAATTACTTGCAACGGAAGCTTTCTGTTGGAAACTGCCTGGCTATATTCCGGTTGGGGCTGGTTCTCAGTTGCCCTCGTTTGGCTGTGGCCGCCCGAGACTACATTGCGGACCGCTTTGAGATCCTCTCCAAAGAGGAGGACTTCCTCCAGCTGGAACCACATGAGCTTCTTGCCATTATTGGTGGGGATTCGCTGAATGTCGAGAAAGAGGAGGTGGTATTTGAGTCCCTGATGAACTGGGTCAGAACCGACAAGGAAAAGCGGGTGAAGAACCTAAACGACGCCTTCGACTGTATCCGCTTCCGCCTGCTGCCTGAGAAGTACTTCAAGGAGAAGGTAGAGAAGGATGACATAATCAAGGCAGACCCAGAACTCTTAAAGAAAATCAAGGTCATCAAAGATGCTTTTGTTGGGAAGTTGCCTGCGAAAGAGAAGAAGAAAGGAGAATCTAGTGCAGCGGTAGTAAATGGGGAAGCCGGAGAGGATGAAATGTTGCCGGGTTATCTTAACGACGTGCGAAGGCATGGCATGTACGCCAAGGATTTGATCATGCTGATCAATGACACCGCTGCGGTGGCCTATGACGCCAATGAGAATGAATGCTTTCTGGCTGCCATGGCGGAGCAGATCCCACGGAACCATGTCAGTCTGACCTCAAAGAAGAACCATCTCTACATCCTGGGAGGACTGTTTGTGGACGAGGAGAATAAAGTGACCCCTCTGCAGTGCTACTTCTATCAGGTGATCAGCCACATTTTCAGCATATTAATGTTCAGTTTGGTAATTGTGATAATCTGTGTTTATCTTTGTATTAATAATAACACGCAAGAACTTTATATTAGGAGTATGTAGCGCTTTGAGGTACTATTTGGAACAAAGTATTTAATGAGCCTCAAATCATTCTTTGGCGAATTATTGATTTCTACTTTATGCCATACATGCGTTTCCTGCTTTAAATGCAGCTGTAATTAATTTTTCACTTGCATTTACATCCCGGTTATCATGCGCATTGTTTAACATTTGTCATTAAACATTATAAAATGCTATTAGTAAAATTAAGTTTTAGGGTTGTCATGCTTGTCCTTACCTCCCAACTCTTCCCGGTGTAGCTGGACAGTCTTGCCTCTGATTGGATTGCTCTGCCACCAATGCCATCACCGAGGTGCCTGTTCGGAATGGGAGAGTACGGAAACCTGATCTTCGCGGTGGCTGGAAAAGACCTCCAGACCAATGAGTCCCTTGACTCCGTGATGTGTTATGACACTGAGTAAGCATAAATCACCCCTTTTTTTACCTTCCATACTGGTAACTTAAGTACCTGACTTTTTATTTGTCATCTACTTGTAAACACTAAGAAAAATGAAGTGGACTGAGACGAAAAAGCTCCCGCTCCGGATCCACGGACATGCCGTGGTGTCCCAGAATGGACTGCTATACTGCATAGGTGGAAAGACAGATGACAAGTAAGCAAACAGTTTTTAATATCTACACCAAAATCCATATAAGCCAACTGGTTCCAAAAAAATTACTTTTCCCATTGATCTGCAGCAAAGCCATCAACAAGATGTTTGCATATAATCACAAGCAATCGGAGTGGAGAGAGCTGGCCGCTATGAAAACTCCTAGGGCGATGTTTGGGGCCGTTATTCACAATGGAAAGATTGTGGTGGCTGGAGGAGTCAACGAAGACGGCCTCATCGCCACGTCCGAGGTTTACGACTTTGGAACCAACAAGTATGACATTTTTTTAATCACATTTTCTTTGGTGATAATTCAGTGATATTCTGTCACATCTGGTTGCTCAGCTGACATTCATCCAACGGAACTTATATTTTTACCAGCCGAAGTACTTCAGGCTAAAATTGTTCATGGTTACATTAACAATGTCCCAGCCTTCTTGCACCGTGCTACATATTGATGAGTTCAGACCTGTGTGGGGGGTGAAATATCACCTCGTTCTTCACACAACTAATGCCAACATGTCATCTCTCTCTTCAGATGGATCCCCTTCACAGAGTTCCCCCAGGAGAGGAGTTCCGTCAACCTTGTCAGTAATGGAGGTTCCCTGTATGCTGTGGGAGGTTTTGCCATGATCCAGGTGGAGAACAAAGAGTGTGCCCCCACTGAGATCACAGACATCTGGCAGTAAGTTCTCAAAACTGTTCTACCTCAGGGTTTCTCAAACCGGTCCTCGGGGACCCACAGACTATCTATGTTTTTGCTTCTGGGAGCTGGAAGGAGCAAAAATGAGGACTATCTGGCCGGGAGATGGAAGGTAGCAAAAATGTGGACCATCTGAGGATTCCCAAGGACCGGGTTGAAAAACACTGTTTTATCTTAGAGAAAACGAATGTGTTGCATATAAGTAACCAGCCACCTCTCTGTCATCAACGTAGTAAAATATTGATCCTTTCATCTCCTGCCAGGTACGAGGAGGACAAGAAGCAGTGGAGCGGGATGCTGAGGGAGCTACGCTATGCCTCCGGATCGTCCTGCGTCTCCATGCACCTCAACCCAGCCAAGATGCCCAAGCTCTGATCGGCAGCAGCTGCTCCTGCGTCCTCTCATTACTGATAGTTTGTCTTTTTGAAGTGGAAATATCCTAATAACTATGACAGATCATTCAACAGGTTTATGAAAGGGAAGGAAAGTCAATTTTAGCAAAGTTACCACCTGGAATGTCTCCAATAGTTAGCATCTATGTGCTAAAATTGACGCCAATGTTGAACTTTGTTTTACCTAGATTGTATTTATGTACTTTTTTTGTTAACTATTTATAAAGTGTACCTAAACTGCCCGAGTGGAGTAATAGATCAACATTTCTGATATTTTTCCCCCTCATACATACACTAAAGAGTGCATAATAATATCATTGATTTTTTTTTTTTATTAACAATCTATAACGAATATTTAAAAAAACTTTACAAGACCGAAAACATCATCATTACATTATATTATATCAAAACTTTGTAGACACTAAATACAGGAAAATACAGCATGAATTCAGATGATGGCACATGGTACTGGAAGCGACGTGTGAGGTAGCTCCTTGCGTTCACAAATTTTTAGAAACACTTCATTATAAAATAACCCCAAAAATACGCATACCTCCAGACACAGCCATGTTCCATTACAGACAATTCTCCAAATTACATGAAAACAAAACAGACGTAAATGGCCTTTACCAAAGTTTCTTTAATGAAGTACAGATCATTAAAGGTACTATGGCAGCTTAGTAAATATCTTCTTTCTTAGGTAGTCCTTCCAAGCTTCCATGGTACATAGTTCCATGGAGTTCCACTCGAAGTGAGGAATCTGTTTAATGAAAGGCCAGAATTAAGACTTGAAGACGGAACATTCTGAAAACAACGAATGAGACTGTCCATGCTGATTCCGCACACCTGCACAACCTGATAACCTAAAATCTCCAGGTGCCTCTTCCTCATCGTCGTTTCCCCTTTCATGTGACCCGTGTTCCTGCAGAAGGACTTGGAGTCCAGGAAGGTCAAAGCGATGCTGCGGAGAAGAAAATCAGTGCTGATTTACCCTTGAAGGTTACTCAAACCCGTGTGCTGATGACAGATGGGGGAGGGCGGGGCCCGAGGTGTTATCAGCTGACTGAAAATGTCACACGTTACACATAAGCAAGCATGAAGGTTCCTCCTACCGCTGTGCCCCCGGGGGCATCTCACTTGTCTCCTTCCACGCAGAGTTCAGCCCCCACTGGACCTTCTCCTCCTCTGTGATCTGTAACTTGTTCTGCTCAGTGTAGGGTACTGGCCGCATGTGCTTGTCCATCACGCACTCAAAATCTGTCAGAATCCACATGGGTGATAAGTAAACACTGTTATACTTATAACAATGACAAGCAGCAAATACTACAGAACAAAATATCACAGGACAATCGCCATCGACACTGAAACTCACTACGGAACCTGCACGACCCAGGCTACGCAGCGCATACGTCCCACATACCTACGGTATAGAAGTATGGAGTAGACACGGCCACTTTGGCGTAGTTCATCCCTCCAAAGATCTCTCCCAGCATCTTGTGGATCTGCTGCTGGACCGGACTGATGCCACCATTGCCTAAAGAGAAAATGAACCAGATTATACAATATATACCACTTACGCAACCGTACACAAGTCTACAATGGATCGGCTTGGTAAAGGCCAGTATAAAGCCCCGAAACACACTTTTGCTGGATTTAAAAAGAGCTGCAAAGTAATTCTCCAGTACTGGTTCTATCAGCATACTAGCAGTACTAGCAATACCACCCAGTTTCCAACCTGGTGAGGGTCCAGGTGAAGATCTGGAGCCCATTCCAAGCAGTGGGGGGGCAGTAGGACAATAAGCCAGTCCACTGAAGAACACAAACACACTACCGACAATACAGAGGGTCCAGATCAACAACTGACTGCTTTTGAACTATGGGAGGCACAGTGTTGGGGATTTAATGTAAACTCCACAAAGAGACCAGAAGCAGGACTGAAATCCCACAGTCCTGGAGGTATGAGGTAACAGCACTACCACTGAGCCACCAAGCTGCACTACAAGTTACACCACGACTTCTAGAAAAGAAAAGCCGGAAATAAATGACAAAGTACTGTAAGTTGTCCTTTCTCCTAAAATTTCAGTCGTTACTGTTTGTCCAGCTTACTCTCTGCATGTTGTTACCTTTCCTTTGCATCTGCATGCAGTAGCGCTCATGGAACCAAGGCACCTGGAACTCTGGGCACTCGAGACACACGGCCCGGTTGAGCTCCATCAGACGTAGGCGGATCCTCATGTTCAGGGCATCGGGCAGTGCTGTCAGGGAAACACAGGCATGTGACAGTTTGGGACATTTTCATAGGCTACAATTCAGTGTTTCCCAACCCAGTCTTCAGGGACCCACAGACAGTCCACATTTTTGCTCGCTCCCAACTCCCAGAAGGAAGCAAAAATGTGGACCGTCTCTGGGTCATGAAGGACCGGGCTGGGAAACAATGTTGTGCATTTTAACAAAAAATTATTGCTATTATTCTGAACAAAAAAAATGGTTTATCATACTGTCTAGCTGGGAGTCCAACTTGGCCAAGAAATCCACATTAAAAATCTCCTTGATCAATTCTTCTGGAAAGTAGTCAGCCAGCGCCAAAGTATAAGCCATGAGCACCAAAAGGTGGGGATCAAAAGAACCTGGAGACAATGAAAAGGTGTAAATCCAAGTGTAAACGTAATTCAGCCCTATAATTGTACTTTGTCTGTAGCATTTACCAATATGTGGAGTGAATTTCTGGATGCAGGACTCAAAGAAGTCGTCTCCATTTGGTGGATCATAATTCAACACAGCGAACGGCAGAAGAATGGCGTAAGTCGCTGAATAATGAATCTGCCCAAAATTCAGTGGGGCAGAAAGAAGCGCATCAGTTCACGGCATGATATGATTATGGGTTTACATGCCGCAAAATCATTAGTCAGGTGTTGAAGTTGCTTGTTTTCGAAATGGTACCTTGTGGATGTTCTCTTTGGTTACGCTGGCGACACGATCAAGAATTGGGGCGAAAACACAATTGGTTTTGGTCAGGAAGAGGCAAACCTCTGGCAGGTTGCTCACGGAAATCTGGTCCACGAGTCTCTGGATGGTCAGCATAGTGTCGTCCAGGAGCATCTCCTCAAACCACTCCCCAGAAACGTACTTGAGTTCCTCCAGCAGCAGGTCCAGCCTGTCCGCCATGCGCGCCCGCTCCACCCCACAGCGATTCAGCACCTGCAGCAGGTGCGAGTGTACGCTAGGCGCACTGTGGCGGTACGTGGGGTCGCCGCGTAACCACTTGATGATGGCTTGGGCAAGGCTGCTGAGCTCGCTGAGGTTACACTGGGGCAAGATGGCGTCCACCCGTGAAATCACTGCCTCTTCCAGCCGGGGAGATGGCAGCATTGCGAGCACGCGTGTTAGCATGGACACCTCCTGGGGGACAATGCTAACCTGCACGAGGCTAACAAAAGAAAATATATGTGAGCTATATCAGCTGACCACTACACAGGCCCTTATTGAACCTTCTTGAGTTTCAACTCACCCCACTAGTTTGCTCCTTAACGTAGTTAACAACTCTGGGTTCTGGTAATGGAGCATAATCAGGGCCTGGGTGATCCTGGCTATCTCCACGGGTCGATATACATCCAGGTTCTTATGCAACACCGAAGCAATCCTGCAACGATCGAATGCGATGAAAAAGAAAGGCACTCGCGCACACCGCCCACGCAAAACAACCGCGACAATTGCACTGACTTGTTGATCAACGGAAGGTTCCGGCACTGAATTTCCTCCAGGGTCTCTACCACAGCCAATGCCTGCTGGGCACTGAACTCGCCAGCCAACAGCAGCGCTGAACTCTCCAACCTACAAGAACAGTGGTGTCAAAAGACTTATCTTTGTCTCATAAATACTTATCATGATTACAAAGCTGTAGTTGTGAATTTCTGTGTGAAGTAATATTATCATGCTAAATTAAATCTTAGTGGAAAAAACTAAATGAAATTAAAATGTAATTAAATAAAAAATACATTTTATTTAAAGAACCTTAAAATATATTCAAATTCTCTCTTTAATGGCATAATAATGGCATTTAACTTCAGGTGTTGGCCAGGTTGCCCGCCCCCCCTGACAGGCAACATAATTACTCCCTACCCCTCTCTGGCTTCTTGTCCAGCAATAGGTGCAAGTGTAGCAAAAAACTTGCTGAAGGACAGAGGATCAGAACAAGCATCTGTGTCTTTCGTCATCCTCCGTTTTGCAGCCAGGCGGAAGTCACAGCTATTAAATTGTAGGGACTGGTAGAGGCCCAGGACAATTCCGATGTCCTCAGCATCCATGGTGGGGACGTTGTGGATGAGTATTTTATCACATTTTTCCAACAGAGGGCGGTAGCAGTACTTGATGTTGCGCAGAAACTGGACGATCCTCCTTGAGTTGCGGAAGAGAGAGGTGTCCATGTTGTCCAGCAGGGAGTCTGCCCTCCCTATGAGTGCATCCCTCAGACGAGGAGAAACTAAAGTAGATATGCTAATCATTAGGTTAGTCAGAACCCTGTAGCAAAGACAAAATAAGATTATGAAAATCTGAAATAGCCTTTTGATTGTGCAGAGTGCAGACGCAAAGTAATTAGTATTAACGAGCTGCAGATACTCAAATGTCTTTATTACGTACCTGATATCTTCAATAGAGTCAAGTTTCTGATTTAAAATCTCAGTTATCTGACCCATCAGCGGACTGCAGTGAAGATGCAGATCACTCAGACAGACAGAGAACTTGGACAGTGTGGCCAGATCAAGTCTGTAAAACAACAGAATGTCATGCAGGCACCCCTCACACAGTCCGTGTGCTGCATAAGAAATGTTGGCCTCACCGATCTAATCTGGTCCATGCTTCTGCGACCAGCTGCTGGATGAGGGAATCGTGGGGTTCCACAGTGAGCCTGTGGATGATAAAGTAAAAGTTTTTGGTAAAATTGTTATCATCTATGCCAGTGTTTCCCAATCCGGTTCTCGGGAACCACAGACAGTGGGAGGGAGCAAAAGCGTGGACTGACTGTTGGTTCCCAATGGACCGGACTGGGAAACGCTGATCTATGCACATCATAGGATGTGGAATTCACACTGAAATATAAGGCAGGCTTAAGCTTGGGTTTACTTTTAATCCTGGTCCGTACCTTAACACATCGTAGAGCATGTTCACCACTGTGTCGTCATCCATGAGGGAGATCTTATTCTCCGCTAACACGCGGAGTGTGAGGAATTGTGGGTGAGTCCGGACAAACTCCAACGTGCGGAGCATGTAGGGCTTCTCCTTCTGAAATTGCCACAGCATCCCAAGTGCACAGCCTACATGTCCGGCTGACAGTTTGGCCTTGTTCTTGCCCACCACGTCAAACACCTGGTCTTCAGTGGAACATACACGCAACTGCTCTAAAACCTGGTCCCGGTTTGATGTCCCAACATGTATGGCCCTGCGAGGACCGCGCCACAAAGCCCGGAGCCAGAACATAATGGGGCCTATGGCTGGGAAAGGAGGGGATTCAGGAATTGGCTGGGGCGATCCAAACACAATCCCTCATTTCAAGGACTCACAGTCTTTGACATTATAACTACTTGGCTTGATGTTTCTGTAGTATAACCTCCATCCTTGAAGACATATTAATCCAGAAAAACAAAATGAAAAAAGGAGCCATATATTTCATCCTTAACCTCGTCAATAATGAAGTTGTCCCTGCAGGAAGATAAAAATCTCTTATATAATCCACTTTTTTATTTATTTGTTATTTTGCTTGACAGCCTGAGTAACTGGATCTGTGTTTCACTGCGAGTTGCACCTGTATAATTATGCATGTGACAAATAAACAAATCCTGAAATTTTCAATCTTAAAATAGTGGTCTAGCTACACTGACGTGTAATCGTCTGCTATTTAATAGCAGACCTTCTAAAATAACGGATTCAGTACAGATCTAGGTATCATTAAACGAACTTCATATTTTAGCGATTAATAGTGCACCCTTTGCTAACACACAAAACTGTGACAATAATCTTCTCGAAAAAAACTGCTGTATAAAGAACATTGTCTGGTTCATCTGAATAAACTGTGGTTCGTTCGCACTTATACAAAACCGAGCTAGCTTGTATATTTTTTCAATTGCGGTGAAAATGATATTTATTAACGATTAGGTAAGTCTGCAATATCACTCTATTTTAAATTAAAGTAATTTTTTGTTACATTCACTTAATATCGAAAAATTCTGGTATGTAAAATATAAAATAAAATTACCATATCCTTCGCATCGTAGCTACACTGACAACTTCGTTTTCTGTATAATCTGCTACGATAATCCAAGTTTGACTTTCACGGGAACCACGATTATAAAAGCATGGCATCTCCACGGAGTCCCACGTGGGCACAGCAACGTACCGATACACTGACAGCTATTCTGGGTCTTCATGAATCTGTATGGTTTTTAATTTAAAATTACTGATACTATTTTACTCAAATTATATAAATTAGTATGACATAAGGCAAAACAAACTAAGTACCACAAACCTAAGAACACGCGATGCTCTTTCCTGTTGCTAGATTCGATGCGTAAGGGACCGTCGGCTACTTCCTACCATTACAATGTCAGAAGGGCATTTCAAAGTAGTATAACTGTGATTCTGCTCAAAAAAGAAAAAAAAAAGAAAATAATTCTTTTGAGCGGGTATTACTTTAATTATATATATGTTTGTTTTAGTATAACTGCAAAAGAAGGGTATCGGCGTTATTGTATATTTGATGTTAAAAACGAAAAATAACTACTCACTATTCCCAAACCCTTACCCAATTACCGTAATCCTTAGACAAAATAGAACCACGGCAAAATGATCATTACACCTTCCAGTTTGCTTTGCACTGCAGCTATATGATGTTACTAGTATAATAAATTTGGAGTATATGGCAACATAAACTGTTTCCATCACAAAAAAGCAGAGCAAATAATGCGGACAAAAAAATCGCTTTACTAAAACACTGAATGGTACGTTTAACAAAATGACAACTAACACTCATATTTAATTAGACATAAAACGATACTTTATGATCTACCGTGTCAAGGGAAACATCGTCCTGCATATTAAGGGAAGGCTCTTCTGGCTAATTCCACCAGTCAAAAAATCCTAACGCCCGTTTATTTGAGATACACACCGGAAGACTGTAGCACTTGGGAAATTCAGTGATTTGGTCGCTGATTGGTGGATCAGTGACTTGTATTTCGTACTTGTTCTAAAACGTTGGTGGGTCAAATGTGATAAGCTCCTCGTTTAAGGTTTTTGGTATATAAATGACCGACTAAAAGTAAATAATTTGTACATTTATCCATATGTGTCGTTATCTTGGTACTTAAGTGAAGGAAATAATTCAGGACTCAAGACATCGAGGAAGCCCAGTCAAGTGTATTTTATGAAAAGCGCACATGTGGAAATGTTCGGCAATAGATGGGAAACTTATTTTTTATTTATATAATTAAAGTCTGACAAGGAAGGTAAAGAGGATATTGTTAAAATTTGGGAGAAGTTGAAGGAAACGGTTAGGGGGGAAAAAGACTTTTACAATGACTGGAATGAAATAGGAGGAGAATACATTGTAAAGATACTGAGACGACTGATGGCACACAGAACATAACAGCGGCAGTAACATCATGGCGTTAGGAAGAGTCCTTGCTGAAGCAAGACTTTTAGGAGGGGAGGTGGTATCAAGAGCAAGGAAGGGCGAGATTTGTACAAATGGGATAAATAAGCAACACAGGGTATATTTTGAAGCAGGACTTCATTTAATGTCAAGCTTATGTTGAAAGGCAGCTCACTTCATAGGTCATTGTAAAGGTGGCCCGTCTACAGGAATTCTACTCTGAAGCATGTTAAGGCACGTAGCTAGTGACACTTAGCAGTCACGGTGTCACCACTTGTACTCTCACCACAAATTGCAGACCTTGGTGAGAGTGTTTATTAAGATCTCTTCTGTCAAACGTTAACCATTGTAGTTTATGTCACTACAGAACTCCCACGGGACACAGTTTGGCTGCTCCCAATCCCAGTCATTGCTGGGATTATGGAATTTCCGCCATGCATTATGCACATAACCAATGATAACCATAGCGCTTAGCAGCTGAACACGTGCCACTTACAAACTTTTTTTTTTTTATAAGAAACAACTTAGAGAGTGAGACATAGATAATCAATTGACTTTCTTACATGGTCTTAATAGGAATTGTTTTTATTTTGCATGCATTTCTGTTTAATTATAATTTATGTTTAATGCGTACTTCTATTTAAAGACGCCCCCTTCTGGTTTACAGGTAGCATTGTCATCAGCTCTTAACCAAATCCAAGGGTGGCAGACTTCGTGACCATTAGTGATGCTATTCTGAATTTGTGTAAATAATTTAAAATGAATTTTAAAAGAAAAAAATACACAAAATATAAAGTTAAACTGAAACTTGGACATACCTCTACAATATAGGAAATTTAAAAGAGTATGTAACACCTAATATATTTGAGCATTCATTTTTTTAATAATTAAATTAAATTGCTTTGTGCTTATGTTTATTTAATTGTACTATAAAATCCAGACAATAAACTGTAGATAATATAACTTTAATGTAATTGGTGAAACAAAAAAATCAAACTGATTGGTACCATGACAGCCCTTAAGTTTACCAGGTAAACCCCATTCGCTTCTTTGACTGTTGAATGTCTTCTGTTGAATGTACCCCCTTGATGACTCGCGTTGTGTCAGAGACAAAGGCAGGCAGCTGAACACTAGTCTCATCATGGACTAAAAAGCGCTGTTCTCCTAAAATGGGGTCCAGCCTTCCGCTGCCGTCCTGCCCGGCAGCCTTCTGGAGTGGGTAAGTGTTTCTCTTTGTCTCCGCAGCTGCACTGATGATTCGTTGGGCATAGGATTGGAACTGCCTCTCTTGCATAGTAAGAAGCTCCATGTTTTTTATGTCAAACTCTTTTTGCTCCTTTTGCAGAAGCTGCTCCTTGGCATGTCTTTCAGCCTAATGGAAGGTTTGAATGTGTTAGGAAACGCAAAAATTAGAAATGGTAGATATTGGCTTGTCATGTGACATGTTTAGTAAATCATCATTTCCGATGAAAGGACAAGGAAAGGACCAGTTTCACGTTAAATGTATTTCAGACTCAGGATTTAAGCCATGAATCTTTCTTACCATCTGCTGGATGTGTCCGTCTTGCAGAGCTTTACAATCATCTTTCATTTTTTGTGCCTTTAGCCGCTGTTTTTCCCTGAATTTTCTGTCTGCTTCTTTTTGGGCGAAAAGCATCTCCAGCGCCTTCTGTTTATCTTCTCTCTGCTTCTCCTCCCTGTGTTGCTGCTAAAGTAATATTTCATCCATGAGAAGGGTATACAATATGTTGCGCTTCTGAATATCTCTACCGATATCCTATTAATTAGTATTTTATTAACTTTATTGTCTCACTATGGTTGAAAGGATGACGTCAGCACCACGAATGATAGCCATACATAATTAAGTGTGAGGGGTAATCTAATCTTGAGAAGTATGATTACAGCATATAATCATTAAATTGTAAACCATTATTATTTAATCTCCACAAATGTATTCTACAATTTGGATATTCACCCATCTGCGGGTCACTGGTTGTACATACACTGTGGTAAACTCATGTTTTCCTCAGCTATTCAGCAAAGTTATCTTTAAGTATTTCTTACAGAAATACTGTATATATTCTAGGATTAGGGTTAACCAAGATTTTGTTTCAACCAACCAATTGAGTATAAAGAGTCACAGAGTACTCAGCTGGTTCGTTGAAACAAAATCTTGGTCTGGATTTTTACTTTCTGGACCTGAACTATCCACTTTTGAATCACTAGGAATCGGAGAAAAAAAATAAGTATCCTTAGATCAGTGTTTCTCGATCTGGTCATCTGGACCCTGCAGACAGTCCACGTGTTTGCTGGGAGCTGAGAGGGAGTAAAAACATGGACTGTCTGTGGGTCCCCAAGGACCGGATTGGGAAGCACCGACTTTGATAATTAGTCTGGTGCTGGAGGTACCATGGCTTCTCTGTGTGAGGTAATGGCATCCAGCATGGCTGCCTTCTTTTCATCTTTCTCTTTCTGTTCTTTGGCCAGCCTGGCTTCCCTCTGTGCCACAGCTTTGGCGATGCGTTCTTCTTCATCGATCACCTGCTCCTGCTTCCTCGCTGCCAGCTTCTCTAATATTTTCTCCTTGTACAACTGGACTTCCCTTATATGAGGACAGATATGCCACAACCAAGTTGTGGAAACAACCCCAATATTCTTCGCAAATACCCATATTATTACACAGCCGCGCAGCCCCATTTGCCAAAAGACTAATGCATTTTTATTTTAAGGGAAAACTGGCTGGTTGTACCAGTTATCCCAAATATGTAAAATCTGGATTTTCTATCATAAATTTTGTACCAGAATCAGTGTACTTGCCTGAACATCTCAGCCTCCTTCTCATTTCTCAGTTTCATCATTCTCTCTTTAGCGCTGGCAAAAAGCCTCCTACGTTCCTCTTCCATCTCTTCCTTTTGTTTGTTTATAGCCCCGATAACGTCCTGTTCAGCCAAATGTTCCTAAAAATGTCACAATGCTTATGTTCCTCCATCCTCCATGAAATACAGGACACACAGCAGAGGTACACCCTGTTCAGTATGCCAGTGTGTCACAGGGCCCCATTTTTGACACACAGCAGCACACTATGGGAAACTTAAAGAAGCCAGTTACCCTAGGCCAGTGCTTCTCAATCCTGTTTCTGGTGCCCCCCCTGCCAGAATGTTTTTCTTCTAACCCACATTGTTAAGGAGCATATAAGCCTGAATAAGGTAGGGTTGGAATGAAAACAGTCTGGCAGGGGGTGCCTGGAACTGGATGGAGATCCACTGCCCTAACATCATGTTTTGGACTGTGGGAAGAGTGACCCAGAGGAAACCTACATGATTTGGGGAGAACCTTCAAACTCTACACACACAGAGAGGGTTGGATTCAAACCACCAACCCTGGAGGTGTGAGACTACAGTATTGCCCACTGAGCCATCATGGTAACATTTAACAAAATGATGATATCTGGCTGAACACAGCGTACTTCAAACTAACCTTGCTTCACTGCGCACTGTACAGACTCTCACCATATGAGTTTTCATGGTGTTTCTCTTCTCCTCCCGCTGCCTCTGCTCCTGTCTACTCCTCTCCAAGCTGCAGAGGTCCTGGAGTCGCTGCAGTTCCTCCTTTTCTCTTGTTCTCTCCAGCGTCTCCTGCGCCTTAATGAGCTCATGCTCCATTATCCTGCATGTTTAAAAAATGGCAGTAATCTATACATCATACCTTAGACAATACTGTAATTACATGCACCCTAATACAATATAATTTTGCAGGAATAATGATTGGCTTATGTTGATTGCCAATACACTTGCAGTTTGCATTGAAAACACTCGCGTACATTTAGATAATCATTCATTTATACAGTTTAATTGCGAGGTTTGATCACAGGAGGGTTAAGGAGGGATTTGTTAATTAATGACATTGTTTAATATATTCCGTAGTCTATTCCAGGGCAAGAGGCAGGGTGAACACTGGACTGGATACCACTGCATCACAGAGCACTGCAATTTATATGTAGGGAGGAAGCCTGCATGAACATGGGGAGAACCACACACAGTCAAGTAATCAAGTCCACACTGGAGATTTGAGGCCACTTTTTACCCATCATGCTGCCCTTGTTTGATATGTATGGTACAAGTGCTTGAATGCTTGCTGTATGTGATTATTATTAAATAGGGTGACCAGATAGTCCATGTCAGGGAGGACAGTTTGAACTATAGGATTTGTAAAATACCGTTTCAATTAAAAGGACATGGATTTCACCGAGTTCTTGCTGTGTGCTGATTGGTCAGTCTCCTGTAATCATGCGTGTGTCACTGATGTTAATGTGGGACAGCTGGATGAGTCTTTCATTCAAGTAAACAAACCGGTCAAAGGGCAAGAAGAACTGGGGCACGT
Organism: Isichthys henryi; assembly: GCA_026776945.1. Classification (NCBI taxonomy): domain Eukaryota; kingdom Metazoa; phylum Chordata; class Actinopteri; order Osteoglossiformes; family Mormyridae; genus Isichthys; species Isichthys henryi. The sequence continues at coordinate 43,315,634 of JAODJX010000001.1, forward strand.
TTAATCTGAAAATGGTGTGCGACATTTTGTTGCAGTTTCCAGGCTGAATGACATGTTTCCTTGAAAACTTGTGAAATGTTGTGCAACAAACTTTGTGGGACATTTCTCTCGCTTGGTGGGCGTGTCAGAGTTGTTACCCAATCATCTGTGACGTGTATATAAACCCCGCCAAATTATAAAGGCAGAGCCCACAATAGATCCTATATCATAGTTGCAACACTTGCATGAAACAGCAGGGTGTGCAACACACCACTGTTTCCATTTGAATGAATGTTTTTCAACGTTTCCTCAGGGCTGAATGTAACCCTGAACTATTTCGTGAAGCACGGGAGCTTTTTAGTTTTAACGTAATTTGTAAAACCTGAAGCATGTCCGAATATCCTCTCTGACATGGATTATCTGGTCACCCTGTTAATAAGGAGGTGAAGATCAGGCTTACTGCTGCTTTAGCTCCTCTCCTACGAGCTTGTTTTTTTGCCTCTTCTGCTCTGCGTCACGCTGGTCGCGCTTCAGTGCCTCCTGGTCCTGGCTCCGGAGCTGGGCAGCAGTGTCTCTGTCTGCGTTGCGCCGGGTGTCCAGTTGATGCAGCTTGAGCTCCAGTTGAGCCTCCCGCTCCTTTAGAACTTCTGACAACAGCAGTGCGCACTGGAGTAACAGAGAAAATGCAACCAGCATGCAGACAGAACCTTATAAAATAGCACAAGGTTCCAATTGCAATTTTTAATTGGGGAAAAAAAATGGATATTTATTTGTTGCTATTAAAACATATTAAACATTTGCATTCTGATGAATAGCATATTCAACATGGAAAGAAATAAATAAAATATTAAAGCACAGGGACATGAGAATGTGTACAAACATGAAGCCCCTTCACTCTGTCGGTCTGGTAGTATTGTTGCATTCTGGATTTTTCAATGGCTTCCTTTCGCTTCTCCTGCTGGTACTTGGCTTCCTCTAAATCAATTTGCTCTCTTTCCTTTTCTTCCATCTCCTTCTTAAGTTTTTTGGCTTCCAAGTCTTTTTGTCGTTTCCCCTGTATGGAAATACATGCACAGACACTGATATAGGCCGATATGTGTGTTTTCTAGCACTTTGGCCACTTTTATAATTAGGAGTATCGTTATTTTGCACTATTCTGATGTGTCCTTACTTCCTTGTACAAGACACAACTAGTTTAACACCTGGATATTGGTTTTCATTTCAGACTCACTTTAGTGAAAATGAATTGATTTACCACAGAACGAACTAATGTATTGATTGCTTAATTGATTATGCTAATAAACGTTTGCATTTGTAGCATGCGTACAGCAATGGTATTCGGCCACAATTTAACCACTTCTTGTGAGCGTAGGTGCTGTATTTCCCGCTGCTTGGACGCTTCCTTGAGGCTCTCGTTCTGCTTATTAACATGGTTCAGGCTGTCATGAATTCGGAGCCACTCCGCTTTTGGTACCACAGTCACTTGCCGGAGATCCGGAGCTTGAACTGGAGGCATTGTCTCGTCCTTAGCATTTACTGAAGTACACGTACGTAACACATAAAAAAAAATTGAAAAAATTATGGCAAGCATGAAAACAGGTTAAATAAATACTAGAGTTTAGAGCACAAAAAGCTCCTACAAACTTACCAGAAGACTTTTTCGCAGAACCTTTTCTTCTCCCGTATTGGACAACCGAAGCTGACGATAGTACCATCTTGATCAAATGCACGTTTACGTAAAATATAGGATCCTAGGGATCCAATAATCGATTTAAATGCATATACGTGTAGCATACAAATTAGCTGACAACAAAACGTTGACGTCCCACCAAGAACATTCTGTATGAAAGACACGTCGTAGCAAGCAAACGGTTTCCAGGCAACAGCAAACATTTCGGGTTATATAGTCTCGCGATGTTGACATACTGACGAACCAATCAAAATGCAGATAAATGAAAACAGTCATTTCTGCAAGACCGGGGTGGAGCGTAGACAAGAGTGAAACGAAAGGTAAGGCAGTTTTTGGGTATCCAACTGCTAATAAAGCTGAATTTTTTGTATTTAAAACAAATAAACCAGATATTAAGTAGATATACACGTTAGGGTGTGCGTGTCTGTTAAGCCCGTTTGGATGATATTTGACTAGTAATCTTTAAAATATCATTAGTGCTGGAAGCCGGTTAGGTATTATCTTCAATGTAAACAAATATTTTTATTTTCTCTTTCACAGGCTGCAGAATGAAGACTCTAGTCGTTTTCGACTTCGATCACACGTTGGTGGATGGCAATAGTGACACTTGGGTGATCAAATGTGCCCCCGACCAGTGTATCCCAGACTGGCTGAAGGACTCGTACCAAAAAGGACGATGGACTGAATATATGGGACGTGTGCTCTCCTATTTAGGAGATAACGCAGTCAGTCGGGACACTGTACGGAGTGTCATGGAAACACTGCCCTTCACAGACGGAATGATTGACCTGCTGAAGTTCATCGCGAGTAACAAAAATTGCATAGACTGCATAATAATTTCTGATTCCAATACCTTGTTCATCGACTGGATTTTACAAGCCGCCGGCGTGCAAGCGGCTGTTGATCGCGTGTTCACTAATCCTGCCAGGTTTGATGAACGGGGTTACATGATAGTGGAGTGTTTCCATTCCCACGAATGTCGGCAATGCCCAGTCAACCTGTGCAAGAATAAAGTGCTGGACGATTTTCTAAAAAGTCAGTCGCGGCACGGCGTTGAATACCATTTAATCTGCTATATTGGCGATGGAGGAAATGACCTTTGTCCCGTAAAGAGCTTGAAGCCGAGCGATTTGGTGCTCCCACGCAAGGGGTATGCTTTGGAGAGACTGCTGACGAGGTCCGAATTGGAGTTACTGAAACCTCGAATAGTGGTTTGGTCTGACGGCTTTGAAATTATGAATGAAATAACTGCACTAATTGAGTAATGTATTCTAAGTGTAGACTGGGTGTGACTAAATGAACGAGCATTTTAATGCACTTGTTGCACAAGGCTAGTAAAATATCTAGAATCTTGACTTTTCGAACTACTTTGAAGTTTGTTGGATACAAACAATACTTTACGGGGCACAAATACTTAGTAATAACTCAGTTACAGCTGAAGTACAAATTATGAACAAATGCAGCCATTACTTGAAATATAAGATGCGTACAGATTCAGGTGAACAAACATTATCAGTATTTCACTTGTGTTACTCATTAATGGTTCCTCCAATAGTTCCTTCAGTAGTTCACAAAGGTTTACGGAATAAGCAAATGTAGTAACAAACATAGTAACTACTTGGGATGAAACATGCATCATGAATCATTAATGATGAGCAAATATGAATCAGCATTTCACTTGTGTTGTACAAAACTTGTTCCGTTCAATAGTTCTTTCAGTAGTTCTCAAAGGTTTACAGAATTAACAGATAAAGTAACAAATATAGTAATTGCTTGAGATAAAACATGCATCACGATTCATTAATGATGAATTAATATAAGATCACTACGTACGTGTAAGTTTGTGATGAATTGATACATAAGTAATAGCATAATACTATATTATTTGTACCCCATCAAGTAAAGTGTTACCAATAGTTTTGTGAAGGGAACTGCATAAATTCATGAATAACTGTCAATTGTATAATCAGAATATGATGGACATTGTTTTACATTGCCATTTATTCCTGCCAATTGCTATTGTGTTCAATTTTTAAAAAATTGTGTGTGTTATTCTGTATTCTGCATTTTTGTATGTTGAAAAATGTGTGTGTATTGTGCAGATATTTTAATAATCCAATCACCGTATCCCATTTACGGTACTTCTAAAGAAGGCATTAAGGCTACAGAACAAGCCTATGTACACCATAGTCTTAAAGTGAAAGAAATGTGTCGTTATGTCTGTCTTTTGGAAAAAGGAGAATTATTTGCAGGTTATATTGGAATCCAGTATTTCATGATACAAGGTGCTTTCATGGCTCAAAATAGTGACGGGAAAAATGAAGCACTGAATCCCATGAGTGACATGTACAGACCCTAAAAGTACACAGGCTAAGTCATGACTTGCAGTACGAAGTAACTGAAATAGGTGTCGCCAGTGGTTCTCTTTAGAAATATTAGGGAAAACAGCCCTAATATGAGTGGATCTGGTGATATAATGGCCATTGCCACAAGACCTATAGTTAATAAAATATATTATTGCCACAACACCTATAGTTAATAAAATATATCATTTTACATATCCTCTCATCTGTATGAAAGGAATAGAGATGTCTTTGGCTTGTGCAACTCTGCTAAAATCCAAGTCAGGTGTGTGTATATTAAGTTAAATTGTATGTAATTTTTTTGTGAGAGTGTTTTATGAGTTATTCTCTAGAAAATGCATCTTTTTATTTACATCGGTCTCATATGAGTGCTGTCAAAGAAAAAAAAATCTGCTAATTAAAATGCAAGACAAATGTGCGGTGCATGGTATTGTTGCAGTCGGCCTAATATGTGACAAGCTCCGAAACTTTTTTCATAATTCATAAATTAGAAATACGCTGACCGTATCATTAAACGCAACAAATTATTTATTCGGGAATGGCTGGATTTCTGGTTTGGCAGGTTGCTTTAGGCCTCTCCCACTCTCACATGAATGAACAGATTAGTGGGGGGGGCTGAAAGTCCCAGGAGGCGGAGTTGACGTGTAAGCGATGTGCTCCCCTACAGAAATCGAGCTGAATCCCAGATAGGACAGCAAACTATTTTCTCTGATTCATTGATCGGAAAGCCTGTTGAAAACTGCAAAAAATGGCCCCTGTATCCATCAAACGCATTTTGATCACTGAGAGTGTCGACCAGGGTTGTAAAACGATACTACAAGAAAATGGTATCCAGGTTACCGAGAAGCTGAACATGACCAAGGATGAGCTGATTGCTGAAATAAAGGTAATGTGCCATTTTAAGATAAGAAATTACACTATGGATCGGACGGATACAGTATAGTATGGAATAATCTTGTCAATATCTCCATCAGGAGAAGCGATTGTCACATTAATCGGAAGTTAGCGAATATTTTTGTAAGCGATTTTTCAAACTTAATTCTAAATCGTAGCTAACTGGTCAACAACCACCTATGCATGACATCTGTTCAGCGCCGCCTTCATCTCCGAAGTCTGATGCAACATTTCATGCCACCTCATTTGTTTTTCTGTGCCAATTATCTTGGAAGTCTTTAACATAGTTAGAAATTTCTTTTTATAGACAATTACTTTAAATTTACTTCTGGAATTTATGTCTACCATCTTTCATTAAATGAATGATAGCTATGGCTCGAGACTTAAGATAGCCGGTACTCAGGCAAAATTTAATTTTAACCGCGTTGCACTCAATTATACGGGAGAAAAGCCATGCTTCGTTTTTAATGCTGTTCACGCAAATATAGCACTACGCAAAGTAAACAGTCAACTATACGCGATTCATTTTCAAGTTCACTTCTAGATAAAGTCGACGGTTCTGATTGTGATTTAACAAGTGCACATTTAAATCTTGGTACTTTTCTGCAACAGGATTACGACGGACTGATTGTTCGATCTGCTACTAAAGTTACCGCAGAAATCATCAATGCTGCTGATAACCTTAAACTTGTCGGCAGAGCTGGGACCGGCGTGGACAACGTGAATGTGGATGCGGCCACTAAGAAAGGCGTTATTGTCATGAAGTAAGATGATGTCCCGAAGAAGAAAAGAAAATTACACGTGTGCGTGTTTATTAAAGCGCGACTATAGAACCCTCGAAGGCACGGGGTTAATTGCGTCATTCTAAAACCGGACAGCTGCATTGCATACAGATCTGTATCTAAATATTAAAATAGTATCGTGGCTACTTGTTGCATGGCTAAGTGGTTTTTTCTCTTCTTTTGAATAGCACCCCCAGTGGCAACACGATCAGTGCAGCTGAACTAACTTGCGCGATGATAATGAGTCTCTCTAGGTAAGACGCCAGCAGTCACTAGACCTTGCCAATAAATATCTGGCATTTTCTTCTGTGTCTTCTGCTGTATGTGAAATTTTGCGAATGGAAATGGTAATAAGGTTATTTCTGTATCCATAGACATGTACCGCAAGCCGTTATGTCCATGAAAGCAGGCAATTGGGATCGTAAGAAGGTACACGGTTTTGGTTCGTTTCCAGTATGACTGCATGCGTTGTACCTCTTGTGAATAGATTATTCTGGCGGTCGATCAGTCTTAACTTATAGCCTGAACGTTGTGATTGTTAGGTGTCTGACATGATGCTTATGGTCTTATCTGATGTTTCTAATGACTTTTCAGTTCATGGGTTCAGAGCTATATGGGAAAGTTCTTGGAATAGTTGGATTGGGAAGAATAGGAAAGGAGGTGGCAACCAGGATGCAGTCCTTTGGCATGAAGGTCAGGGCTGAATTTGCTTAGTTCCCAGAGAGGTACAGCCTTTTTATGTGAGGCTGTTCGTAACCTAGGTAATGCGCCTGATTTGTTTGGGTTGACAGACTATTGGCTATGACCCCATCACCCCACCTGAAGTTTCTGCCACGTGGGGTGTGGATCAGATGTCGCTGGAGCAGATGTGGCCTCTGTGTGATTACATCACTGTGCACACCCCCCTTATGCCCTCCACCACAGGTAACGCTTGCCTAGCTCAGTGTGACTTTGGAGTATGGGCTACAGAAGATATTTTAAAGGGGGGGCAAGAAGTGACATGGCCGATTTGTTTTGCTGTTGAAACTCTCCGATAGAACTCTTTTGTTTTAAAGAAAATGGATATAATTCAGGGTTTTATTAATTAAGTTTTGTTGGCTTGAATTGAATTTGTAGGTAGTTTTCTAAAAATGATTTTTCATTACTGCATTATTTATTTATTTATTTTTTGCTTGTTAGGGTTGCTCAATGATGCTTCCTTCGCTAAATGTAAGAAGGGTGTAAAGGTGGTGAACTGCGCACGTGGGGGTATCATTGATGAAGCTGCCCTTCTACGGGCTCTGGAGTCCGGCCAGTGTGGAGGGGCCGGGATCGATGTGTTTGAAGAGGTGAGCATACACTGGATGCACTGCATACACTGCGCGTATCCAGTACAGTGGTTTTTTTTTGCTCAGAATTTTTAGGCTTCCGTTTTCATTGTGGAACGTTCTTTTTGAACTGGAGGAACATTTTATTTGTTTGCTTGCTTGTTTTGTGGGTGTGAACAGGGGGGAGTAAGTCGAAATCAGAGTCAGAATCATGTCAGGTACCAAGAAGAAAAAAGGTTGATGTTGAAGGAGGCAGCACTGCATTCTGGGAAGGTGTGATTAGAGTAAAAAGAGCCAGAACTGGGCTCCATCCATACTTAAACTCTGGGGGTAAAAAGAGATGTTGTGAGAGCTTTAAAAAGGAAAAGAAACACTTTTTTTGGGTGAGATTCGGAAATGTGTCGAAGTGATTATGCCACACACACGCCACTATGTTCATTGTTGCCCTGATTGACAAAGCACACTCCTCCCCCCCATTCCCATTTTCACAGGAGCCACCGAAGAATCGCGTCTTGGTGAATCACTATAACGTCATCAGCTGCCCTCACCTGGGTGCCAATACCCGGGAGGCGCAAGCTCGCTGTGGCCAGGACATCGGCACGCAGATTGTGGACTTGCTGAAAGGCAGGGCGTTGATTGGAGCGGTAGGATAACGGCCGTTCGTTCACACATTCTCCTGTTGGCTTCCTTTGCAGTGCGACTTCTGAAGAAAACTGAAAGCTGCTTGAGATGAGTTCTTCTCAAGTTTGATTATTCCTGTACATTCAGTAATAATAATCATAACGGCAACTATCATTATTATTATTGTTGCTGTTGTTATATTTTCTTGCAGTAAAAATTATATGTTGATTGTACTTGAAATAAATTGTTACGCTTGGTTCTCTTATGTTTCAAATGGACAAACGATGTATTTCTGCACACAGGTGAATGCCCAGGCACTGGCCAGCTCATTCTTTCCAGAGTCCCACCTCTGGATCAGACTGGGAGAGGCTATGGGGGCAGTGCTAAGATCCGGCAGCCCATCAAACCTGCCTTTCACTCAAGTCGAAATAACAACCATAGGTAAATTATTTTTGAGTTATTTTACATTTATCTAGAAGACATTTTTACAGACATCAGCATGCACTTGACGAAGCAGGGTCTTTATAGTAGTCGCGGTTAAGAGCCTTGCTGTGAAACCACACTGCTGGCCGTGGGATTTGAACTCCGGGGGTCACAGACCAAACCCAAAAATCTATTTTTTAAACTCCAGCTCTGTTTCTTTTATATACGGTTTTGCACAGTTGCTTATTCATGTTCATAGTAGTAAAATAATTTCTGGCCAGACAAAAATTAGCCAAAATCACTCCTTTGAGCACTTGTATGGTATTTGCTTGTGTGAAATATCTCCTCCCAGTGGTTAGAATTAGCCATTACATCATTTTTGCAAAATTAATAAATCTTTAGTTGAAAATACCATTATGGCACTCTAACGTAGAACCTACTACTAGAATGGGCATTAAAAAAATCATGTAGAATTTCGTCTAAATATCTTATTAAATTAACCACTTCTAAAGTAGTAGGTATATTTAAACAAAACAATTTGCCTTTCAATCAGGGGAATCACTAAAACGTTTCACTGACCTACTGAGTTCAGCCACATTGATGGGCTTATTAAAGGACAGTTCAAAAAATGGCCCCAACCTCATCAATGCATTAACCATTGCAGAGGAAGTGGGAATTAAGGTAAGTTGTTTCTTTTTAGAGATGTTTTTCACCTTGAACCATTACCAGATTTCAACAAGTTTAATTCTGAAATGGCTATTAAGTAAAGCATCACAGGTGTAAACCAATAAACAAATTAGTATATAATGTGTACATACGTTAGAATATTCTATTATGGCATTTCAGGCACTGCAAGTTGTATATATTATCCAATAAACAGAAAGCATCCAATCAACACATTTGGTCATGACACACTTTTGACTTTTACTTCCAGGTCAATAAAAAACACAGCGATGGGGCCCCAGCCGTGAGTCAGACAGCATGTGTAATAGATCTGTCCATCAGTGGCACCAGCTTCAAGGCCACTGGTTCGGTCCAGGGTGAAATCCCAGTTCTGGTGGAACTGGCCGGGAGTCGCTTTTGGCAGCCCGTTCCGCTTTCTGGGAATCTGCTGTTTCTCAAAGCTACCTCCACCCCACCGCTTCTGCCTGAAATCACTGGTGAGAGAGCGCCCCCCTTCTTCACTTCCCGCTCCTTCACATATGACCTCAAATGACCATGCTGCACGGTACAAGGGACAATCGGGCCATTCTTCTCCAGGCCTCTTTTGTTCAGGGGAGAGGCAAACTAAGAGGGCTTTATCCAAATAGCTCACTGAGGTGGCTCTGCACAATACAGCATGTCTCTGGTTTTTAATTTTGCCCTAAATACCGACCATTTTTTAGTTCCCACTTTTTTGCCTTTCAGCCCTCATTTACATTAAACAAAAGCTGTACATACCAAATCCTTCCCTTCTTAGAATTCTAGTTAACTGTAGCACTTAGAGCCCTGATTTTGAATATACTCGAGAGCCTTCATTGCCTTGTCCCTAAATATCTTGCAAGCATGTGATTTCTTTCCCCCCCAAATGCCTTGTCTCCCAGGTGTGCTGGCAGCTGCTGGTGTGGGAATCCAATCTTTCACCGCCTGTGCTGCTTGTGACGGGAACCAGTGGTGTTGCGTTGGCCTGTCATCCCCCCTCGGTGACCTGAGTGTCTTGAAATCTGTAGTGAATGAGGCCAATCAGGTCTCAATCTGAATGCTGCACAAAGAGAATTACACCAGTTACTGAGGATGCGGTTTTAACATTTCTCAGAGCTCAAAAATGAGCCTCTAAAATGTAGTATTTGTTTAAAGGTTTTTTAAGCCTTTCTTTCTTGTTAGATTTGTTTACATGTAGGCTTATCAAGGGTATAAACTAAGGTAAAAGAAATCTTAGACTTAAGTGTTTATAATGTTCTGAAAATAAAACTAACATGAACATATGTCCTGTGTGTTTAATATTAGCAGGATCTCTCTGTGTCATGCCAAATACTACATTTTCTCCTGCAGTTCAAAGGCATTAGGTTAATTTGACATCTCTAAACTGTCTATAGCGTGTGATAATGCATGTTTCAATATGCGTGTGCATATTTGTGATCGACGGGAATCCTGTTCCTGGTACAGTGGAACCTCGTTACTACGTACAAGACGGGATACCAAAAACATGAACGTTATAAGCATAGAACGTTGTAAACACTTAGTGCAAGATGGATGAAAGAACTCACGAAATATCCATGTAAATGATAAAATGGGCCCTTAAATTGACTACAAAACAAACGAACACATTATTACTTGTTAAATAATTCGACAAAGCTCATTTGGATCCTTGAAATTTTCCTTA
>JAODJX010000001.1:43329472-43344857 GCA_026776945.1 Isichthys henryi
CCCCCCCCCCCCCCCCCCCCCCCCCCCCCCCCCCCCCCCCCCCCCCCCCCGGTGCCACCCTATATCCCCCTTCTGCCCCTGCACTTAGTGGCAGTTCGCTGTAGCTCAGTGGTTCACAGACTATTGTAGTAAGTGAGCTCCCTCTAGTGGTACATGGAGGTATCTACTTAAATGCCAGTTATAATAATAAAGATAAATCTTTTATTTGCCATTTGCATGAGTACAAGTATAGGTTCGCCTACCTCATCTTGCCCTCCATAGCTTGAGATCACAGTTACACTGTTACACTGAGGCCAGGGCTTAAACCTGTGACCTACCGATCATGGGCACCAAGGCTTAACCCACTGAGCCACTCACTGCCCCCATAATGGTTGTAGGCGGAAAGCCTGATCTTTTAGGTGGTGTGCGGTCCACGAAGTCTGAGAACCACTTGTCTCGTGCACTAAATGCAGTCGTGTTATGATGTTAAATGTAGCAATAACTGCTTTTTGTTTGTGGGGATATTTAAGGAAGCAGTCAAAATAATGATCGTAAGCTTCTCCGTTGACTAACAGTTAGTTTTGACAGGTGATGCAGCAGTTCTGTGGGATTGTGCTGGAGAGAGATTCCAAAGAGGAGAAAGGCGAGGGTCAGCAGAGTGAAGGCAAGCAGGCGGACAAAGAAGAGGGTGAGATGTTCGGTGTAGCAAGCAGAGCTTTACATGCCTACATTTTTTTTCTTTAGATACATCAAAAGGGTTAAAATGGGAGAGGTCTTGGGTAGTCTGGGAGGGGGTGGTCTCTGCAATGTTTGCCCCAGTTTAATATAATTATACTCAATCCCAATTTATACGATACACCTACTTGTTGACACCAACGGCCTCTTCCTACAAGACTGTTGTGCATTTCAGGTCCAGAAAGTACAAATCCAGGCCAAGATTTTGTTTCTACCAACCAGTCAAGCATAAAGAGTCACAGAGGACTGAACTGGTTGGTTGAAACAAAACCTTGGTCTGGATTTGTACTGTTTTTATTTTGCAGAATATTTTAATCCTCTTTGAATGTTCACTTTCTTCAGGGGAGATTTTGGGGGTGCTGATTCCAGAGGACGTCCCAATTGACATCAGAGTGAAGCTCATGATTTGTCTGATCCAGCAGCACGTATTCGAGCCTCTACATGTGAGTGAGCACTAACACCAAGAAGTGGCACAGATCTCTCTGCCTGACACTAACTTCTTTGCGATGTTGCAGCCGATGTTGACGGCGTTGATGGAGCAAAGCCCAGAGGAGCTTGGGGATCTGTACCTGGACGTGGCCGATGCGTTCCAGGATGAGGGCGAATACAGCTCTGCGCTGCCCCTACTCTCTGCGCTCGTCTGCTCCGAGAGATATAATCTCCCCGCGGTGTGGTTGAGACATGCTGGTACGTTTCTGAATATACTTATTCAGTGTTGTATATTCGTCATACTGGCATAGAGACTTGGTGACTATAGCCTCACATCCAAGGGGTTGTGGGTTTAATGTTTGACGCAGTAATTCTCAGTAGTATCAGCATTAACACTGTGTGCTTAGCTAGGTTTTAAGTTACGGTAAAAATTATCGTTATGCCACTTTATCGAGAAATTTCTAAGAACTATTTTTCAACATTTTATCATAAACTTGATTGAGTCTAATGAAAGCTTAGTGATGTCTATCATGCTTTTCGGGATACTAAAGTGGTTGCCTTTGCTTGTGTTAAGAATGCCTGAAGGCTTTGGGGCACATGGAAGTGGCCGTGAATAGCTACATCAAGGTGGTTGAGATGGCCCCTCTGCACCTGGAGGCCCGCCTGTCCCTGTCCACCCTGCAGCAGCAGCTGGGAAACCCCGATGGAGCTCTGCAGGCTCTGCAGCCCATGTACGACTCAGAGACTCTAGCCCAAGACTCTGCCGCTGCCCAGCAGGTAAACCTCACGCCAGCTTACGCAAGTTGACTTGCGTGTATGTTGTGTGCAGATTTTTATGCTTGTGTTATATTCTCCATCCAGTGTCTCTCTCTTTTCTGTGTAGGAACTTAAACTCCTACTACACCGCTCCATTCTGCTGCGTTCCCAAATCCGGATGGATGACTACCTGGACACTGTGCTGACCATGCTGGCTATGCTACTTAAGGTCAAGCTCTTTTCTCCTCCTCAACCTCGCTAATTGATAGTCCTGCTTTAACTGGGCATCAGTCTTCTAATGATTGGGAGTATAAACGGATGAATTGAGTAGACTTGCCACCTTCACTGGAGGTCGTGTATGCCTCTCCCCTGTTAAACTGACTAAAGGTTTTTAAACAAAGCATTAATAAATCATTATATCAGGATTTTTGTGTCCAAACTGTCTGTAAATCGGGGTCACTTGTGCACCTTGTTTTGATCTCTTGTCATTGTTCACTATCAGTTGAGCAACTGCAATAATAATTTTGTTTTTTTTATGGTCTTATTTCCCCAACAGGTGGCCATGAATCGTGCCCAGGTCTGTCTGATCTCTAGGTGTAATTCTGGGGAGAGACACCTTTACCTTGTTAAAGTGTCTCGAGAAAAGATCTCCGACATTGAAGACCAGGAGGCTGCTTACCTTGATGTGATAGGTGGGGGTCTGACGTCTGGCAATGTATACTCACGACACCCTGTCCAGTTCTGGATCGTCTTTCAAGTATTTTATCCACTTTTGTGTGATATTGTGGGGCTCTATTTTAATTTTTGATGTGAATTTGATTTAACTGATTCTGAAGACCATCGTTATATTGCAGACTAGGTGTGTTTTAACATTTCAAGACATGCGCGCACACACACACCCATCCATTTTCCCAACCGCTTATCCTTCCGGGTCGTGTGGGGTCCAGAGCCTATCCCGGAAGCTACGAGCACGAGGCAGGGAACAACCCAGGATGGGGGGGCCTGCCCTTCGCAGGGCACACTCACACACTATACACTCACACATGCACACCTACGGGCAATTTAGTAACTCCAGTTAGCCTCAGTATGTCTTTGGATTGCAGGGAGAACATGCAAACTCCACACACATTTAACCCAGGCGGAGACAGTGCTACCCACTGCACCGTATGTATAATGTCATGCTTGAGTTGTTTTCCCCCCATAGTTCTATGCATATCATGTGTCCTGTCTTTTTCACCCGAAGGGAAGACCAGCGTTCTGTCCCGGGACGACTGGTGGCAGCTTCTGCTGCGCTGTGTCTGTGTTATGTGTGAGCAGAACCGCTTCGGGGAGGCGGAGCTTCTGGTGGACTCCTCCTTGGAGTACTACTCTTTTTATGACGACCGTGTTAAGCGGAAGGAGCTGGAGTACTTCGGTCTGTCTGCCGCCATCCTGGACCACAATTTCAGGAAGGCATACAACTACATCAGGTAAGGCGCTCCGGTCCGTAGGGCTACATCAGGTACGGCGCTCCGGGGCGTGTTTCTGTAGCAGTTAGTCAATACAGTTGTATTTTAAAGACAATGGAAGTTTAGATGGGGGGGGAGATAATGTAACTTTACAATGTAATATTGTGTAACATTTAAAGACAAATCGCAGCAAAATTGAAGCCCTGCTGCTTAGTGACAACAAAGGAAACTACTGGGGAGAGAATGTAGGGAGGCTTGAGATTGGGGAGGGATGCGAAAGGAATAGGGATTGGTTGGGGTTGGGGGAGTGTGGCAGATTTGTTCTTGTCGTTCCAGTTGCATCCAGTTATGCTGGTGAACATAGTTCTTAGACTGATTCCGACTCGTTCGCAGACTGATGCTGATGGATAACGTAGAACGGCCCCAGCTGTGGAACATCTTCAACCAGGTGACCATGCACTCCCAGGATGTACGGCATCACCGCTTCTGCCTGCGGCTCATGTTAAAGAACCCAGAGAACCACGCGCTGTGTGTGCTGAATGGCCACAATGCTTTCGTCTCGGGGAGCTTCAAGCATGCCCTTGGTATGATTCATGCAGATATTTGTATATCGGATACATTTTCCCTCCCATTAAAAGTGCAGACACTTTAAGCATCGTGGGTCAGTTTTCGTTTTCTCAAACCATTATAATTGTTCAAGGCCTGTGTTGCGCTGGTAGATTACATCTGGTGTTTCTCTATTATCAAGAACGCAAAGATTGTACTTGTGGTCTTGACAAGACTGGTCTTGCTAGCCTGTCTTCCAAGGACTGACTTGGGGCACAATGATTTATGGGATTGGTCTTGGGGGGGGGCAAGAACAGGGATTTTTATCGTCCTCTGTACTTGGAATGTGTCTTTGACAATGGAAAATGACTTAAAATAGCTGCACAAGAACACAAGTGCGGTCAAGTACGCATATCGAAAAACACCCCTAGATGTTTTGACAAACAACAGTAGGCCTCTTCTGAGTAAAAATATAACCAACTAAAAGTTCCGCATTTGGCCAGTCTATGGTCAGTATGTCTGCATTCTATCTAATTTGTCCTCCATTCTCTATCTGGCCCTTCAGGACAGTATGTACAGACGTTTCGGGCCCAGCCAAGTGAGCCGCTGTACAGTCTTTGCGTGGGACTTACCTTTTTCCACATGGCTTCACAGAAGTTTGTGGTTAAACGGCACCCACTTCTGCTACAGGTTTGTACACCTACATCATTTATGTGATTTGTGAACGGTACGCTGTTCTGCTAAAAATCACAGGTATCCTAATTATGTGACTTTATTCTATTCTGTTGAATAAATAGTATATTGGTCAGCGCTAGTGTTAGATGTTAGTTTCTGAGAAATACCTGGTGATCTACTATTTAATATACCCATATGATAAGCTATGTGAGGAAACTGTTTTTTTTCATTCTAGACCAAGGCTTTGTAGTTTTTAAAAGCTTTTTGTCTTATCTGTACAGCATCTTGTGGCCTTTTCTTGGAGTGAAATATATCAAATTAGAACCTCGACAAGCAGAGTTAGGAATAGAATATGTGCGAACTTTTGGTAATCTTTTGTTAGGGCTTTCTTCGTAATCAGTAAATTTATATATATATATATAAAGTGTATATATATAGAAATAGAAATATTGATGCATTAATTCCTTTTTGCACAGGGCTTCTCCTTCCTGTGGCGTTATGCTGAGCTGCGTGGGCACTGTCAGGAGAGCTTCTACAACCTGGGCCGGGCCCTACAGCAACTAGGTTTATCTCATCTGGCTATACTTTACTACCAAAGGGCCTTGAGTTGCACGCCACCCTCGTTGGAGGTACTTGCACAATGATTTATACCAGGCCTACATGACTCTGTTGTTGTGTTGTGCTGATATTTCACTGGCTGCTCACTCCAGTTTTCCAAATCGGACAACCACTGTCAATTTGAAGCACTTCTTTGCACAGCGTGTAGTTGGGAGTATGGAACAGTCTTCCTGCTAGCGTAGCACAAGCTAAAACCCTGGGTTCCTTTTAAATCGGAGCTAGGCAAGTTTAACAGCTCTGAGCTATTAAAGTTCTCCCCAAATGAGCTTGATGGGCCGAATGGCCTCCTCTCGTTTAATTTCTTATGTTACGTTAGTAGTAATATAAAAATTGACTTGGCACATACTTTTCTCAGTAGAGGATATTCAGCATAGTGTTACTTTAGTGAATTGGGTTTTTGGACATCATTTTGGAGCAGTTTTCTTTTATTAATTCTCTCTTCTCGTATCCCTGTCTTTAGGGCATTGACGGTGAGCACGTGGACTTGGCTCGGGAAATAGCTTATAACCTGTCTCTCATCTACCAGGCCAGCGGCAACAAAGAGATGGCGCAGCATCTCCTCCACTCTTACTGCTCTATATGAAGCACCACCTCTCTCCGGCTGTATTTCAGTATTATCACTAGCACTTCGTTCTTGGTCTGTATAGTTTCTTGAAACTTGGTCCTTTCATTGTTTGTGACAGAGTCCCTTCTAAAAAAAATTCGAGCCTTTAAGTCTTTCGTAGACCAAACATAAAACTGAATTTTGGTTTTGTTTCTGTATTTTTTCCATAGTAAATGAGCTGGAGAGAATACTGCTCCTACATGCTTTCACATTAATAGCGTAGCCTGAAACTCATGTAAACATATGTTTGAAAACCTTTCAGTGAAAGGAATCTTTGGATGTATTACCAAAGCATATTTACATGTAAACATTGTACCTCTGAGCCCTGCACATTTTTGGATTTCCCCTCATTTCAGGTCCTTGTGCTGAATCATTTATCGTGGAACAGGGAAAGAACTAAGCTACACAGGGCTCCGGCCCCCCAGGAATGGAGTTTGACACCCCTGCTTTACACTATTACTATATACAGAAAGTTAAAGATTTCAGACTAATCAATGCATTTACTGTGGTAGCTGTAAATGTAGTTTTCTAAACTTCCAGACCAGTTTACAGAAAGACCGCAAGTTGCTGAAATGGTGTTTCAGTGCAAGAACTGACAGATGTGAGCAATGATTTCTGCTAAAGTCATTTATAAATACTGTGCTATCTACTGAGCCACTGTGACCCCCACATTTAAATATTTTCCTTTGGTCTGAATCAAGTGCACATCTCCAAAAATCACTTTTTAAACAAACATGTTTAATTGATCAAAATAGGCAGTCGTATCATCAGCATTCCACCAGTAGATCAATGCTGTAAAAGTGTTACGAGAATTAAATCAACATTCTTTACCACACATACCTAAAGAAAAAAATCATGCAATCAATCCATATTTAGGCATCCACTCTTACCAGGATGATATCCAGTAGGGAATTGTGGTAAATGCATTGAATTTGGCATTCAGATTAAAAACGATTTACTGTCCAGCACGGCTCATATCTTCCACATAAAAAACATTTAGTGTCTTAGGGATCTCCCTTACACAAGGGAAAGTGTTTTCTTGCATGCTCTTAAATCGAGTCACTATTGCAAGTTGATCACATTTAGTTATTACACAATATATGTGTTTGATATACCGTTGTCTATTGGGGTAGAGATTGGCATGACAACCATTGATGGCAACATGGGCAAACAAACATGAGTCTCACAAGTAAATGACAAGAACACACCTATGGCCTAACATTACCAAACAATACTCAACATACTAACATTTAACATCAGAAGTCGTCTTCACTTTCTTAGAACTGGAATCTTATACTACAGTAGTTTCCAGGCTGTGCAAATTAACTTTCCTCTCCTTGATAATTGTCATTCTCTATGATCGCAGAGACCCTGTCAAAGGTCTCCTCGCAGTAGGAGTTGTAGAACCTATCATTAGGTATTTTGGAGAAGTCATACTGAAAATAAAATATAAAAAAAGTTATAAATATAAATATTTCAAAGGATACAATGTTTAGGAAACTAATGTTTTTACTTTAAATGGCTACTGTAGCAATTGCAAAAACATCAATTATATCACTGTGAGTATTATTACAGGTCACAGTCATTTGCAATAATATTGCACAGACTGTACTAGTTAAAAACTGAAGTTAAACTTGAGTTTAAGTTCAAAAACACTGAGCAACAACTGAACACATAAGTGCAATGTTAATATTCCAATTATGTTCTCTTTGGACTTCAGATATAGGGCGTACCAATCTGTCCAGACGCAGGCTTTTTGGTACTATATAGACATTTATTTACACCCACAATTCGTTAAGCAGATTAGTAGTACAGGAGGTTCTCGGGTTACGACACAGTTCCGTTCCTATGACCTTGACGTAACCCGAATTTTGGTGCAAGTCGGAACACTCTCTACAGTGTCTAATTCCACTTCCATCGATAGTGTAGGTATTTGGGGGATTCCCTCACTCATACACCGCATTACTGCGTATTCTTCCGCTGCACGCAACCAAACTAGTTCGCTCACATAGTCCATAAATACGACGCTAACGGTGGTGAGCGTTGTAAACTCGAAACGTATGTCGAGACGTCTTAACCCGAGGACCGCCTGTACTAGTAAAATATTAACGAAAGGTACATTGTGAAGGCCAAAAGTTAGTAATCTATATAAATTCAGCGTATCCTTATGTCTATTAAACATGATGGATTTTAAATTTCAAAAGGTACTGCTACACCACAATGTCTATTTACTTTGTTTAACTACGACATCTCCTCTTTTAAAAGATGTTGCGGCTGTTAAACTGTCCCTTTCTTCACCGCCACTTCAGTGCTTATCGCTTCGAAGGTATAACAAAACAGCAATATGCTCTGCTAACTGAATTTAATACTAGATTATTAACTTTTGGGATTCACAATACATGCCTCATTAATATTTTAGGCATACTACTAATCTGCTCATCAAACTGAGGGTGTAAGTAAATAATACAAGTATAATACAGAAAAGCTAGCATCCGGAGAGAGTGGTACGCCCATCTAAAGCCCTGCAATCTGTATATTTCTTGTCACATGATACGGAATTAAGTATAATACCTCCTGAATCCACGAGTCTGCACTGAGATCAAGCCGCAGAGACTCTTTGATTTTGCTGTAGTTTTGGATAATCACAAAGATGCATCCCGATATAACTGCACCCGAAAGGATGACAAAAAGGATTGACAGCCACGCGATTCGGATCGCCCTCTCCTTTTCTAAAGATAGGAGAGAAAACATGCTTACTAAAACAGATGTTAAGCACGGCAACGAGATAGCGATCTGCATGGGAATTAAGAAAAAGCACTTTGCTAAAATCCTTTCATATTTGAAATGCTATGAGCAATCGTTTAAAAACAAGTAAAAAGTCTAGATTTCTTACCTGACTCTTCAGTGGTGACACACTCTAATTGGCTGGCAGTGTTGCCCAGTCTCATATCGGGGTAAATGACGTAGTACACCTTAAAGCAATACTTCACCCCAGCCTCCAGGGAATTAATGATCATGGGGGAAGGTAAATCACGATGAATCTATGAAAGATCGAACAACAGCACCCATCACACTCTGTCCCTAACGTGAAGCCCTCTGTGTCTATCTTGTACAACTGGCTAAAATTGCTAAAACAAAAGGTCAGGCAGCAAACTCAAGGACCGTCATGCTCAGTAGTATTTTGTGGCAAATTCTTAAATTTCAATTCATTCCATCTATTCAACTATCCATTTTCTGTACCCGCTTGCAGGGTCAGGGGGGTCCGGAGCCTATCCTGGAAGCAATTAATTAATTAAAATTTCTGAGCTGTTAAATTATCACTCTGCAAACAGAAATTCACAGAGATTCAGAATGCTATTGTTTCTGTTCCTGTAATTAGATGTTTGGGAGTGGTATATCAAGCTTGTTAATCATTCTTATGTCTTCATACCAATTTGACAAAAATATTAACTAATCAAAATGTAGAGTGGCTTATCTGCTAACGAATCAGGGAAGAAAAACAGAGCAAACTACAAAAGTTTGCCTTTCAATCTGATTGAAATCAATATTAAGTCAGCAAATGATTTAAAATACTCATTATGACAAGAATTATACAATTAATCCTACCCTCAAAGCTTCATGTTCTTTTCCATAGAGGACTCTATACTTGAGTGCATCGCCATACAATTTTTTGAGATTAATATCAGGGTCAACCTCAATTTGTAAAGAGTGGAGGTCCACAGGAGTTAGTGTTACGTTTGGATGTCCCAGTCGACCTAAGGCAGAAAAAGACAAAGAAAACATAAATATTTCCATTCTATAGATAACCAATATAAAACTTACCCTAATGTACCTTTTTCCAAGCCTTGTTTATTGGGAGCTTTTGTTTCAGTATAAACTTGTCTACATGTCATATGTCTCCTTAAAACCATTGTTACTGGGTGGCCCACACACAATGAGCAGTAGAACTGTCAGAGGTGGAGATTTCAGGTCCAAAAAGTACAAATCCAGATCAGGATTTTGTTTCAACCAACCAGCTGCTCTGTGACTTGAGACTCTATGCTGAACTGGTTGGTTGAAACAAAATCCTGGTCTGGATTTATACTTTCTGGACCTGAAACCTCCACTTCTGAGGGCTGCAATGGGACATACATTTGCCATATAATGCTCCATACATCATTTTTGGTTCGGTGCACGCAATGAAACAAATGAACACATTTGAAATGGGTGGAACCTAAACTCACAAATCGATGCTCAACATGGAAACTGTGAGTTGGTTACAGTCACTAATAATCCCTGCTTTACGAACATTGTGGTTTCCCAGTAAACAACAAACACTGGGAGAGAGAGTAGTTGATAAGACCAAGGCTGTCTGTTACCTTTGCTATACTAAACTTGCATATATTGCTTAAAACACAAGCAAACATGCAAACTCATTTGAAACGACATCATCCACGTGCGTGTAAGACCGGAGCAAGGCAGAAACAACCTCTGTGAGTTTGTCTACCAGTGGCATTTATTCCAGGAAATTCAAACTGAAATAAACACATAATTACAGCTATAGAGGTGTTTATCACTACAGATATGCAATCACACTCAGCAGTACACAACAAAGGATTTAGATGGGATTTAGTTCATTATGGTTAGTATATTTTCGATTTTACATATTTATTTACAATATAAGCATGTTAAGGGTTTTTTTTATATCGATAGACATATTGCTTTAGTTATCAACTGTTCATGCGTTTGTGTTTGCATAATTAGTAGCATTTTCAAACTCCGTTTTCTCTGCTGTACCAAAACTAGACCCAACCACGAACTCAAAACAGCGGTTCAGAACAAATCGTCAGTTTTGTGTAGTTACACCCCTAAAAAGCAGTGACGCTATTTATCCCCCCGCTTCAACAGAAAGGGGAAAAAAATCCTTAAATTGTGCAATTCCTCCTGGCTTGGCTTGGTGAATGCTCATGTCACAACATCCTGGTAGAACTAGCAGAGCTGGGCCATCAGTGCAGCATGTATGATGACCAGACAAGGTCTATCTGACTAGGATTCATTTTTCTGATCTGCATGAAATATACCTGTAATCCAAGTACTCTTTGTGAAGTGTTTTGTGGATTTATTGTGAAACTTCAAATACCCACACTCTAGCTACTTGGTAAAAAAGGAAAAAAATAGAAATCATTTAACTGGTTTGTCAAATAGAGTTTAAAGTCTGACTTCCATCCATTCCATGACCAAATCTGAATTTTTGTGGCCTAAAAGTCTGTGTGTGAAAAATAGTAATTTCACAAAATATTTTGAAATTGTCTGCATCCCTTAAATGATCCATTTTAAGGCACGTTGAAATTACACGACAAACACCAAGGAGCTTAAAAGCCTAGAGAACTATTATTATAATCCATTATCTTCATGCTAATAAGACATCCATCATCTACACTCAGTGGTCAGTTTATTAGGTACACCAATTGTTTCCATAAGTAGTCTCTAGATTAGTATTGGAGCAGCTGTGTCATTTAAGTGATTTTCAGTGTGATGAGATTTGGTGCCAGATGTGGTAGATCCAGAATTCCGACGTCAGAGGAGAAGAGCTATGCACAACATTAACAAGAAAGTCCAGAAACAACAGCTTTGTGCAACACTGGGATGCAGAAAGGCTTCCCTGAACCCATTTACCCTTGAAACAATCTTGCAGGCAAAAGAGGGTCATACTGATACATGAGGCGCAAGTACGCCTGAAAAAAGAAGGGCCAGTGAAGGGCCCATAACCAGAGTCCAGTGCAGGGTCATGCTAAGCTGGAAGCCTATGGCAGCAGACACTCAGGATGGGATTTCTTCAAAGGGCACACATTCAACAGAGAATTATACCAATAACGCGAGGCCACAACGCTTCCACTTAAGCGAGCATGGCTCCAGGGGTTAGAAAACGCAGCACTGTGACCGGCCAAGGCACATCAAGGATGAGTCATGCCAACGGTTTCCCGGAACAGGTGCTAAGCAAACCAGAACAGGCCTGATAGGTAGTTACTGAAAATTATGGTTGGAAGGATGACGTAAGCTATTAAAATCGAGAAATATTTTAGGGTGTATCACCCAGTGGTATTGTGAAAATCTCTTTTTTTTTTTTTTTTTAAATTAGAAATTTTTAATTTACGCCAAAACGTTACAATCCCCTTTGACGGCTGCTTTATAACTGTATATTTTATACAAGAGACATGACTGATATATTGTAGGCGGCATGAGGTAAACAGAAAGCTGATTCTTACTCTGAATGTGTCCCATAAAAGGCTGAGTCTGAGACCATGGTGAAGTCTGATTCCCAGCCTGAGCTTGGACCCGCAGGGTCACGTTAATGTATGGATGCTGAGGAAGAAAACTGCAATAGGTGTCCACTGTAGGAGCACAGCCTTCATAATTCTTCCAAGCATCAATGCCACTGCTGAGAGAAGCAAAGGAAGCACACACTGAATCAGTCACACTGCATAAGAATCCCACGGCTGTGTTAGCATTGTATAGTTAATATAAACAGTTTATTTAAAAAATCTTGGACACTAATACTTTTTTTTAATGTTTAAATAATGAGAACATGAGCACTGCTAGGACCTAAAGCTGGGGTCTCCAATTCTGTCCTGGAGAACTGCTATCCAGTAGATTTTCCACCCTACCTTGCTTCTGATGAACCACACTAGTTCTCAGGTAAATACCAGGAACAGGTGTGGCCCAGCAGAAGGCAGGTAGGACAGAAAACCTACTGGACAGTAGCTCTCCAGGACCGGAGTTGGAGACCCCCGGATCTAAAGGTATCAGGGACTCAGCCCAGAGTCCCAATCTGTCCGAGGGCCATCATACTGAATTCTCCCCCCTTCAAAGCTGCAATAATCGTAGCATTACGAAAGCTTTGGAAATGCAGCCCTGGACTATAGGAATGTTCTGATCTATGAAATTCTCAAACTGGCGGCACGGTTGTTATAACATCTAAGTTAAACTAATCATTCAGGATTCACAAGGCGCCGCAGGCTGAATGAAAAGATACTTACTATTTATACTGAACAATGTATTTTAATGTTGTATTGTCCAAAGGCTGTAGCGCACTCCAACGTATCACATTATGTAAATTATAAGAATCAATTGTTACATTCTCCAGCCTTGGCAGGGAGAAACCTATTGAATAGTAAGAAATAATGCATTATTACAAAGCACTGTTACACAAAAGCATACGTTACGCTTACTTTCCATGTATGTATTACTGGTATAGATGTGATGCGGTAAAATGTATTTCTCCCAGAAAAGACACGGCTTTTGTGACCCATCACCACGAAATGAGTCTTATGGGTGAAATTCTACCAGTGCGACTTAGGACTCATTTCGTGGCGAAGGGTCACATTTATACAACTAAACTTAAAGCCCGCATTGAACTAAATTTGAATCAATATATTACTTTTGTCGAGGGAGGTTTTCTTCTTTAAAAGATTAAGCTTATTTTGCTACTCAGTTTTTCCTGTGCAAAATTAGGTGCCACTTTACCATAAGATTACCCGTAAAAAGAATTTATGAATGGTTTATAATCTGACTATTAGGTTGTAACACTTTGTAAATTATTAATAGACTATTTTAAACAAGTTATAACAGTTTTCTTTTTTTTAATGAGTTACTACCATTTATAAGTGGCAAAAGGGAGCCTTATTGTAAAGTGGTACCCAAAATCAAACGTGCTCACGGATTCAATTAAGTACCCGAAATCAGGACATAAACGAGCGAGGTTAAAAACTTCAGGGATTACGTCCACGTTCTTCTCATGATAATGCCTTTTTATTCTATAATATTATGTTCTTACATCATTTCTGACTTTTCTTAAACTACAGTTCATTTTAATCTGTTCGTAAACAGCTGCGCGCACAAAAATAAAATACAAAAACAACACGACTTAATGAGCGTCAACTCTATCATTACGATGCAAACCTTTCCGATCTCTGCAACTTGATCAATTGATCAATTAATTAAAACCAGATGCGTGCTCAGTTTTACCGACGACGCAAAGGTTCACGGAAACGCTCACAAAAAAAAGCTTTTAAAAATAGAAATCCTTACCTTCAACCAGGAAAGGTATGAGAAATACACCTACTGACAATATATAATGCGAGATCATATTTCAGTTTAAAAAAAAAAAAATCGCAAATGCGTATTCAGGTTTACATCGTAGTTGCCAGAGAAATCCCCCTCTCCCTAAATTCCCAATGGCGAATACAATCTGACATCTTTCCAGTCGGGAAGCGGAACTGGGTAGAGAGTCGTGACCCTAACCGGAAGCGGCGCGCGGAGAAATTTGCATGATGAATGCTGTTGTGAAACAATTGTTACGCGAAATACAAACATTTTCACGCAACATGTAACCGGTTAAAATAATAATAATAAAACATAATGTTTCATTTTTGCATTATATGTTTGTTTACTTATGGTTATATCATTTTAAAACTGCAAGTGAAGTTTTACATCCATTCTTCATCCAGAATTAAATGGGCAGTCATACAATTATCAAGAGGGACTATCTGCCTTCCCTTTTCCAGCGGCTTCCGTCTCGGCGGAGGCTTTGAGTAAGAGCCCTGAACACAAGTACCAACCGTCACCTAAACAGCTTCTTCCCCCAAGCGATCGCCTTTTTAAATTAGGACCCATGAGAAACTGTCTCATAATCATACTACCCACTGCATAAGTTTCACACCCTTACGGTCTGCTTCGCGAGCTGTTTGCACATTACATTTACTCACTTGTTTATCTTTGTCTTTATTTCTCAACGTTTGTCTCATCATTGCATGGATTTTTCATTTTTATATATTTTTTATTTCATATGCATTTCTACTGAAAAAGACGTTTTTTTTTTGCTTTATTCTAATTACCGTCTTTGTATTTTTACATTTAGATTTTTAGTTCTATGTTTAATTTTCTTAAATCATGACGCCACCTGCACCTGTATATCGGATTAAATATAATTTTTACGAAGACCTGGCACGTCGTGGAGAGTGACTTTGAGGAAGAAATGATGCAGTTAAGACATCATAGAAACAGGCAACGGACCACATCAATATCTAGATGAACAATGACAATATTAACAATGAATAAATTATTTATTTATTAATTAACTTAATTGACTCCGGAGTGTGTGGTCAGTTCTGCGTCTGTCCGCTGATCCTGCCTGCATTCTAGCGCTTGCCCCTCATTTATGTTTTAGTTGAACATGGTGCATTAATTGTCTGTCCAGCACCTTTCTTACTACTGGCTAAGCTGCAGCTACAAGTTCCTGTAATCTCCTGCTTTAGTGGCTCGCGGTGGGTCGAGCTGCCATCTTATCTTTATTTAGATTATAGTATTTTGTGTTTTTCTTTTGTCTTGTTGTTTTGTTTTGGGTTTGTATGTGTTTTGAGTGCTTTTATGCATTTTAAACTTAAAAACGGGTCGGTGCCGACCTTAACACCACAGGAAGGTTACGCCGTTCTCCTTATCGCTCCTGCCACAGTATAATATGTTAAGACATGGAAAGGTGAAGGGGCGGCATGGTGGTGCAGTGGTTAGCACTGTCGCCTCACACCTCTGGAACCCGGGTTCGAATCCCCGCCTGGGT
>JAODJX010000001.1:43351996-43375830 GCA_026776945.1 Isichthys henryi
CCCCCCCGGGGGGTTCTCGTGGGCTAGAGTCCCAGGCAGCACAGGGTACCAGGCTGCGGTTCACCCTGAGACTGTGGGAGAGAACATATCTAGATGAAGCATATCTAGATGAAGCATATCTAGATGAAGCCCGCCACACTTTCGCTCACTGAGTGACCCATGACCACAGCTGTTTCTATGACTTTCATAGTTAATATATGATATGTAATGAAAAATAAGCCCTATTGCAGTTAAATAACATGAATAGTGTAAGCTAAATACCAAATGCTGGAAGAATAATAAGATTATTAACTTTAAACTTTTTTTTTTGTTTGTTTTATATATTGCTTTAGGAGGAGAATGAAATTCCTGCTACTGCCTTTGTGAAGGACCCTGTGCCCTACCCTCGTGACGCAGAGGAAGAGGTGCCCATGATGGATGCCAATCGTTCGCAGGAAGAGGGGCTTCAGACAATAAACTTATCATCTGATGAAGAACTGGGGCTTGATGAGGAAGACGATGACAGTGTGACTGGAGAGAAGATGGATGAGACAATGCAGAAGTCCCGGGCCGAAAAGATCAAGCGTTCCAGCCTGAAGAAAGTTGACAGCCTCAAAAAGGCCTTCTCTCGTCAGAACATTGAAAAGAAGATGAATAAGATCAGCACCAAGATCAGTACCAGTGTGGCCATTGAGAAGCGTGAGAAGCTCAAGCAGAGCAACCCCAGCGCCAAGAGCTCCTCCTTTAAGGTGCCGACTCTCTCATTCGGTATCAGGAAAACGCAGGACGCCCAGGCCTCTCCGAAGGTTGAGGAACCACCGGCAGTAGTGGCTGCAATTGAGATGGCTCCCATTAAAAGCCTAGATGAGAATCTCCCTTTCACTGAGGTGCACTCTGACCTGGCCCCAGCGCTGGAGGACGCCCTCACTAACTCCTCCACCCACATAGATGCTGAGCAGTCCTTGGCAGAAGATGAAGACCATGAGTATACCCTGTCTGCCACTTTGCCCCAGGAAGATTCCCTACCACGCCTTTCCTCCGCTCTGCACCAATTAGATGAAGAGAAAGAACAAGAAGAGCGAGATGAGGAAGAGGAGAAAAAATGATGTGGTCATTTTCATATTTTTTTCTATTTCCCATCCATAGCATCCATCACCTCAATAACTTTCTTCCTGTTAACATCCTTCATCTATCATTCTTCTAATGCACACATTTTTCATACGTTTCCCTCTTTCATTTAACAAACAAGCACCATTTTGTATTACTGTACACATGCATGTCCTTGGATAATCAGATTTTGTATGTAGTACAACGTAGTTAATTCTTATGTAAGCCTTGTCAGCTTTGATCATGTTATATCTGCCAATTGTATAGTCAAGATGCCTTAAGCGATTTCTCCCTGCTATCTGTTCTGAGGGCTTATATTTGCTAAACAAAATTCACAGAATCAAATTAGTTCTTCTAAACACACTTATTTACATTGGTGCAGCCCCACAGAACTGGTGACTGAGCCTGCTGTAACTTAACTATGAAGAGAGTACTAACTTGTTCTGTCAAGCTTTCTTGTTTAGTCTTAGTTTAATGCTCTTTTTTTATTAAACCGTGCTTCAGGTCAATGTTGTCTACCACTTTGGAAAATGTAGGTCAACAAAATAGAAGGGCGTATCAATAATTTTAATCAATAGTACAATAACAAGCTAAGTCTATATTTCCAGTGTCCAGTTTTGGATTCAGAGAGAATATCAAAGCTCCAATTCAACAAATGTAATGCAATTGTATACTGTCATCTTGCATATGAATTTATTCCTGGGAGCTTTGATTATATTACTTTAGATGTCTTAAAATGTCACTGGAGTGTCAACCCACCCAAGATAAATAAGATATTGGTCACCTTCACTCATTTTCCAGTGAGGAGGTAATAGGCGATATGACAGACAGGCATACTTAGCCTTAAAAGCTCTTAAAAGCAAATATAAAACTATTTTTTAAATATTAAACATTGCTTGTATGTCTAGTAAACAAAGATATAATGCTTCATTCCATAATTAAATCTGTGAAACTGCAATCTGTTTTTCTTGATGAATGGATAAGCTGTATTTTGAAAAATAAGCTTATGTGCAGTCCTTATACTATTTCACTTACTAATAATGCCAACTAAGCTTTTTAATCACAGACACAGCTTATAATCAGTTTATCGTTTATGCTTTCTTACTGTGAAAACATTTTTTTCCCCAAAAATGATACAAATCCCCAAATAAAGAAAATTTAAAATGAGAAAGCTTATGGTAACAGGATTCATTGTAATATCGTTAGATTGTAGTGCCACAATTTTATGCATAAAGTAAATATATCTTATATGAAGAGACCATAGCAAAATGCACAGCAATAACATTTATGATTGTAGTTAATAAATTCCAGTTAATGTGACAGTAAGGAATGTTATACATCTTACCACCATCACCTACTACCTCTACAGAACAATATGAAATAGCAAAACCATTATATATCCACTAAAAATAACACAAAATGAAATCAGGGCAGGAGAACCTACTTATAAATGCAAAGATTTACATCCGATACATGGAGATACAGAAATTTCCTATGGTAAATGCATGCAAATAATTTAAAAATACTTTCATTGCTTGGAAAATAAAACAATGGCACAGCCCATATAACTGCCATTGGTGTAATTAGGGTTGTGGCAGTCTTGGAGACCACATGAGGAAGCACACAGCAGGGAGGAAATGTACACTCTGGAAAGGATGCCAGTCTGCCACAGGCAGGGGCGATCCTAGAAGATGTGGGCCCCCGTATGTATGTTCCTCCAACGTCTTTGCCACAGGTCACACCCACACACAATAAACACAAAGAAAAGATGTGTAGTGGGAAAAACCAGGGGGGGGGAGGGCAATCAGCTCATTTCAATGTACAACATGTCTTCAGGTGCAAGCAGATCTAGGCAAGAGTGTGATTAGGAGCTTTCTGGTGCCAATACATTGTTACACATAACATTGGTACAAGGCTGGAGCTAAATTAAATTAATTTTTATGTAGAGCCTCACACAACGCAGTTGCCCAAGGCACTTTGCCAAAAGTGTGTGGCAATCCATTGTTAGTGCAAGTAGACTGAATGGTTCATGATACAGGGAAAAAGGGGATGAAGAAAAGAATGGTAGAAGACAGCAGAGGTGAGGAACCAAAAACTCCCTATTAAGGAGAAAAAAATCTCTGGGGGTCCAGGTTTTAATAAATGTGTGGTGTAAACTGCGGTTGAGGTCCATCAAAGAGCCAGATAGATGTCCATGCAGATCTTTGTAAGTCGGTAGATCGTATGCTGCGTCCGCAATGTCACAGTTCCATGGGTTTAAAATGGCAAAGCAGCTTTGATGGTGCGGGCTCAAGGAATCATGATCCAGACGTGCAGCGGTGGAAGAGAGTCATGTACGAAGGGGTGTGGTACATAGGTCTTTAACCCTTCTATCTCTGACATACTGATGAGTCTGCCAAATACGGGGCCAAAGGGTGGAGACTGTGGGTATTGACCAACCAAAGGAGCGGAGACATCAGCCACTAACCCCACCTCCAAAAAGTCAAAACTCCAACTTGAAGAGCAAGCGAGTGTATGGCAGAGGCGCGAGCGCAGAGAGCGAGACCGCATTCGTGCGCGCGGAGCAGATGCATGTCCACGCGAGGATGCTTTTCCGCTCGCGGATGCTGCTGCGTACACTCATGCACGCGCATGGTTTTTATGTTTATGGGTTTAGAAACTAATTCAACGTCATATAATACTTCCTAAATCCATCCTCCGAGCCTGGCACTCAGTAAAAATTATTGAGCGCAGTATTTAAGTTCAGTCGACTTACTGTTGTGCTTTGTATTGAGATGCAATGCTCTAACTTTACTCTCCGTTTTTGAGCTCAACGTCTTGTTTTGCTTTGCTCACCTTGAGCTGGCTGCTAAACCAAACAGTCTGTCAATGCACTTTTCGCGCCATTTTGGGATAACATTTGTTATTGTTTAAAAAACGATGTAGCGACCATATCCCAGAATACTTTTCTAACCAGTAATTCATATTGTGACTGAACATACAAATATGATCAGCTCGCACACATTACAATTAGAAAGAAATGTAAATAACTGTAATTATTATTGACTGTTAAAAAACAACAATTATAACTGATCGTAGGGCTGGGCGATATAAAACGTAATATGCCTAATATATGATATTTTAATTACAAAATATCTGGATAAACAATAATATCCAACCCCCCCATCCGGCACACATGCACGCGGCACCAAACAGGACACTTTTTTAGGCGAAACAAAAACACATTCTGTATAGTTTGCATTGGTCTGTCACAGTCAACACGTAATTGTTCTTTCACTTAATTGTTGTTTTATGTAATGGACCAGTCAGGTTCAGGAATACCACCTCCCAAGCATCTGGTACAAGAAAAAAATCTGCTCAGTTCTGAAATCACGTTTGTCTTGATATAGGAAGAGTGCAGAAGGCAGTATATTGATATAGTACAAAACTATAGTATCACACTGATGGCACCTCATCTTAATAAATGTTACTAAGAAACATCTTGGGAAACAGATATAAATAACATTTCATGGAATATAAAATTTGGAACTCATTCAATATTCCCTATATAGGCAAATCTATGTAGTTTACTATATTTGGAATTAGTGACAACATTCCAGTACGCTAGACGATATACTGCCAACAAAAAATCTATATTTTTTATTATTATTAAACTATTATTTACCATTAAAATGTCAGGTCTAGTCTTTTCAGAAATCGCTAGTATCAGAATAAGTTACTTGTTAAAATAAAAAATGTTGTAACATATGGACGCGGATCTGCGATTTCCCTTCGGTTCTGCGTCGGAGGACCCAAGCAGCCCACTTAGGGGTGGCTATGTAGCGCCTGATCGCAATGACCAGGGAAATTCAATTGGATTTTAGGATTTGGCCAATTAGAGATATTGTTACCTTTCCTCTAGTACAATTTGTGATTTTAATTGTATTGGAATTATATGTTTTACATTTATGTTACATTAGTATTGCATATGGGAGACAACAAAACTGTATTGTAATATGATCGTTGGAAAGTGGAATGTTCTGGGAAGGGTGTCGAGTATTTAAGGATCTCAACTTTCCATTGGAGGGCGGGCGGGCAGGCTTGTGGTGTAAAGTGTAGCAGGCGTAGGAATGAGTTATAATGATTGTGGAAATGAGACTTTTGAATGATCGATGCAACAATTAATTCGGGAAATGTTGCGAGCTTTCGAAACGTTTGAAATATAGCATGGCAGTGACATCTGGTGGCGAAATGGTGCTCAGGAAACACGTTTCGCGGGTAGAGTAATCTAAATAATATATTCACTACATTATGACTGTCGCCGGTGACATTTAAAAATAAATATTCTACAGGGATTTGATGTACTCACATTCTGTTGGGTCTGTTGCTTAATTTGAAATTGATAGGCCTACATTTTCATTATAAGATTATAATTTGTTGGGGGAATTTTTCCTAAGTAGAGTTTTAGACAAAAGGTCAGTATTTTACTGTCATTTACCACATGAATCTTAGAAGCTGAAAGAGAACTTTGGGAAGAACTAGAACTACTTTTATTAAAGGACATTTACTTCAGTCAGTACCTCATTCTATGTTGTGTTGATTGAACAGAGTAATAGTGGGCAAATGACTTTGCAAGATCCCACACAAGGCTTCTCAAATATAGGATTATCAGAGTGTAAGATTTTGAGTCCAATATTGGATCTCGAGATAATTTGGAGACAATGATTCCGCATTGGAAGTTCAGTTCCAAAACTTTTAACTAAAGGTGACATGCTTTAGTTAAAGCAAAAATTTCCATATTATGAACCAGTAGCCAGGGTGCTTAACAGATGCATAACTTATCTCTCCTAATAATAATGCATGACCCATGGTGATGGTCATTGCAAAACCAAAGCACAGCAGACATAATAGTTTTGTTTGTCGGAAGCACTGATATGTATAGTGATGCATTGCACTGTTGATGCTCCACCTTCGGGCTTTATTGCTGAGGCTGTTGGGCTTTGAGGGGGACAGGAAGGGAGGACAGGAAGGGAGGACAATGAAGGGGATGGAGGGAAGTGAAAGTCAGTTGCAGATGTGCAGCTGTTTCTGCCACTCAGCCAACTGCAGTTCAGTTTCCATGAGTTAATGCAAATATAGTAGGACAGAAAAAAAATGCCATCACGAGTGAATTCAGGTATCTTCTGAAACAGCTGTAGGAATGACTCAAATGCTCTTGTCACTCAATGCATTTACTTAGTCTGTTGGATGATCAGTGAGAAATAAATTTGCCATGGCGGTTTTGACCATTTCTGGTGGAATGAAGATGTACATATGCTGAATAAAGTGAATTTCAGATCCCTCACTTAGAATCCAGACGAACCAATGAATCGCAGGTGTGACCTTTGTGTATGCTGGGTTTCAACACAACTGGATCTGATTAGACGTGATTGGGCTATTAAAATAATACTTATCTGTACTGATTAAGGAAAACTTAATCTGACACAAGGAAAATAAGTGTCTAGAAACAAATAACAAAAGACACAATGGCCAGGAAGACACTTACAGCTTAAATAATACAAAATCCAACATTTATAAATACAGTTTGACTTTAAATTGTAACTTTTATATTCCTCTCAGTATTCATGGAAATACCAATTTAGAAAGAACATAACCAATAAATCAATGATGGCCTTTCTTATCACCAGAGAAGTAGACCATCCTTTACAGATCATACATATATGTAAACTTTAATCCTACAACTAATTACTGACCATGAGTATGATGGAATCTGTATAATGGTTTGTGCTGTCAGGTGGGACTTTGAAAAATGAAATTAACTGCAATATATTTAAGCTGCATCCAGAAACAGTCCGGCATATGAAATGCCCTCAGGAGATTTTGTATTTCGTTAGTTGGACTGGGCATTCAAATTGCTGTTAGTCATTGTATTAATATCTACTGAGTGAATGATTTGTCAGACATTTAATTCCATTGAATTCATCATTGGACTTGTCATTAGTCTCTTAAGTCATACTCCTTAAAATTCGTTTCTGTATGGATTTACGGAACAGGTGGCCTTTTCAGACGGATCACTAGGTATATTTAGCTTTTGAAATCTGAGCGAGCAGCTTTCTGATTGGCTATTTGAACCACATGATAACCAAGATGCTGATGTATTCCTTTGCTTTCTCCTAGCATTTCTCCGGAGGGAAGAGGTGGGGAGTCTCCGGTGACTTGGGATACTTTTAAAAGTAAAATATCTGGTAAGTCAAAGAATCATTTTTATATGCTTGGTCTGCATGGTCTATTTCATCCAAGTTGTTGATGGAGCATGAATGAGCCAATTCAAGCAACTGCAAGGTGCACTTCTCTTATTAGAGGGGCTTATGCAGTGCTACCTGTAAAAGTGGCAATTCCCCCAACAGATTGCCTTGGAAACTCACTCACATAAACCCGTTCCTCTCCCATTCCATATTACAGCAGTATATTTGATCATTTTATTCCCTTGTTCATGCAAGAATTTTTATAATAAAATATCCAAGATGGGTACTAAAAAGGGTGACAGTTTGCCATCCTATATTTAACCTGCAGCCTCAGAAGGCATTGCAGTTCAGCTAGCTAAACAAAGTCAACCAATCAGGTTTTAGCGTTAGCTTATATGACAAATAGCTCAAGTGCCAAGGAGCAGCTGTCTGGAGACTTCAGGATCCTCAGAGTCTGGCTGGACTTCTTAGGTGTCACCTTAAGACTTTGGGAGGCCTGCAAAAAGAATTCAAATGCTCACTGTGGTATACTGATGTATCACTAAGACCATTTATTACATATTCACAAAGAAATTCATTGTTATTCTTTTAGTTTTTCAGAAACAAAGTAAGATTGTTTCTGGACCCCTTTGAATGGAAACTAAAGGGCTTCCTTCCTGCATTCTTTCATGATATTGGTATGTCCAGTTTCTCCAATTCAGCCATGTAATCTTAATTGAACATCAATATTTATAACGATGATGTAATTCTGTGCTGATGTTTTTTGTTAATAACATTTTCTGCAATAAAAAAGGCATGGTAAGAAATGGCATTGTATCAATAGCCTAGAATGCTTCGTGAAACCTGGTCCAACACTGTCTTTCTTTGTAAATATGGATTAGTTAGTTGTCGTCATAGTGCTTGCAAACATGGCATCATATCATAATGGGAATATATTTTAAGATGCTATTTCTTTGCAAAAACTTTGCATAGATTCTCTAAAACTGGAAAATAATGCAGCGGGTGAAACGGGTGGAGTATGAAGAAGAAGGGGAGGTAAGAAATATGTCTCTAATCTAATGAATTCATGGTGCAAATCGAAAGTTCTAAGAACGTGCCCATAGCAGAGAGACTAAGGGAGAATCGGTGCGTTAGTACAGTGGTATGTGCATCCGCAGCAACATGTGACAAGTTCAGACAAGCATCTTCTGATGTTTTGTAATGCACTAGACCTTTTCTTTATGTTGAATGTAAACTGCATGGATGTTTAACATACATGATGTATGATAAGGAAATTGTACATCGAGTTGTACTGTATGTATTGTATGTCTACAAAAATATGTGTTGGTTTGATGCTACTGTGAAATATGATATATAACTGGATGGAAGCATTCAACTGGAAAGTTCTTGTTTCTCTCCACAGTTGAATAATTTGCGTTTTGAAAGTGGAGATGTTTGCTACGAGGAGGATTTCTGCAAACCCCTGCAGCCTAAAAGCTTGATTGCAAACTTATAATGGCTGAAGTGATGCTAAAGTGATCTGTAGTTACACCTTCCACTTTAAGTTAGACACAGCGATTAAAATTATTCTCCTCACTGTGTTTTTATTCGATTTGCGCACAAGACGTAGTTATATTCTGAATGTGGCCCCAGTATTTATAATCAGCACTGACAGATCTTAAAACTTCCATTTTTAGGAAATATTATTATTCTAAGGAAAAGAACAGAATAGGATTCTAATGTTTTTAGGTTAAAATATTTCATGCTGTTGCATTTTATATACAACTGGGCATTTACACAATAATGAAAGTTCTAAATATTCACTTGTTTTATGGATAATTTGGGAAAAATGTATACATTGTATATATTTTGCTGTTTGCTTAATTTTTCTCATTTTATAAAGTGTCCAATCTTAATTTGTGATTCCTATTTCACAAAGCAATCACAAATATCAAATCACTATTTGTATTAATTAGGGTTTAATTAATATTTTCCTGTTATAAAAAGGGACAAATATAGGAAGATACTGTATGTCTAGTGGATATTCATGGGGAGGTAGGAGAGGAAAGGTAACTCTAAATCTGTAACTCAAATAGCTGGAAAAATTAACGTCACGCTACTATAAATGTCACAGTGATAAGGATGGGAAAAAAAAACTTGTGGGGTTAAGTCTGAATATGATCTCTCTTTATTCCTCTTGGAGGTTGAGTAGGTTCTGATAATTTCTGGATAGTTGTAATATGCAGGACAGTTTCTGGCTCTGGTTTTGTCACCAATACATAATTTAGCCTCGTAGATTTACAGCTAGTTTAGTTCCAGATTTATTGAGCAAAATCTCGTGGAGGAGTTTGAAGAATGGTCGTGTGAAAATTCATTATTTTTTTGGGAAGGTTTTTCATCCTGCCTTGGAACAGTGACTGTGTGTGGTGTTACTATAGCCTAATTGTCCCTAACAAGGTAGCCATTCAGAATCAAGATGTTTCAAGATTACTGGTGGAATATTATTCTTTGTAACAGTAAAAGTGAAACGATGCAAATATTTTCAGATCATGTCTTTTTATACTTCATTCTGGGAGTAACTACATGGCGATTCGCCAATGTATTTTAAATATCCTTCTCCTACTCTGAGTTCAGCAAGAATAAACTTTGATGTGTACTATAGTGAGGCATGTATTCCCTTAGTGCTGCTATTATGACAGATATTATGTTTGTTACCTTTCTGATATCCCAGCCCTGGTGCAAAACGAAAGCAAACGATCATATTGCATAATTTTAGAGATGGCACGAAATCTTTTTTTTTTTATGGTCCAATCCCGATATAAAATTTTAAAAATTTCTGCCGATATGGATACCAATGCAATGTTTCCCCTCTTTATCAACTATTTTCAAGGGTTAGGGACAGAGGATGCCATCAAATGTGAAAATTCACAAATAATACTTGGGTACCCCTAACCTCAACCCATAACGGTCTGCTAGTCTAAGCAATATTGTAAAAACTGAAAAGGCTATTTATTACCAATTTCTAAATAGTACTGTACTGCACCGTTGCATGTTAAAGTACTTCCTATGAAGACCTTTTTATTTAATAACAAACCATTTAAATTATGCCCTTGTATATACAAAGTTAGTACTGTATGCACTGACTACGGAGGTGTCATGGTAGAGAGAAATATTATCTCGTAGTAACTCGTGCTCCCGAATTAATAATTTGTGCTCTCAAATTAATATTTCATGCTCTCGAGTTAGTAATTGCGGAGCTACCTGATTGGCCAGTGAATACCTGAGCATGTCACCGGGCCAATCAGATAGCTTCTCTCATGAATATTAATGAATTTCTCTGACCAACTGTGTAAAATGAAAATTCGCATCCCGCTCACCTCACGCTCAAACGTCCTAATGGCTTTCATAAATTAACCTTAGCATACATTTTATTAATCTGAGAACACAAATTACTACAAGATAATATTTTTGTCTACGAAGACACCCAAAGGGCTCCGTAGAGCGCTACGTTTTGGATCCATTATTTCAAAATGCAAAATTTACGCCGTAAAAAGTTACTATGACACCTCACGGTCTCAAAGGTAGCTAACATGTTAGTGACTCTGGTTGCTGAGACAAAGATACATGGCGTACCCAAGCCAAGACTTTCAACATAAAATATATGATATGCATTTACTCTAACAAATATTATGTGTCACTTCTATTTATGTCTTGTGTGATTTTATGTGATCCTAATCATTTTCAACATTGTTTGTGGCCTACGTGTCATGTGCAAGTTGCTATATTTTTTCTGCAAGCTCCAAAAACGTTACCGTTTAATTATCCATGGCCAACTGGCATATAACAAACACCTCCAGCCTCAATGAGAGCTCCGAGGCTCACCGGAACAACAAGCTATTGCTAAACTGATGCTTTATTGATCTTTACATCACCCCTACCTTGCGCTCTGTAGGTGAGTGCAAGCTGCCCACAAAGGAGGCACCGAGCTGGGGGTTAAGGACCTTGCTCAAGGACCCACACACATGCCAGGGCTGGGCTTGACCTAGCAACCTTCTGATCACAGGCATAGAGGCTTAGCCCCCTGAGCCACACACTGAGCAGACATGTGATCCTCACTCCTTATTACAGTGTGTTGTGTTAAGGTTGCAAGAATTTTAGCGTTTTTTTTCCTTCAGGCTAGGCCTATCTCTGATGGAAAATCATATCAGTTTCATACTCCCCCGTCCCCCAATAACCGATTCAGCATTTTTCTGCCGGTATCCGCTAAATATCGATAGTGGGTATCGATAAGTGCCATCTTACATAACATATAAGTAAATATATTTTGTCTATGAATATTTCAACATTACATTATTATGTATTTCGTTATTGTTGAAATTGTTGACTTATACTTACCACGGCTGGGAAATGTCACTGTCTTTGATTCTGATTTTGAATCAATGGAGTTTGTCCTGTATTTGTAGTATGTTGTGGAGACTTCGAAGGTGATGTCGTACCAAACACAGGTTACCGAGGTAATTTACTAGACTAACATGGTGAACAAGATGTACAGCTGCAGCTTCCAGGGTGTGCTTGCAAGCTCTCAGGGTTATTCCATCAAACCGTCCGTAAAATTGTAAATATGATCAGACATGCACTTCTGGTAAATTCACGAATATTTGTCTTTAATTTCAAATTAATTTCTCAGGGATGGAGTCGCTGGAATTCAAATTTAAAATATATTTCTTAAAACACACTTCAGAAATTGTATATTACTGTTGTAGTGCTATATGCACGAAACCCCCTGAAGTATGAGATGAAATAACCCTTGTGCAATTTTTAAGATAATTTCTGAAAAGTAAGAAGATTCATGTAGCTTGCTTTTAAATGCACGCAACTTATTTTTAAGCAATGACATGCATGCAAGAACGGACTTTGATTGAACCATCATCAGACCATTACTACTAAACTTTATAAATCTAATAATTCCTGTCCTAACACAACAAAACCAGGTTTGACCTAATATTCCTTTTTACTGGTAATGCATTTAATAAGCATCTGGTATTCATTTAATTTGTTGTCTTGGAAAAGTAAATATGGATATTTTATATGGATATCTCTAAAAGATTGTCTGAAGGATCTTAGCATAATTTATTTTTTAAAAGAAGGAAAAATTAATTTCAGCTTCAAACATTACTAAATACAAGTTCCTATAATCGAAAGATAAAACACAAAATTTTTCTTTTTGAAATCTATCATTAGGATTGTCATTAACCTTGATTATATGTCTTAATATGCCCCGTTTTGCTTTTCTAGTCTGGTGACCTGCCTGCACGGAAGGTCAAGAAGAAAGTAAAGGTTGACACTTCCAAGTTCATGACCCCATATCTGGCTCACAGTCAGAAGATGCAGGAACTGTTCAGCCATGTAAGGGCATTTGTACTGACCATAATGTACTAGAGCTGCTTGTCGGTCTCCCTTCTTCTTCGATGCATGATCTGCAGTCATTTGGTTGTTTCACGTTTGTAGAACAAGTACAGGGAAAGTTATGACTTGAACAAAGGCCAGCCGTACTTCATCACATCGGACGTTCCTGAGATAATCAGGATCAAAAAAGCCCAGGAACAGCTCAGTGAGGTATATTCTATTAGTTTATTTCAGTTACTCTGATTTTCTTTTCAAAACTAACAAAGCTTATACTTTGTCTTAAGTTAATCTGTTTTCTCTTTCAACCTTTATTTGATTACTAGGTCAAATATCGTATGGAGGGAGTAAAATCCCAAACCATATGTAACTATGACGGCGAGGCCAGGGAGATAATCCACGTAAGGAATGTTTCTGAGCTGGTCAGCAAAGTAAGTGTCATAAATATCAGCATGATATACTGGCAACGTATTGTATTCTTGTGTTCATTGACTGTTTCAGTGTATATTTTGTAATATTAAAGAATGCGTACATGCGGAAGGGAAAAAACACAATAGTGTCCTGAATTTCTTGCGTCTCTGAGCTGTGAGAAAAATGTCGGTGGACTTTCCGTAGGTTCTGTACAGACAGAAGTGGGATGAAACTAAGGATAAGTACTTGCTGCCCCCCGACGCCCCGGACCTTGTACTAGCCGTGAAGAATGCGGCAAACTTTAGCAAGGTATTTCTTACAGAGAGAAACCGATTAATCACAGAGTAAAATGAAAAAAGTGAAAAAATGATTACATTATTTCTCTGTACTATTCAGAAACTGTACACGGAGTCCTGGGATGAGGAAAAGACAATGTGCTACCCTTATAGTGACAGTCCAGAGCTTCGCAGAGTGGCCAAAGCACAGGAGATCCTGAGTGATGTGAGTGATGTTTCGTCCACTTTTATAAAGTTACGAAGGCTGGTTGAGACAATGACTATACAGTGAAAAAGCCTGACAGGAACATGGTCGCCTTGTTTGTGCTTGTTGTTGCTTATTGTCTGTTTGTTTATTAATTGATTGTTTGATTCATGGCCGGAATTGTTGCTTCACATCCCTGGGCCCAGGCTTTGAGTCCCCCTCCCTGGCTCCATGTGTGTGGAGTCTGCATGTTCTCCCCATTTCATTGTGGGGTTCCCTCCAGGTAACCCCCCCCCCACATAGTCCAAAAACATGCTGAGGTTAACTGGTGTCGCCAAATTGCCCATAGGTGTGTGAGTGTGCCCTTTGATGGGTTGGCACCCCATCCTGGGTCGTTCCCTGCCTTGCGCAATAGTCTCTGGGATAGACTCCCCCCCCCCGACCCTAAATAGGATAAACAGTTGGAAAATGGATGGATGGATGATTGGTTCATTGATTGAAGTGGACATAATGAGGATTTTGCAATTTACTTGTTCCCCTGCTTCTTGACAAAAACATGTCAGGCTGTTCAATGCCATTGTAATTGAATAAATGACACATTGTTCTTTTTAACCTTATTTCAGATCAAGTATAAGAAGGGGCATGATGAGCGCAAAAGGAAGTATACCTCACTGGCAGACCCCCCGGATGTAGAGCTGGCCAAGAAAGCCTTTACTCAACTAAGTGATGTAAGTGGTCTGTGTTGTCTGGATAGACAATTCATTGTGATACATTGTTTCCACCAGCTTATACCTACTTACATATTATAAATATGCACTTCTTGTTTTTATTAAAAATTATTGTTTGCAAAAAAAAATAAAAAATCACTTATACCTCTTTGAGATAACATATACCTAAAATAAACATGGATGGACATTATAAATTTGACAAATGCTTTGGGCCCTCAAGGATCAGGCCTGCTTATGGGATATTTTGTCAGGTTACTGTTTTTTATTTGGCTAATTACACAGTCAGAAAAAAGAGTATCAATTTGTACCTTTGCTTGTCATTGGGACTGTACCCTCAAGGGGTATAGGTACTTGTACCTTTTAAGATACAAAAATGGACTATGAGGAACATTTTTGTACAACTGGGGGTACATTAATGTTGTTTACCTTGGGGATTCCATTTAGGTACATTAAAAAGTACAGATACCTACAGCTGTAGGGTACAATTAGCAAAGCAAAGGTTTAGCAATTTACAATTAGCAAAGCAAAGTGGTACTTACTCTTTTTTATGATAGTGTACGGCTGAACCCTGGTCCATCATACAAATAACTGGGCGGACATGAGGTCACTGGTAGACTAGCAAGTAGGAAAGGTATTTGTCTCCTTTGCCAGATTCCCCAGTCCACATACAAATGTGGTTACAGCTTTGTCATCTTGAGGAGTGACCAGCGTTAGGGCTGTAGTTAATCAGCTGTTTAGTAACATAGCAATGACGCTAACAACAGGCAAAGCACATGCTTTAAAGTTTTGAACATATGAGTCACTTTTTTGTCAAGTTATATTACATCTGCCTGCTTATTATGACTATGTTTATTAGTATGTAATGCTCTGCAGTACAGTTTTTGTTTAGCTAAATTAAGATTATTATGAATTTTACTTGGGAATGGTACGTAAGTGTGTCCTGCAATGGGTTGGTGTCCCCTCCTGGGTTGTTCCCTGCCTTGCATCCGTAGCCTCCAGTATAGGCTCCTGACCCCCACCGCAACCCTGAATAGGATAAGCGGTCACATAAAATGGATGGATGGATGGACTCGGGAATGGAGACTGTGAAACATGGGTTTTTTATGCTAGGGCAAAATGCATTTCTCTCGATTTCTTCAGTTATTTTATTACTGCTGAATATGTATCATCCATCCCTTCTTTGTTGCGGATACCGTTATAATGCTAGTTTATGCCAAAGTGTAAGAGAATACAATTATACTGAAAACCGCTCTC
This sequence comes from Isichthys henryi, assembly GCA_026776945.1. NCBI lineage: Eukaryota > Metazoa > Chordata > Actinopteri > Osteoglossiformes > Mormyridae > Isichthys > Isichthys henryi. The sequence continues at coordinate 43,367,562 of JAODJX010000001.1, forward strand.
CGACATCTGCAGCTCAAGTATCGCGAGGATTACAACAAGAATGTTAAGGGCCAGTGGTGTGAGACGCCATACTTTGATGTAGCTATCGGGAGAATGGTTATGGACAACATCAGCGCAGTAAGTATTCTATCTAAAGGTGGTTCAACAAAATACATTCTCAACATAATTTAAGTTATGAGAGAACACAATTTTTCTTCAATTTTGTTTTATTTTTACAGCAGTTTTAGCGTCTCCTAAGTGTAAACAAAGTATATAAGAGTGTCATATTTATATATTTAATTTTTCACCCCCCCCAGAAAAAGTACACAGCCGACTATGAAGAAATCAAAGACCAAATTTACTTCATGCAAACAGAGACCCCAGAATATGAATCACACAAAAAATCTGGACGTGCTGCTAGCGGAGTGAGTATTCTGGTTGATCGATCACAGCACACTTGGGACAGATGACCTGTCCACTACTGCTAACATAAGAACGGAGACACTGGTCATCTGACCTTTTTGTGAAACCCATCCAAACCAATCATAAATATGCTGTGTATTAGTATGGGTAAAATATGTTTAATATTAGGTGAATTATTTATTTGTAATTAACTATCTGTCCATTATTTTTAAATTTCTGAGTTCTTGCAGTGTAACTTACCAAGCAATTCTAACTTTTGAATTAACAATTGGATTCCACAAGTGCTTCCTTATGAAATATCATAAGCTACAAATGTTCTGCACTGATATGGACATCATCACCTACCTCATACTGTAATTTTCGCACATTAAGCTCTTTTGCAAAGGAGATAATAGTGGACAAATGCACAGTTGATATTTCTCGACATCTGCACGTTACACTTAAAAGTATTTGTTTGCTATTTTTTTCTATTATATTGTACCATGGCATTTTGTGTGGACGGCAAAGAAAGAATTTCACTGCACAGAGACATGCACTTTTCTACTGTACATATGACAATAAACGCTTTGAATGTTGAATCTGATGAACCTGTAGTGATTTCTGCTTGCACAATAAGGGTTAGGCAGCATGGTGGTGCCGCGGTTAGTACTGTCGCCCTACTCCTCTGTCATCTGGATTCAAGTCTGGTTCCATGTGTGTGGAGTTTGCATGTTCTCCCCATGTCGTTGTGGGGTTTCCTCTGGGTACTCCAGCTTACCTCCACAGTCCAAAAACTTGCTGTGGTTAACTGGAGTTGCCAAATTGCCCATAGGTATGAATGGTATGTAAGTGTGCCCTGTGATGGGTTGGAGTTCCATTCATTCTTCTTACTCCATCATTCCATTCTTCTAGGTTAAGTACAAGAAGGACTATGAGAAGACCAAAGCGGTGGCCGACTACAATGTTCTCCCAGCAACCGAAAATCCTCTGCTGAGACAAATGAGATATGCTGGCAATATTCTGAGTGATGTGTGTATACGGCTGTGCCCTTATTTACTGACAAAAAAATGTATAGCTAATATTTAAATCTTAAATGATATTTTAGAAAAATGTCTTGCTCCGGTAATAATATGATAGCAATATTGGTCTGAATTGTCAGAACGTAATATGCACGTTTAACATTAAAAGGTAAAAGAGACTAATTGCTAAGTTATAGACACGATATTCTCGCTAAAATGGATGGAGGTATGAATTAGTGACACGTAAATCAGCTGCTCCTCTGCCATTTTTTAATTAAGCTACTAAGAAATCAGAGGATGTGGAATGTTGGATTTTATCGCACGTTTTGGTATGATGTAATGCAGTTGGAGATGCAGTGATGTAATGCAGTTGGAGATGACGGTTTACTTGATTTGCTTATCTATTATGTACGCACTGCAGAAAGTCTACAAGGAGAGCTACGAGAAATCGAGGGGCTCAAGTATCAATTATTGTGACACCCCCAAGTACAAAATGGACAACGTGCTAAAGAAGTTTTCTGATGTAAGTGTGTGTGTCTGTAAATGTAAATATATGCAGTTGTCAATGCGTATGTAAACGAATCATCTGCAACATGCATTCAGTTTCACTGGATAATGTTTTCCTTTACTCTCTGAGTATAGCTACACTATAAAGAAGTTTATGAGAGTCAGGTGAAGGGACATTACATGGGCAGCTTCGAGGACATCGGCACAGTTCGCTGCCAGAAGATAGAGGAGATGAAAAGTGATGTAAGTCCTAATAAAAGCAACAAGCTTCACATTGCAACTTTAGGTCATGCATTTTCAAGTCATCATGCAAGTATCTAATAGAACAGTGTGATATTTTTTATGCTTTGTTCACAATTCTTTCTTTTAAAAACAATTCACCTATTTCCCACATATACACATCATTAGCTTTGCTTCTTCATGCAGTGTTTATTTTATTTTCCATTTTCAGAAAAATTATAAAGCAGATTATGAAGACATGAAGACAAGATGCTACTTTCCCCAGACACTAACTCCTGAATATGAAGCAATAAAGAAATTAAAGGACTGTAGTGATGTAAGAACAATATATTTTACATTAAATATAATATACAGTGGTCACCATTTTACTTGAATGCCATAATTTCTTTTTCCAGAAAAAATACAAACGTCATCCAGACACTGTGAAGTTCACCCAAGTGACAGACTCGCCTGTTCTGGTGCAGGCAGCTATCAACGCCAAGCAACTAAGTGACGTATGTGTTTCAAAAACATAAATAGGAAACTCACCATGATACACACGGTACTGAAGTACTGATCATGATGAGAGATTCAGGTTAAAATGTCCCTGTTCTTGAAATCTTTAGGCTGCCAAAATCTGATATAAACAACTATATTATCACAATAAAATATGTAGCTAGCCTGTGAAAACCAAAGTACCTCAGATGGCATAAAGAATGCATAAGTCTTTGATTAAATATACATATAGCTTTTTTGTGCTTAGTGAGGTGAAAAGGTTTCTTGCTTGATACATGATGTAGGTTTTCTTTGTACATTTATTCACAGATGTTTCTTTGTGTTTCAGCTGAATTACAAAGAAAGCTATGAAAAGGCAAAGTTCAAATGTAATTTACCTGTTGAGTACCCTGGCTTCCTGCAGTCCAGAGTCAATGCTTACAACCTCAGCGATGTAAGAACCAATGCTACTAAGTGACAGATTCATATCTAAGAAAAACGTAACTGCCTGTAAATCTCTGCGGTATTTTGTAATATTTTCGTGTCTGCTGTTAAAATGAATCACCATTGTTGTAATCTTCACTAATAAAATAATTTTTAAATGTATATAGCCTGAGACATTCTGGAATGCTTTTTTCCTGTTTCAGACTTGCTACAAGTATAACTGGGAGAAAGAAAAGGCCAAACAGTTCAGGATTAAAGAAGATGCCATCTCAGTGCTTGCAGCCCGTGCTCACGCTAACATAGCCAGTGATGTAAGTGTGCTTTCTTATAAATTTGATAAAAATGTATAGTTTATAAAATAATGCGACTGCAATGAAAAAACTAAAAAATGCAAAAACTCTTGTATTTTGCTTGGTTACTTATGGTTATGGTTAGGGCTGCGTTGGGGTTAAGGTTGTCATAGTTAGCGTTAGCATTTTTCCCGTAGAGATGAATGAGCGGGCCCCATAAGGATATGTTTACCTGACATGTGTGTGTGTGTGTGTGTGTGTGTGTGTGTGAGTGTTTGTTAGTGTTAGCACTGTGTGCAGTAGTTGTCAGAGGCTCTGTCACCTCACACCTTTGGGACCAGGGTTCAAGTCTCCGCGAGCTTTCTGTGTGTGAAGTTTGCATGTTCTCCCCGTTCTGTTGAGGGGTTTCCTCTGGGTACTCTGGTTCCCCCCTCCCACAGTCCAAAGCACGCAAATTAGAAGTGTGCATGTGTGACTGAATGGTGTGTGAGTGTGCCGTACAATGGGTCGGCCCCCCATCCTGGGTTAATTCCCTGCCTTGCACCCATAGCTTCCAGCATAGGCTCCAGACCCGCTCCCCCAACCTTAAGCAGGACAGACATCTTCAGAACATATAGATATAGATAAATTTCTCCTTCACAGTTTATTTTCTTCACAGAAAGTTTATTTTCTTCCTGCCTGTCTAAGGCGAGAATAAATGATCGTGTAACAATAATAACATCAATATTTTTTCTTTTTTTTCAGGTGAAATACAAAAAGGAGTATGAGAAGCAGAGAGGACATATGATTGGGGCCCTCAGTATTCAAGACGACCCAAAGATTTTACATTCTGTTCATGTAGCTAAAATTCAGAGTGACGTAAGTATGCACTACACACTAATGATGAGTCTTGAAAGGTGTGCTAGTGTCACGTATAAACACACAGGTACAATAAAAGCGTGTATTAGCAGCCTGTGCTGTTTACTTCCGGCAGAACTGCGTGACCCTTGACTGGTAAAGCACTTATTGAAAAGGGATGGCTGTATGAACATACACGGTACTGTGTAGGTCTTGTCTTAGATCCAACCCTTCAATATCTTGTAGCGTGAATACAAGAAGCATTATGAGAAATCGAAGACCAAATATCACACACCAGTGGACATGATGCTGGTCACTCTGGCAAAGAAGTCACAAGCCATTGCCAGTAATAAGAGCTACAAGAACCTCATTCATCGCTACTTCTTGCCCTATGACAGCATCTCCCTGGAGCTGGCTAAGAAAGCTAACATGCTGCAGAGTGAGGTGAGAGTCAGACCGTGCATCACTGTTTCCGCTCAATGTCGAATAAACCACAGTATCATTTTAACCTAAGAACAAAATGAATAGAATCAATGAAAAAAATATGCTTATTAATCATCGTAAAGCCAAAGTCTTTAGGAAAATGAAAACCTAGCAGATGACACGAATTTCTGCAAAATAAGTGTACTGGTGAAAATGAGAAACAGTCGTCTTATTTTAATTTTAATATTCATACGTTTGCTGGTTTAAATTACAGCTATAGCAGCACAATTGGAAAAAGGCCTATTTCAGCCTATTTAATTACAACATCTAAATGACATAAAGATATGCATTATTAGTTAAACAAGATAAAAATAAAACATATAAAATGATTTTTTAAAATTAAAGCTAGGCAAATAGAAGCAAGAATGAAATGTATATATGATTAAAAATATGCTATTTGAAATGAAATATAATTTAAAGTGATTTCATGTTACAGAACGAGTATCGAGATGACTATAAAGCCAATGTTAAGGGATGTCCGTGGGTCCCTTTTGGCTCAATAGATGTGGAGAAAGCTAAGAAGGCAGCCCAGATCCTCAGCGAGGTAGGACAGTATGATTATATCCAGCATATTATTTTATTACTAGATTTTCTTCTTCACCATCATAAATAAAAAGGTATAGTCATTTTTTTTTTAAAAAAACAACAATGCACTAGATACTGTATTTGATCCAAGCTGCGGTATTTTTTTCTTTTTGTGGTTGCGCACAAAATCCTTCCCAGATACAAACGCTAATCTTATGTCTCTCTGCTGCTGCAGAAAAAGTACAGGCAGCACCCAGGTACTGTCCGCTTCACGGCCATCCCTGACCACCCTGTGATGATGCAGGCCTTAGTGAACCAGATTCAGAGGAGTGATGTAAGTATATATCAACATATAACTGTATTTGCAATGTGTGACTTTAATAGAGATTGTAAAATTCTGGCAACACTTTACTGGACGGGGCCCAAATAAATAGTTATAAATAGTATTATACTATTACTTACACCGCCAGTCAAACGTTTTTGCATGTCATAGGTTTTTACTACTTTTTCATTGATGTTAAGCACGGGAAGGTTGAGTGAACAACTATAAATGAAAATAAACAAACAAGTTTCCTATATTACATGGAAAGAGTATGTAACAGCGCATGTCTGACATCGTATGAACTGGCTGTGTGGTGATGGCAGAGTCAAATTCAAGGTTGTCCTTTGTCTTTAAATGCACTAGTTATCTGTTCCATCCCATGAAACAGAGCAGTGTTTAATGCCCCTTGCAGAAAGAATGCCTTAGATTTTTTTACTTTGACGAATCAAAGATATAAGATTACTGAAGGTACTTAAATGGCGAACATACTGTACATTTATTTGTTAGCAAAGAATATTGAGTGTATTTTTAGTAAACGTTAAATGAGTAAAATGCAAATGTAGAAAATTTCAGTGTGCAAAAACTTTACTGGTAGTGCATGTATTAATTAACCACAAATTAAGTCTTAGTTACATACTGATCTCATGTTAATTCGTCATTAATGAATCATGGCACATGTTTTATCTCAGTTACTTTATTTGTTACTCTATCTGTTAATACTGTAAACCTTTGTGAAGCACTGAAGGAACACGTTAAATATGGATCTCATATTTGTTCATCATTAATGAATCATGATGCATGTTTCATCCCAAGCAGTTACTCTGTTACTATACCTGTTAATTCCGTAAACCTTCGTGAAGCACTGAAGGAACTGCTGAAGAAACAAGTAATAATTAACACAAGTGAAATACTGATCTTGTGTTTGTTCATCATTACTGAATCGACATCTTTTCTCAAGTAATAACTGCATTTGTTCATGATTTGTCATTAATTTGTACTTCAGCAGTAACTGAGTTATTACTAAATATTTGTGCCCCATCAAGTAAAGTGTTTATCAAAATGTTTGTAAATATTTTATCGTGATGTGAGATTGGTCATTGACTTATTTTTTGAATTTATTACTTTTTTATCAAAGCTGCACTACAAGAAAGGCCTGGATGGTATTCTTCAGAAATATTCCCTGCCCCCTGATGCACCAGGCTTTCTCCAGGCCAAATGTAACGCCTACAACCTGAGCCAGGTAAGTCTCCAGCTGTTAGCTATTAGTAGTTAGTAGTGTCGGTATGTCCTGTGCCTATATGTAATGTTTTATGTGTTTTCAGAAATACTACAAACTCGACTGGCAGAAAACCATCGCAAAAGGACATGGCTTGAAGAATGACGCCATTTCCGTCGTCGCTGCAAAGAAAGCCCGGCATACCGCCAGTGACGTGAGTGACAGAGACGATTTCTCGTGGGGTGAATCCATAACTATCTACCTAGTTATTTTTCCTGAAATGTAAGCTGTGACAAGCTTGGCTGAGAGCTGCATAATGCGGCTCAACTACCCATTTGAGAATAAGCTGATTACAGTATCTGAGGTCTTATAAGGTTTAAATTGATCTAAAGGTTGCTGGTTCGAATCCCCGACCAGCAAGGAACCACTGAGGTACCCTGAGCAAGGTACTGCCCACAGGCATTGGTCCTTGGGCTCTGAATTAGCTGCTATGTCACAATGTCACATATGGGTTAAATGCAGAGGACACGTTTCGTTGTTGTGCACTGTGTGCTGTGGTGTGTCAACAATTACAACTTATCACCAAATTCTAATTCTAATTGATGCAGTATGTAGTGTCTTGTTTTATTTGTACTTAAAAAATTGATCCAGTTAGAAAAGTTTTGGCCATTTCTATGGCTTGTTTTACAATTATTAACTGTATTCTTGTGTTTCCTTTCAGTACCAATACAAAAAAGAGTTTGTGAAGGCTAGAGGTCATCACGTGGGCTTCCGCAGTCTTCAGGACGATCCCTTGCTGGTCCATTACATGCATGTGGCTAAGATACAAAGTAATAGAGAGTACACAAAAGACTACCACAAGATCAAACTGAAGTACCAATCTCCTGTAGACATGCTGGCTGTTACACAAGCCAAGCATGCTTCTTCTGTAAACACCAACATCGGCTATAAACGCCTCATTCATCGTTACTTCCTTCTACCCGACGCCCTGAACTTCGATTTAGCTCGGAATATGAGCAACATTGCAAGCGATGTAAGTTCATATGTTACTAAAGCTCAAAAATCAGCTATTGTACGTCTCGTAGCTTCCCATCAAACTGAACTTTCGTATTAACGTGGTTTTGATCCTGCAGCATAACTACAAATTGGACTACGAGAACTACGTGAAGGGAACTGGCTGGATCCCAATAGGTTCTCTTGACGTGGAGAAAGCGAAAAAGGCTGCAGCAGCTCTGAATGAGAAGAAATACAGACAGCACCCTGACACCATCAAGTTTACCTCTGTTATGGACACTCCTGTCTTTGTGCAAGCCAAACTCAGTGGACAGCAATTAAGTGACGTAAGCCACATGTATAATGTATAACTTGTTTGTGTACCTCTAGCCTAGGCAGTAGAAACATAATACAACAATAATGAAATCACGTGGGGAGGCATGGTGGTGCAGTGCTTAGCGCTGTTGCCTCACACCTCTGGGACCCGGGTTCGAGTCTCCGCCTGGGTCACATGTGTGTGGAGTTTGCATGTTCTCCC
>JAODJX010000001.1:43401116-43429767 GCA_026776945.1 Isichthys henryi
ATTGCTTCCGGGATAGGCTCCGGACCCCCCGCGACCCAGTAAGGATAAGCGGTTTGGAAAATAGATGGATGGATGGATGTTATAGATATATTAAAGGAAACATTTAATTACTTATAGGTATGTCTATACATTTTAAAGGAATTGTAAAATAATTTAATAGTTAATTATTATTCCAGGCATTCTGGTGTCACTGTCCCAAGAAATGCAGTTAGATGAATGGGAATTTCTCAGGTGCTTAAAGTGTTTGGTTACGTGTTTGCATCTGCCCTTGTGCTCTGTGCCGTCAGAAGAAGCTCACCACCACAGTACACCACCTGTACTGGTCAAGGTGACAGATGGGCGGATTTAATAATTTTGTCTGTTGAAAAACCACAGGTTAAATACAAGGATGCTCATGAGAAGGCCAAGGGCCACTACATGGCTTCGCATCTGGTGGATTTCCCAGAGGTTACCCGCAACGCCGCAGTGGAGAAGATGAAGGGATTGGTGAGACACTGCTTGTTGCATTCTGCCTTTTACCTACGTGATGTATCTTTGGCATTATTAGGTTGCTTCTCTGTGTTTGATTCTATTTTATCTCATATATGAAACACTTTAAGTTACATTCCATGTATTAAAAGAAATAAAGATTATTATTATTATTATTATTATTATTATGACACTTGCATGCTTGTTCTCCCCATAAAAATCTTTGTATTACTTTTTGTTACAGAAATAGTTAGATCCTTAATATTCCAATTAAAACCCATTTCAGCTGAATGTTAAGTCTTGGCGTAAAAAAAACAAAAAAAAACAAAACGCATTTCATACGATTGCAGAGAGAATATCAAAAGGCTTACCAAACTACCAAGACCAAGATCCACATCCCTTTCGACATGATCAGCCACGTTGTGGCCAAGAAGTGTCAGGAGATCCTAAGCAATGTGCAGTACCGCAACTATCTGCACCAGTGGACCTGCCACCCAGAGCAGAATGACGCCATCCAGGCTCGCAAAGCCAATGAAATCCTGAGCGATGTATGTTTATTTATGCTTATTTGGTTTTCATTAATATCTCCTGCTGATTAATTTGATTGTCTTTAATTGTTTCCGTTTGTTGGATCAAACGTAATGTATATATTGTTTCCTCCAGAGCAAATATTAAATTAGAATAAGGCATGTATGACCTTGGAATAACTGTAAATACGGTACATATTTAGACTGACCCAGTTGATTTGACTATTCGATCTACAGACTAGGCAGAAGGGCTGAGGTGGTGCTGTGGTTTCTCTTCCAGGTGATCTATAAAGAAGACCTTAATTGGATGAAAGGAGTCGGCTGTAATGTGTGGGATACGCCTGAGATTGTCCGTGCCAGGAAGTCTTATGAGCTACAGAGTGATGTGAGTATGTCATGTCATTCTCGTCACACTTCACTGTATCCTAATTCAGAAGTTCCCAAATCCTCTGAGAAACCGTTAAACGATTAAACAGCACTTACCCCCAAGCTACTGAAGTAAATGTAATATTTTTTTGTGCTATTTCCCTTCACATTTATTCACTCGCAGATGAAGTACAAGGCACAGGGAAAGAAGGAATTTAGTAATTACTCAATTGTCACAGACACTCCAGTCTATGTCACTGCTGTCCTTGGCCATACCTGGGCGAGTGATGTAAGCGCTTATATTTTTCTATTTGTCTTATTTAAGCATGTCATTGTTTTGCAATGTGTGCCTGTGCATGATGCATGTTTCAATGTTTATACATATACAGTACAATGCAGTATGCACGATACAATGTAACTACCAAAGTACTTGAATTAATCAGCTTGAAATGACATGGTGCTTCAGGTCGTCTAGAAAAATGCTGCATTCACCAATGGAAAGAATAAGCTTTTTCAGTATTGTTAAGAACAGTTTCAGTACCAGTGTCGATACCAAGGTGCAATATATATTACATGAGTATTTACCACCAGGGTAGGGGGTCAGAATCCTGCCTGTGTGCGGTTTGCATGTTATTCTCATGTCATGAGTTACCTCCAGATGTCCAAAGGCGTACAATTAATAATATTTTAATCTAAACTTGCAGTTTAAACCCACTGTATTATATTTTCCATCCAATTAGCCATGATGCCAATTAGACAACTGCATGACTTTGGACTGCAAGAGGAATTCTATGTTTTGTAATGCTATCCTATGTTGTATTATACTATTGACTATTGTTGATGATTTTTTCTCGTGCTGCGTTACAAACATCTGCATTGTTGAGTACGATACATTTTTTAACTGCTTTTCAGCTAAACTACAAAGAGGCATACCAAAAAGAGAAGCATTTATATACTACCATCTTAGATACCTTGGATTACCAGAGATGTCATAATCTGAAAGAAGTCTACAGTCATGTAAGTTTGTTTCCTCTTTTTGCACATTATAGAATCCATCTGTAGTCACAGTTCTTATCGATACTTGAACTTAATCTGTTTTGCTCTTCAGAGACTATACAAAGAAGCCTGGGACAAGATCAAAGCAAAGAGTTACACATTGCCTGCAGACTCCCATGCATTGGTCCATGCTAAGCAGCAGAAGGTCATTCTAAGTCCTGTAAGTCAATGTATAAGTTAGGAATATGAAGAAATTGCGGTTTACCAACAGCTGTTTGATTCAATTTGTTATTATGTAACTCTTTTAATGTCTATTTAGGTAAAGTACCATGAGGATTATGAGAAAGTTAAGGCCGTCTATACTTTGCCAAAATCTCTGGAGGACGATCCCCAGGCTGCAAGATGTATCCGCACTGGGAAGTTCATCCTGGACGTGAGTAGACTGTGTTTAGAAACCACTAACTTTCATAGTAAGAAACTTAGGTTCAAAATCTAATGCAGTGTTTCCCATGTCTTCACCCCAGCGTTTGTACAAGGACGATTATGAAAAGACCAAAGCTAAGGTGCACTTGCCACCGGACATGCTAGAGGTGGTTGCCGCTCGGCAGACCCAGAATGCGGTCACTGAGATTGATTACCGCAAGTACCTGCACCAGTGGACCTGCTTGCCTGATATGCAGACCAATATTCATGCTCGCAAGGTCAACGAGCAACTGAGTGATGTGAGTACCAGAATTGCCTTCATCAACACTAAACCTCTACTGCTTGTTTCGCCTGAGCCAGTGCTTTTCAGCAACTTTGGATGTCTTTCCTTTTTGAATTTTTTTTACCTGTTGTTTACAGATGCAAAATTACCTAAGACTAGAATTGGCCCGATCCACATTTTTTCAGTTCCGATCCGATTCTGACATACAACTGCCGATACTGATACAGATTTCAATACAAGAGCTAAATGTATGCCAAAAAATCTTTAATAGGCTACTAGAAAACTGCATAACATACTGTACCACCTCGTTTGTACATCTTGTTTTAAGCATTTATGAGACATTTGAAGTTCAATTTGAATATCTTCAAAGCCAGGATACGCAAGTGGCGAATGTTTAAAATGTCCTACATTTTTTCCTCCACTGGCAACAGCTTCACTTACGCGTAATAACGAGCCTCTCGTGTATCACAAGCTATAGCGAATGCGCAAAACAACAAGCTAGCGACTCCCAAATCATCCACTGCTTTTTTCATATCACTTCCGTTGTCTCGCACAACTGCGTGCGCTTTGTGGGATTTTTGTGGGATTTTCTACTAAACGCTGCTCCCACCTGTCAAAACTTTGTTGTTTTTTTTTTTTTTACAAAGATTGCAAATCGCTGTGCTAGCAGGTGCTGTTAAAAACGTTAAACGCTTCCAGATCGTCACTCACTTACCTGATGTGTCCTCGTATTGCCAAGGGTATGTGCATGACATGTCAGAAAGCGAAAGTCACTGCGCTTACATTCACTGAGTAGCAAAAGCAAGACTTTAGCGTTCAGCTTCAATGCGGCAAAAAGCACCTAAAATGGGAAAGAGCTGTCACACGACTGATTGTACAAATAGATTTAACACGAAATAGGCTAATCTTTTTAGAGACAGAAAAGCACTAAATGAGTAAGTATCGGACATGGATTGGTAATGTATGGCTGATACGGATCAGGTCTGGATAATATTGGATCGGGGCATCTCTACCTAAGACCATGACTTTCCTTGTTTTGGTCATGCTTTGTTTTCCCATGATTGCTCACACAAGTGTCCTAATTGCCTCTTGTTTCTTCTCAGGTCATTTACAAGGATGATCTGAACTGGATGAAAGGAGCAGGCTGCTACGTTTGGGACACACCTGAAATAATGCGCTGTAAACATGCGAACGTTCTGCAGAGTGATGTGAGTTTTGGGTGCCTTTCTTCATTGTAGGTCTTTTCTGTTCTAAACCCCATTCCATTTAAATGTCACCATACTGACCAAGCCATTTTTATTGCAAAGACCCAGACTGAATGACTGAATTGGTGACTAATATATTGATGTTTCTTTTTCTTCTAGAAAAAATACAGAGAAAAGGGCGTGGCGCATTTCAAGGACTATACCGTCGTTTTAGATACTCCCACTTACGAAACCTGCAAGCAAAGTTCTGTCAACTTGAGTGATGTAAGTAGCAGAAAAGCTACATCCTTATTGGATCCTTTTGTGTCCCATTTATGTCACTATTCCATTTATGTCACTATTCCATTTATGTCACTATTCCAATTATGTCACTATTCCAATTATGTCACTATTCCATTTATGTCACTATTCCAATCTCACTTATAAAATACTAGAACTCTATGAACATATTTTCATAAATAGTTTGTTATTTGCTGTCTTGCTATATGATTTTTTCCCCCCCAAAGACACTAGTATTGCTTACTTTTGAAGATCTTCATGGTAAAGTCCTTCACTGATTTTAACTGAAAGAGCTGTTATTTTGCAAGCTGCATACTAAAATCTGTCTAATTCCAGCTTCACTACCGGAATGAGTACAGTACAACTATTAAGGGTAAAAACACAGCCCCCGCTGTGACAGTGGACACAGAGAGAGTCAAGCTGGCCAATGCCATTCAGAGTGAGGTAAGTTTCCTAATTCAGAGTTCCCCTTACAGTCTTTTGAAATAAATGTCATTTGATATCAAGAGAACTAAGATAGTGGATACATACTAATTGCATGAACTTCCTATCTTTGTCTTTCTTATAGAAACACTACAAAGAAGATAACATGAGGTCCATGCCCACTGGATACTCTCTCCCATATGATACTCCACTCAACCTTCAAGCAAAGAACAACAAGCTTATTACCAGCAATGTAAGAGGACAGATTGCCTTCATAATGAAATCTGTGTCAGTAATTGATATTGATAAAATTGCTTCTTTACATTATGGTTTTTCTTCCTGCAGGTGAAGTACCGGGAGGCATATGACCTCATGAAGGCAAAAAGCTACAAACTCGACCCGAACGGAGTCAACTTTGTCAACATTAGGAAAGCAAACGAAGTTACCAACCAGGTAGGACTGCATGAATCATGACTTTCGGCAAGGCTTATTCTGATGAAGGAAAAAGATCGTACCGTAGATGCAACAATTTATGGCAGGGGTAGCTAGTCATTTCTACAAAGCTTGGATGTGTATGCAGGCTTTTGGGATAACCTTTACGTCAGCTGTTCAAACCCAGGTGTGAGGACTCTTCAGCCAATCAGTCCCCTAATTAGTAATATAATTAGGGAGCTGCAGCGAAAACCTGCATAGGCAGCGGCCCATTCTGGATAAGATTGGCCACCCCTATGGCCTAAGCCTCAAAAAATAAGCTTATCTCATGGAATTCTTCATTGTTCCGTGATACCATCATGTTTTGATTGAAAATCTTGAAGTGGGAAAGGGAGAATATCACAGAGAATACATTGATTCATCTCAATTATAAAAGCCAAAATATTTTTTTAGTGATTTACCAATCATGCTGTCTCTGGACTCCCCCCTCCCTAAACAGCGTTTGTACCGTGAGCAGTATGAAAAGGAGAAGGATAAGATCCATTCCATCTATGACACCCCAGAGATAAAACAGGTCAAGGCTACTCAAGAAGCCATCAGTGACGTACGTTTCTACTGCGTTCTTTTATATACATCAAAGACCCTATTATTTCACAGACCTCTATTGCTTTTCTTAAAGCTGTACAAATCACCAAACATTTTTTTGTGTTGCTTTTTGCAGATTAGCTACAAAGAGAAGTACTACAGCTCCCGAGGCCACCTGATCTCCATGCCAATCACTCCGGAACTGATGCACTGCCACCATGTCAATCAAATCACCAGTGATGTATGTGTCTTTAAAAGTGTATCATAATGAAACAGAACTGAATCCTTGTTTGTAAGGACAGTGATACATAACCACGGTTATGACATTAAACTATTTCAGGGACATTACTGTCAGGAGCTTAATTGCTCAAACACTGATAGGCGTTCCTCAGATGGTCTCCGTGCATTACTGAAGGGAGTGATCACCAATATTTCCTTAGAGAATATCCTAAATGATTAAGTCCTTTGAAAGTTGTGATGTAAGGAAATAGTATTGTTATGTTTTATGCCTATTATCAGCTTTATTTTTTTCATAATGGCCAATTTCTTTAAATCCTTGCAACCCCGACCAGGATTAGCACTTAAATGTTGGATAGATGAATGGATGGAATTACTACCAGGAACCCAGGCAAACCTAAGAGTGATCATCTTGAATCATTGGCCTCTGATCATGTTAATATGCCTCTGTGTTTCATGTTTGCATTATGAAGACGCAATTCTGTTTGTATTTGTGACACGTCAATTTGTGTGTTAACAGCTGAAGTACAAAGAGGACTTACACTGGCTGCGGGGCCTTGGCTGTTTCCTCTACGACACGCCTGAGATGGTTCACATCCGTAACATCACCAAGTTCCGTGTACGTTACCTTTTATCCTCAGTATCGTTGTTCTACGTTGAAAAATGCATATCTTCAAAAATCCATTATTACAGGAGCAAAAAAAAACTCATTTGCTCATAGATCACGTTGCAAAGTAAATCTAAATACAACATAAGGAGACACTTAGCACCACTTAAAGAAACTTATCTTTACACAACTGTCAGAGAACGGTTTATTGTTTTAAATGGAATTACATGGGTTGATGTCAGCAAATGCAAATGTACATGGTTTTCTTGTCATGCGTTCCAATGGCACACAGTTAATTCGAGCCTCATCTTCCTGTTCACTATATTCGAAGAACTCAAAGGTTATGGACAGCTAATGTTTGGACATGATCAGTGCCCTATTATACTGTACATTTAGCATTGCACAAAGCTCCTCTAATGAGACCGATAGATCCCTTCATAGGTAAAACATCTTTTCATGGTTCAGTTAGATGTCAAACTCTATCAGTAGGCCAAGGAAAACAGACATTTTCCATCTACAGTAAAAAGTCACAATCGTCAATAAGTGGACAAACTCGCTTTTCATTGGGCGGCAATGATATACAGTATATGAATAACTACTCTTTCTGATAAAAAGACTGTGGGGGGTGGATTTCACTCACCGTGTGTCTATTTTTTTCCTGAAGACCAACTACCCACTCAACGCAAAGAAGATGCACGGCCATTTCTCTGTCGTCCTCGACACTCCAGAGTACAAACGTGTGACTGAGCTGAAGACTCACATGAGTGATGTAAGATATTTCCAGAATGGTTGCAGTATCATCACTTGGGTTTATCATTGCTTGTTTTCGTTTTAGCACTTGATCTTGTCGCAATGTAACAAAAGACTATGATTTCTCCTCCTAAGCTGGTATACAAAGCCCAAGGTAATGAAGCGAAAACCAAGTGTACCAGCACGGCGGACAGCATAGATATACAGAGAGTCAAGTGGGCCCAGCAGCTAAGCAACAAGGTACAAACGACCAACCAAATCATCACTGACCTGCAAAGGAAAGTCCCTAATGTGTTCTTGCACCCTTCTAGCCACTACCAGGAAACTTGATTTCCGTTTCAGCTATATAACATCTAGTATTACAACTATATACAACACGGCTGACTGATTGATAGACAGACAGACAGAGACAGACAGATAGATAGATAGATAGATAGATAGATAGATAGATAGATAGATAGACAGACAGACAAAAATAGATAGACAGACAGACAGACAAAGATAGATAGATAGATAGATAGATAGATAGATAGATAGATAGATAGATAGATAGATAGATAGATAGATAGATAGATACATACATACATACATACATACATACATACATACTTTGCTGTTCCCCAAGGAAATGGCCGGTTTAACGTACCTGAATACATACATTTTGACACTAAAAAGACATTTACACATTAAACAGTAACAGTGACATCTCAGAGTGATGCATGACAGAGTTTTACAGAAGTATTTTATTCGGGGGATAACAGTAAAGCTTCCTTTAAGAACTAAAGCAAAAAGAATTATGTTTTTTGGAATATTTGAATCAGTGACATGGAATAATACTATATTTAAGTCTTTCCTTATATCTCCTGCAGTATAAGTACACAGAACTGGCCTCCAAAGAAAGGGCTCACTTTACTCCTGAGTTCAACACTCCAGCTCTGCAACATGCCCGGCATATGAAGACAGTGATCAGCGAGGTGGGGGCCCTTATCCTCTTTCTTCATCTCCACTGAGGAGGCTTCGTGGTGGCATTGAACCAGAACTGGGTCGTTCTTGGAAGCTTATCTTACTTACTTGCTTTGTATATTTTACTCTTCTCTCTTTACTTTCAGAAAAAATACAAGAATCAGTATGAGCAGTTGAAGCACAGGTACACGGCCATCGCTGACACACCCTTAATTATCCGTGCAAAGAAAGCCTACCTCAATGCCAGTGATGTGAGTAGTCAGTCATTCCAGACCGTAAGACTGTTCTGTCTCTGTTTGGTCAAACGCTTCTCAAATGTGCCATTTCTCTGTCGTTACAGCTTCGCTACAAGGAAACCTTTGAGATGCAGAAGGGTCACTACCGCACAGTGAAGGATGCCATAGACATCATTTACCATCGGAGGGTGACTGATGATATCAGTGAGGTAAGGGTTAGCGATGTGTTTGTGAGGGATGGGCTTTAGGGTCCCGTGATCTGTACATGACACTTCTCTGTTTTTTTGTGCATCCAGGTGAAATACAGAGAGAAGTACATCAACTCTCTGGGTCTCTGGAGATCCATCCCCGACCGTCCTGAACTGTTCCATCATAGAGTTGTCCGTGACTCTATTAGTGATGTACGTGCCTCGAATTTAAAACTGAGCAGTCAGAAAAGTTAGAGCTGCCCATTTCTCATGTCAGAAATGAAGATTTTTGTGACTGTAAAGACTAAGCTGAAAAATGTCCCGTATATCAGATCAAGTACAAAGAGGACCTGACCTGGCTAAAGGGTATTGGGTGCTACGTGTGGGACACACCAGAGCTGCTACATGCCGAGAGGAACAAGGCTCTTTATAGTGAGGTACTGTACGCTGTCTTCTGTTCGCATTCACCTACAACTTATCCTGTTTTGCATCAGCAGTGGCATAATCTGCGGAGAGATCTATCTCGATGACCCCACCTGGGTATTAAATGCACTTGCCGTCGCTTCAGTCTAGGTTTTTTCTGTATTAAAAATCGTTTTACTTTAAAACGTAAAATATCATTGCTTGAGCATTTCACCATTAATGAATTTATTTATTTTTTCTTTTGCGTTTGTCTCGCAGAGACTTTACAAAGCATCATTTGAGAAGAACAGAGCCAACTTCAGCTATACTGCTGATACTCCGTTCTTCAGAAGTGCCAAATCTGCATCTTCGCTCATCAATGAAGTAAGTACTAACAGTTCAGATGAATAGCTATCATGGTACCTTGTAGACGTATATTAAATACATTGTAAGTTGCATATTAAAACTGATTTATCGTCATTTTATAGAATCACTGTTTGATGTTATTTTTTTCCTTTTTATATGTATAGAAAATTGTGCTTTGCAATTTATATGTGGCCAGTCTTAAACATGTATCAGTATATAAGGTACCTTGAAAAAGAACTCAGACTCTATGTATTTTTCCACATCGAACAATGTCACAGCTTAACTGTTACCACAAAAAAGGAAAAAAGGTGGGTCTGGTTAGCTGGGGAACAGTGATGGTTTTGTTATAGATTTTCAGTTGAACTGAAGTTGGGATTCTGAAAGTGCCCCCGAAGAACATTAGTTTCCCTCAGTTTAAGTTGCTGCCAGGCATTACCAGGCTGCTCTGCATTGCTTCGTGCCAAATGTGGCCAAAGAATACGTTTGATTTTCAGCCATGTATCGTTCTCATGCAACCCCATTCACAGAGGCCCTTTTTATGGAATATTTCGGAGATTTTCTCCGGTCTCCATTACTGACTTCTTTCAGTATCACAGTCATCCTTGCAGTAGTTTCCCTGATCACTGCCCTGATTGCCTGCCGGCTGAGTTTGGACGGGTGGGGCCTGATGTTGAGACTATGGCCGTAGATTCACACTTCCTGTACTTTTGTACGGTGCCTTAATAAAGTTGTTTTTTTAGTCCTCCTCCCGATTTATAATTCATTAAACACCGCATTATACAAATTGTGTGACTTTTGAGGTGACAAAATGCACTGGTGAGAGTTTTGTAAGTTTAGAAGTACAAGAGTTGTGAGTACTTTTTAAATGTATACATTTTTGTTATTTTTTTTATCAGTCATTGGTCATTGACCATTTTGGCCTGGCAAATTGAGAAAATATCTTATTTCAGTCTATTTCACATTATTCAGATGATGTGAGAGTAAATCAGGGCTGAGTACTTTACCAAGGAACAGTAACGACAGAAAAAAGACCCAAAGATTCAGTAGCATTTTTAAATGCAAGTTATTGTAAATCTTGGATTTGATGTACAATACATACATACATTATATATATATATATATAAATATATGTGTGTGTATGTAATATATCTTCCATGTAAATTAACCGTTGATTAATTTTCAGTGGAGCCACAGTGTGCTTTACTTGTCAGAGATCTTTAACTCTTTATGACGTTCTGAGCAGAGGTCATACAAAGCTGAATACGAAAAGACCAAGGATAAGTACAGCGTTGTTGTCGATGACCCTAGAAACCTCTTGGCCAAGGAGGCCAGTAAGCTTAGCCAGGTAAACCCAAGGCAGCATATGCAGCCTGACTTCTGCGCTAATCAGTGTGCTTCCGTTCGACGCATGTCGTCATCACTGAGCTACGAATGTCACCGTCTTGACGTTACATGTTCTTGTCGACCTTCCAGGTATCCGATGTTGCTGATTGTGAATGTTTTGTGGTTCGGGATTCTGTGAACTCTAGTACCAGTACTCCTCTAATACAGTTCCCATGAAATTGGAAACAACTAATATATATATAAATAATAGATAAAATATCAAATCTCTATCTCTCTCTATCATTTATGTTCCAAAGTGGTATCTGAGCTTGAGAAAATGTTGCGGTGGCTCAGTCTCAGGCTCAGGGAGTTAAAGGTTGAGGTACAGAGTCCACAGATGAGTCTGCAAGGGGCTTCCCTGGGAGATCTGCTCTCAGATGCCCCACCTCTATGTGGCATGCTTTATGTGTGTTTTTGATGACAGACCAGGTATAAGTCCAAGGCTAAGGAGCTTCACAAGGGTGGCTGCAACGAGCTGCGCCGACCAGACATCCTGGGTGCCCTTTATAACTCCTTTATGTGGAGTAAGGTAACCATCGGCTGGTGATTCCCGGGCTGTGCCTCATCCCCATCCTCATCCTCATCCTCATCCTCTACTCCATCCATCCCTAAAACTTTGGTGCCGTGACAGGAATTCCTCATTCATCATCATAACTTCCCCATTCCATTAGTGGCCCTCCCTTGCATTGAGAGTTCCCATTCGTGACTGATCACTAATTAACGTGCCGTATTACTTTTTATTGAATTAACTGAATAGGCTTAAAGGACTGTAGCCCAAAGCGCTGACTTTTCAGGGGGCCCTATCCAGAACGCATTTATAGAAACATCGATTAAAAAAATATCTATTAAGCTAACTTTAATTCAGCTGTTTCATCTTCGGCATCTAATTCTTGTTGTGACACAATTTTGTCGCAAAACAAAAGACACATTCCACAAAATGACTAATTCCTTGATTATTATTCCATGTTTTATTAGAAAACTATATGGATTTGTATATAGTATAACTTATTATGTTCTACCAATAATCAATAATAATTTACAAAATTAACTGGCTGCTGACGACCTAAGAAACTATATATGATATTAGAGGTAGCTTAAAATTAGTCATATGAGAAAATGTAAAAAAGGAATATGACAGGAGATCCTGAGATGTTCAGAAATGATCCGAGTTATGAGATTTAGGAGTCGGAAGCATCTCACAGGTTGAATACTGTAAACCGAATGTTAATGTTATGAATGTCCAGTCTTCTGATGTTAATTGCTAGCTGCTTCTCTGTTGCATGCATGTGTGTTTGACTTTGCATGAATATTTTATTTATTATTAATTATACATCGTTACATTTTACGAAAATGATTTAATGTACTTGCTGTATATTCATATATAGTGTTTTTTAAATATGTGTACATGAACAGGCAAGCATATTTGAATATACTGTATTTCTGGCAACATATATTTAGGATCATTAGAGGCACACCGCCAATGTGATAGCGTTGTTGTCGATTTTCATGGCACCTTCTTGTGCCCGCCAGTGGAAGTACAAGGAGAAGTATGAGCGTGAAAAGGACAAGTTCACCTCCGTCTTGGACACGCCTGAACGTGAAGTTCACAAGCGCAGCAAGCTGATCAGTGACGTAGGCTGGCCTCCGTTACCTTAGGACATGCATGGTGCTGTAAAATCACCACAAATCTATAAGCAAAATATAAAAATGGGTAATTAATAGGTATAGATATTAAGCAGCTTTACATGCAAAAAGTCTGCATACTCTATTAGTCAATAGTAATCACTTTAAGGTTAATGTAAAAGTGTAAATATGATTTTTACGATACCAAGACGTATCAAAATAAGAAAATAGGTAAGAAAAGCATATGGCTATAGTTCCTAAATAGTATTACAGCACATAGTGTGATGGTACAACATTACACTATACAATATATAAATAGCAGTCACCAATCAGCAATAATGCAAGAAATATATCATTAATAATAATTCCATTAATAAAAATTCAATACCTGGAATCATAAGAATGTTTTCTTTCTTTCAATTAGAACCTAGTATGTAAATTTAGCATATAGTGAGTGTCCTATAATGTGCTCTTCACGTTTAAAAAATGACAAATATTCCTTAACTGAAATGAAAAGGATTTGAGTCCGACGTTTTTCCTGTTCACCTGTAGATTATCTATAAGATGCAATATAACAAGACCAAAGCCAAGGCTTATACTCTGGGCCATGACACTCCACTCCAGCAGCACGTGAAGAGGGTCAATGAAATTTCAAGCATGGTAGGTTCTTCAAAATCCCCCCTTTCTCATTCGTTACCAAATGCCATTACTCTCGATGTTCGTCATCAATGTCTATACTTGCCATTTCCTATCAGCTGAAGTACAAAGAGGCGTACGAGAGGGAGAAGAGCCACATCACCATGTCCCCTGATGCTTATGACATCAGAGCAGCCAAGGAAGCGTATCTGAACATCAGCAACGTAAGACGGCACAAGGGAGCCTCCATTCTTTTTCCGTCAGAACTCCCGGGACAGGTGTCTTTATTTGCCTTGCTATTTTTCTGTAGCTGGACTACAAAAAGAAGTACGAAGCCAATAAAGCAAAATGGATATGGACCGTGGACAGACCTGATTTTATACATGCATTCAAGACTGGGGTTCAGCAGAGTGATGTGAGTGTCATTTGACTGCAGTAAGAAGACACTCTTCATTGAATGTGTCCTAATACTTAATTCCATGACATTGTTATCATTTCAACTAATTGTACCCACCGTACCTGTTCCACCCTCCCTGAGTTATTAATACTACTATGTGTAAGATGAGGTACAGTGTAAGATGAGTCATCTTCATCATCGTTATGTAATTTGTATCTAATAAACCAGGGGTGCCCAACCTATTTTGCAGTGAGAGCTACTTTCACAAAGAAAATATTCTGAAGAGGCACCGATTGCAACGGTTCATTTTGCCGAGACCTGGGATTGACCCCTTGGTGTATTTGGTTGCCTGGAATCGACCTAGAAGCGAGACGAAATACAACATTATCCATTAATCATCTCGCGATCGACCTGGAAACACACTGTGGTCAGCGGGTTGGGCACCCTTGCAATGAATCATTTGCATTGAAAATGACTTATTTGTAAAACTTTTACAGGTTGATTACAAGTATGACAAGGAGATGCTGAAGGGCTGCAAGATATCTGTCACGGATGACAAGTACACCACCCTGGCCAAGCAATCCACAGAAATGGCCAGCGATGTGAGTACAGCAAGCCGACTATACTCAACTAGCTGTTCTCATCAAACATATTGAGAACACAATGTGAAGAGTTGCCTTGTCATACGGTCTTCATGCTACTGGTGAGATGCTACAAGTTGGCAGATTATGGAACATTTTTTTGTTCTACAGGTGAAATATAAGGAGAAGTATGAGAAATCCAAGGGCATCTACCAGGCTGTTCCAGACACTCCTCAAATTATCCATGCAAAATCAGTCGCCTTTCTGGTATCTGAAGTAAGGAACAGAGTAAAGTACTACAGTGTGAAACCTAGCAACTAGTTAGACATTATTAATTGTGTATATTATCTTCCAAATATTATATTCTTATTACATTATGTAAAATGATAAATTAAAAAAGATAAGTTATGTTTATCAGTATTTGTTGGTTGTGGTAATCACAGAGACGTTTTAGTACAATATTAATCTACCTTAAAATTACATTTAAAATTGTCCAAGTGCTTTTCTTGTGTGGTGTTAAATATGGCGTAAGGAGGTACAGTGTACGATACCCAGTTTCCTGTCACCTCCAGACAAAATATAAGGAGGCCAGTAAGAAGCAGATGCAGTCTGGCTCCTTCACCACTCTGCCTGAGACTCGCGAAACCACACACAGCAAAGAGGTGGCCAAGCTTGTGAGTGGGGTAAGCAACACATCGTATAACATTTTAATAGGGCTTGACGATGTATCGATAAAATATCATATTTGTGATTTTTGACCATTCATTTGTATACTGTGTGTATGTATATATATATATATATATATATATATATATATAGCTTTTTGGCTAGTTTAATTAATAATCGTCATCGGCACATATCTTTGCAGAAACTGTACAAACAGCAGTTTGAGAAAGAGAAGGGTAAGGCAAAGTACAACACCATGACAGCCCCCCCCAGTGTGAAGCATGCTATGGAGGTGGCCAAGAACCAGAGCAATGTGAGTGACTGCCTTGTCTCACCACAAAGGAACTGTGCTTATCAGTAGCTTATTTCAGTATCAATTGGTCTTTCGTTAGCATTGTTTCACTGTTTGTTAGTATTATCGTGGCTGGACACTGGAAGTGAGAGATGATCCATATGCAAGGTGACATTCGTGACTAAAAACTTACAAAGGGGCAATAAACACAAGGACCACAGGGGGTCAGGATGAGCATAACCCTAGGTGAGGTAGGACAAACCGCAACACAAAATACTAGAGACACTGACAGACCAAGAGTGGGAACTAACAGGGAGCACTAACATCCAGGAGAACACTCACGATGACCGGCAGAGAGCCAGAGCAAGCATAGGTACATGTATACGCAGTTGATGAGGTTAAACAAGGAACAGGTGCGAATAACGAATCACATTAGGACTGAAAATAGGGAGTAAAACGGAATGGACAGTGACATCTGCAGACCAAATAGGAACATGACGGACATGATAGGGACAGATCCTGACAAGTATCATCACTTAAATTATTTGCATTTGATAAAGGAGAATAAGTTTGAAGCTTAGTTGGTGATTTTTACGTTTTTTTAATTCCTGAATAATAACTCATTGAATGATGGTCTATAGTTTTAATTCGGTATTTTATAGTGCGTTCAGGTGATTGTATATAAAGTGGATTTTGTGGTTTGCAAACACAAGCTCACCTTTGGTTTGCAGTTTGCTTACAAGCAAGAAGCTAAAGCCAAGTTGCATTACACGCCGGTACCTGACCGCCCTGACATCAAGAAGGCCACGGAGGCAGCGAAGCTGATAAGTGACGTACGTACACCTTCAAACCGTGACAGAAAGCAACTGGAACCTGCATAGCACACCACGTTTCTGGATATGAAGAGGAAATGAGACTGCATAGGGACAGTGTGCACTGATGATGCGCTGTATCCCTAACAGATCGGATACCGTAAGAAGGTGACCGCTGGAGTAGCAATGGCCAGCCGCCCAGATATCGCTCTGGCCACAGAAGTGGCCAAATTGACCAGCCAGGTATTTGAAGGAAATGTCCCAATACAGCTTTGCAATCGCATTGCATTGCGCTGCTGCTTTTATTTTCTTTTATCTTACACATGAATTATTATTCCTGCTATAGTAGCCTCCCAGTGTAACAGCACATTTGTGACTAAGATAAGCAAATAACGCTTTACATTTCAATAACATACTAATGAATATAATGAATTTATTTTACATCTACATGCTTCCCATAATGCTTTGTATCCATACATCCATATTCCCTACAGGCACTTTCATATTAATATTGCATTAATACTCTACCACGTATAGTGCTTTGTCTTTGTACTGTCAACTTTTACCTGGGTCAGCTGCGTTGTCCTCTTTTCCCCTCCCTTCCTCTTTGCTCTCACCCTGCCATGTCGCTGCACTTCTTTAGGTGGAGGAGGGGCCTTCGCCCCATGGAACCGCCTCCCTTAATACCCCGCAGATGCGTCACATTAAGAAAATGAGTGTCCTGACTAGTGATGTAAGGATGTGCCTGAACCACAGGGCCCCTGACTGCTTCTTGCCTGTGTCTTCCTGTCTTCCAAAAAAATCGAGCGATTCATGTATTTCTATGGCTACCGGCTGGCTTTTTCCTACTATGTGCCATGTAACAGCTTTTACTAAATCTGTTGCACTGCTGGATTTGCGCAATCATCAGAAACACTCTTGTTTCTGAGGGTTTTCAAATTCACAATAATGTTTCCAGGGTCAGTTCCTCTGCAGATAGTGGTTCTTGTGCAGAAACAGTCTGGGATACAAAGCTTCAACTTTTCTTTCCATATACTGTCTATGATGTAAGGTCATTGTTTTGTTTTGTGTATTATTATTTTGTGTATATTGTTTGTAGTGTTTTCATTTTAGGAGCAGTAATTGAAAGTGAATGAAAATTTACATAGTATGCCTTTAACGTTAATGTGAGGCAACCGAAGCCAGTTTGCTCCTAAAAGGAAACTTTAGTTTGGTTACACTGTGTAACAAGAGACCTATTGATGATTTACATTTATAACAGGGATTTAACAAATGAAGAAAAATTTCAGGCTTATTATACAGTGTTGGCAAAGGTGACTCTTTCCCTTGATGTTGTACCGTTGTCAATTTCCATTAGTTGAAGTACAAAGAGAAGTTTGACAAAGAGGTGAAGGGGGTAAAACCACAGTATGACTTGAAGAGCAGTAAGATTTACCAGACTATGAAGGATGCCAATACTCTTGCAAGTGAGGTAAGTGTTGCCATAATGCTTCACAATAATAATATGTGAGGTGTGGCAGTGTGTGGGTGTTTTTAGAGAGGCGTGAGATAAGGGTATAGGCCCCTCTTGTCATGTGTGGTAAACTGATGGTTGTATCCTACACTCACTACTTAGGCTTACTACATACACTCACCATTTACACTCATTACTTACTCTCACCACTTATACTCACTATTTACTCTCAGCACATACACTCACCGCTAACACTTACTGTTTACTCTCACCGCTTACACACTCTTCTTACGCTCACTATACTTACACTCACTGCTTGCACTCACTCCTTGCACTCCCTCCTTACACTCTCTAATCACAGGTCTCTCACACAGGTGAAATACAAGGGTGACCTAAAGAAGATGCATAAACCTGTGACGGACATGGCAGAGTCTCTATCCATGCAGCACGGCCTGACCACCAGCAAGCTCTCCAGCGATGTAAGGGGCTCACTAACCTGACCTACCAGCTCACCATTTGCTGTTGTCCTCTCAAGTTGTATAATACCACTGTCTGTCTTACTGCCCCACAATACTAATATAAAGAAACTTGGCTCCAAACTCTACATTACCTGCCCATAATCTTTACGGACATCATGTGGTATTGACCTTGACCCTTCTAACCTTCTCAACATCCTTCCATACTAGCATCAGTCTGTAACTGCTTCCATTTTTCTTTATTTTTTTGACACCACTTTAGTGTTGTTCCAATGAAAAATTTTCATTTTTGTGTTTCGATTTTTTCCCTAATATGCGTGTATCTGTTTTTGTACCATACTTGTTAAGCTTCACACATTAATGGGGAAATTTAAGAAGATGTTCACATGTTATAATGAAACACGTCTTGCTGAAGTCACCTAACACTGTATGCCACTATTTTCAACAATATATATTGTTTTTTTTTTTGCACTGACTTTTCATACTGACCTCTTAATATTTTATAATATGCCGCTGTAGCCGAATTTTGAATGTCATGTGACTTTTTTTTTTATATAAATAGACTTTTTTTGTTTTTATCTTTTGAATGATTATCACTGCGTCGGAGGACACTCGCTGCAGACCATGTTGAATAGCATTATTGAGGTACCTTCGGAATTTCCCCCCTTAGTATCAGTACAGGAGGAAATTTGAGGAGAGTAAAGGTCACTACCACATGATTCCAGACACACCTGAACAGATCCATCACAAGGAGACCACAGAACTTCAAAGCCAAGTAAGTGGGACGTTTTAAGGACGGTCATACCTGACTGACCACAAATCCATGTGCAGTTTTTATCTGGACTGTCACATGCCACTTAAAACAGTTTCCCAGTACCCCAGTTTCTCACACCGATTTTGTATTTTATGTAGTACATACCTTACTCTTAAGTAGCAGTGTTGCTTTATTTAAAAATAATGTCGATGTACTTACAAACAGTAATAACCTTTTGCAGGTGTCATAATTAGTTTATGGTGTTTATTATTGAACATGGAACTAATTATCTGTATGTCGTTAAAGTGGAAAAAACAGCGTATTCATTCACTGGTTCTTCAGTTACAATTGTTACATGCTACATATGTGTGCTATAAAGATGAAGCTTCTCGCTGGCATTTTGGCACGGTGAACGTGCAAAATATACAGTTGCTTAGGGTAGCGTGGAGGTTCATTAGATAACGCTATACTGTCACCCCTCAGGGTTGGGGGTTTGCGTACTGCCTTTAGCTCCCTCCACTTTCTATGAATTCCATATCTATAAGATTCTATGAATACATTCATAACACATTATAATGCATTCATAAAGCATTATAAACATGGCTATAATTATTCAGAAAAAGCCTTAAGACATTATAGCCATGTGTATTATGCATCGTGAATGCTTTATGAAGCTATCATTTATAATTTACTATAGGTACCTTCACAATGCAGTGCAAACCATCCTTGCTTATACCAACGATAGCATCATGCATCATGAAGGTATCTATAGTGTGTTATAGATGACAGCTTCATTGGAGCTTGTGAAGTATTATTATCAACACTATAATGCTTTATGACTGTCAATAGAAGATGCTGTAATGTTTTATTGATTATTATATTGACCACTATAGTGCATTATGAAGGTATCTATAATGCACTATAAATGACAGCTTTAAGTAAAGTGTTACCAAATGGGTTTCTTCCAGCAGTCCAAAAATGTGCAGTTACATGAATTAGAGCCTCTAAACTGCCCATCCAGTGGGTCTCCTATCTTATACCCAGAGGTGGATAGTTCAGGTCCAAAATGTAAAAATCCAGATCAAGATTTTGTTTCAACCAACCAGTTGAGTCCTCTGTGTTTGTGACCCTTTATACACAACTGGTTGGTTGAAACAAAATCTTGGTCTGGAGTTTTACTTTCTGGACCTAAACTATCCACTTCTGCTTATGTCCTGTGTTTCCCTGCATAAGCCCCATGGTTCACTGTGATCTTGTACATGATGAGCAGTGATTGATGCAGACAGTTACTTAAAAAAATTCAGTAATCTTTACAATGCAGTGCACCTCACTGATGTTAGGGAGTGGTGGCTGTTTCAGATGGCTTGCAGTTTAAGGCTCATATGTGACTCATTTCATTTGTGATTGCAGGTGAAATACAAGGAAAAGTATAACAAGGAGAAAGGCAAGGCCATGCTTGACTTCGAGACGCCCACATATGTTACAGCCAAGGAGTCGCAACACATGCAGAGCCAGGTAAAGCGGGACTGGGGGTGACGATGATTTATATGGAGACAGCAGTTTCAATCAAAGTGAAAGAATCTTTACTTCTGAAGCTCTGACCCTTGAATAGATTGAATAGCAGTGCAGACAATGTGCTTGTCTTTCGGTCATCTTTGCACACAGCTGCAATATGCAAAAACGGCACGATTAATGAAGTCAAGGAACAACGTGGTGCTTGGAATTTTTTACGTTTAAACTATTCAGTCACACATATTTGGACCTACATACTTTGCATATAGAAGTATATACTGATTTATCATAATTTTTATGCTCCGCTCTTGTTACTTGTTTCACACTCATCCAGACACAAAACTATAGCTATATAACATTTTTAACCTGGAATTTTACTCCATGAACTTTTCTTCAAAAATCCAGGAAACATGTACAGTCAGTCCCAGGTTAAGAATGTCCAACTTACGAACAACTCATACTTACGAAAGGACGGCCATAAAGACTATATAAAAAATTTGGGTTAAATACAATGATTCGTAATAACGAATGTACACACTACTTTGTGTCACTCGTAAAAACACTGCATGGATTCAGTGGTATGTCAGCTCGAAGGTACAGTAAAGTACCATATGTTGTTATATTATTGTTACTGTATTATTATTAGATATTATTATTATTATCATAATCTGCTGTGTTGTTATTTTTCCGACTTATCTATAAATTCGACTTGAAGACAGACTTAGGGAATGGATTTCGTTCATTACATGCAGATGCCTGTACATTTATGTGGGACCTATTATAACCCACAAAGAGGTTTCTGGTGTAATTTACTGTATTTCAGATGCATTTTTCATTCTTATTTTTGCAATAAATAGAAAAATTATAAGAAGGACTTTGAGGAGTCCATTAAAGGCAGGAACCTCTCAGGCTTGGAGGTCACCCCCGCCATGTTATATGTCAGACACGCCACCAAAATAGCCAGTGAGGTAATAGTTACTCCCACTTATATCTTCAACTCCCATCTTGGTAATCATACTAAGAAAACACCCTGCTAATCCATCAAGTGCTTTTGACCTTTGGTTTCACTTATAAGAAGTACAGAGTCTGCATGGTGATGTTAGCTTTTATACACTTCTAAGTAATACATCCTCTCTTCACTTTTTCTTCCTAGCATGACTCTTTCATATATTCCATGTAACCTCTTAATTGACCTTTTGACCTTTTTCTGGTTCTCTTCTCACCTCTTAATTGACCTCTGACCTTACCTTGTTTTCTTCTCTTCGACCAGTGGAGATAAGCTGTAGTGCTTAGTCTATAACTGAAAGCCAAGTCTCTCCTTTTGTTTGCTTATGGAGTTAACTTCAAACAAACGTAGTACAACTTCAGCTAACAAAGTTGTATTTTAACTGCAACGTCTACTTACTGGTCATTGTTGTGTCTTTTCTAATGAAATATGTGAAAAACTGTTGGAAATAAGGAGTCTGATACAAAATGCAAATCAGATGTTTGTTTCACAAATCCTAAAGTAAATTAACCAGGCTTGTACCCTTATTCAGTGGTATTCATATCAAATGTGACGAAATACTGTGCATTCCACACTCCGAAGATGTAAAATAACAGATTGCTTGTGCTGAAACACAAATATCTGTGTATTTTTATCAGACTACTGATCAAATTCAAAAAGCCTAGTTTTATGCCCCATAAAATGCAATTCAAAATGCTATCTTCTTCAGTTAAGTAATTTCAGCAGTTACTAATATTGCACTCTTACTGTACAAATTATGCATCCAGTTGCACTGCCAGAACATCAGGCTCAAAACTGAAGAAGAAAAAACTGTCTAAGGCTTTGGGGGAGGCTTGCTGACTTTGATCCCAGTGGGTGAGCAGTGCTCGGTCAACAGCACTGCACGAGTGCCTGTGTGCTGTCTCCCTGCAGTCTCTCTATTCTTCTTCGTCCTGTAGAAAGTGTACAGGAGAGATCTAGAGGAAGGGGTGAAAGGTAAAGGGATAACTTTGCTGGAGGAAACTCCCGAACTATTGAGAGCAAAGAATGCTACTCACATTCTGAATGAGGTAGGATCACTGCAGGCCGCATCACTGCAATTTTCTCTCCCTTCCATCCTAAACACTGACCCTACTAATAATGTTGCATTTCCATGTGTCATGTCTCACAAACCTAATGAAAACTAATCTCTTTATGTACTGTAACTTTAACCAGATGTTGGAATCCTTCTTGGTTTAATAAAACTGATTTTCTCTTCCAGCTCTCTGTGGACCTTCACTGTCATCATCCTCTTTCTAAAACCATTCCTCCCATCAGCCATGCTTTTTGTGCCACCAGTATATGTCTTCTAACATCTTGAATGGATCCACTAGTTTTGCATTTGATAATAGCATCTTTAATGTGTTGTAGGCTTGATTCTGCAGCCCTTGACAAATGTTTTAATACCAGCAAAACGTTTCCTGTCTTTTTTGTCCAGAATAAATTCATCTTGAACTTGTTTGATTATTCACACATTTTTAAGAAAGTAATCGAAATAGTTCCTAGTATTGAGTACATAGTATAGTATTGATGGAAATGCCTAATGTGAATTTTATAACTGCAGAGAGAGTACAAGAAGGCATTGGAGGAAGAGATAAAAGGCAAGGGAATGTTAGCATTAGCCACAGATACACCAGACTTCATGAGAGCAAAGAACGCTACTGACATCCTCAGTCAGGTCAGTCCATATGCTGTAATATCCTCCATTAAAAATACAATGCTTAGAGTTACAGCCGTGTAAATAATTAAGAGACCACTCTATATTTTTAAACAAATCTGCATTTTTAAATCCTGGATTAATCGTGGTTCTGCCGGCAGAAGGCTATTCTGAGCGGCAGGTTGCTTCAAGGATCAAAATTTGTAAGACAGCCGTACACAAGACCAAAGTTAAACAGGAGACACTGGGAATGACCAGAAACCAGTCAGGTAAAGGGCGGAAGCAACATTCTAAAGGCAGAGATGACCGTTAACTTAACTCACAGTTTCTCATGAATCGGAGGATGACATCAAGTGACCTGCAAAAACAATGGGAAACATTAAGGTGCAGGTGTGAAGTGCACTGCTAGGACAGTTCGTATCAGGCTCCTAGAAGCAGGACTGCCAAAAAATCTGTAAATTATTCATACGCACACCTATAAATTCAGAAATGAGTGAAACAAAAAAATCATGCTGTGGTCTCTTAATTTTTTCCATGGCTGTATATTTTAAAGACATGGTTTTGGTTAGGTGGCCCTGAGAGCTCTTTGATATTATATTATTTTGAATATTTGTTTTTGTCTATCAGAGCAAGTATAAGCAGATAGCTGAGCAGGATCGCTCTAGCTACACCACGGTGATCGATACTCCCGACATCATTCACGCTCAGCAGATCAGGAACATTGTCAGCCAGGTAAGTGCTGAAAGTCTCCACAGGTACGAGTTCCGCTGTCCTTGGCTCACAGATGTAAACCTTGTATAATTATTCGCTGCAGTCTTATTATCTTTCTTTATAAATTGCAAATAGACAAATTAGAGTGTTGTTTTTTCTGTATCCAGAATAAGTTGCTTTTATTTCAAAATTTTATACTGGAAATCATTTGATTCCTTAGTCCTTTTACACTTGACAGAAAAAGTACAAGGAAGAGGCAGAAAGAATAATGTCCCATTATGTACCGGTTCTGGACACGCCAGAGATGCAGAGGGTACGCGAGAACCAGAGGAACTTCAGCACTGTAAGTATCTGAGACCTGCATTGCTTGATAATATATACAATCCTGTAAATAATGTTTCCTGTTTATCTTTGTGAAAACACAGACACATAATTTCCAAAGGATCACAGCACCAATCTTGTTCCCATGATTCTTTGTGTCTCTATTCAGGCGATTATAAACACAACATTTTATGTGCCATAAATAGAAGTTGTAAACCTATATCATACCTTAATTATCCATTATTTGATTTTTTTTCTCCTTTTCTCTTTCATTAAAAAAACTATTAACTTTGTTTTACAAGCTAACAGCCCTTAAAGCAATCTTTTAGGCGCCTTGTACATGTGAAGTAGACATTGATAAACAATGTTGCATAGTAAACTCTACAGGTTAATCTTGGTAAAGCATTCTGAACAAAGAGGGTTTTGAAGGAGCCGCGATGGCAGAAATTAGCAGTTTGTTGCAGTTTATTCCTGATTCCTACCATCCCTTTACCTGAGTGAAAGTGAATACCTCAAGTACTGTGGTATATGGTAACTTAAGTAGTTTTTACAATTTAAATCATACATTTCTATATATTAAAAAAATTACTTAAATATCTGTATAACTGTTTTGCTTACATAAATAAGGCCTTTTGAAATTTATATTAGTTTAATCATTTATAAAGACTACATTCACTTTACCGTTTTTAGTATTTTGCTGAAATATCAGTGTTCCTGATTTATTTGTTTTCATTATAGTAAAATTTTTGGAGGGACTGTGTGTGTGTTTCTTGTCTGTGTCTTCCTTCATCATGGATCTGACGCTGGGTAGATAAATCCAAGTAGAGCCAGCCCTGGCTCTTCTGGTGCCCTAGGCGACATTCTACTAAGGACTACCAAATACCACGTTTAGCACTTTCAGCGCCTAGATGCTTCTGATTACATTCTGTCGCTGTTGAAGCCTGTGGCGCTAATAGAGAGGGGGAGCCGTAAACTTGGGTAATAAAACTCGGGTGTGATCCGGTGTCTCATTGCTTTGTGGGTGCTGTGCTTTTGTCTCTCAGGTATTGTATAAGGACAGTTCGTCAAAGGGAACAGCAGTCATATATACTCCAGAGATGGAAAGGGTGAAGCGCAGCCAAGAAAACATTAGCTCGGTACTCCGCTGTAGATGTGTGCATAAAGTGCCCCCCTGTAACCCTCTAACTCTTTTTGACTGTCTCTTTTACATTAACTACATTCATTCCTGCTGTTTTTAACATCACCGCTGTGAAGTGTGGTGTACATCTCTGCCTAACTTCTTCACTTTCATTTTCCTCCTCTGCTCTGGTTGGGATACCTTGCTAATTCTAGCCTCTACCATGACTAAACTGTTCCATCTTTCTCTAAAAGGCTAGGTTCTTTTCTGTGCTCCCATTTTTGTCTCCACCGTACGTACCCTGTGGATACAGGACGATACATGCATCGTGGACAGAATGCCCCTTTCTTAAATGCATTGGTATCTTACAATCCCCCCCAGGTGCTGTATTCTGACAGCTTCCGCAAGCAGGTGCAGGGTAGAGCCGCATTTGTCTTGGACACCCCTGAGATGAGACGTGTCAAGGAGACCCAGAGGATAATTTCTGGTGTAAGTTACTGCTGACAAACTTCTTTTGTGTGTGGTGTACAGACTTTGATGGACATCTGCAGTTCAAAGCAGGAAACACATCGGATGGGATGCTAGTCCATTGCAGGGCAGTCAGTCACACGTTTTTAAGATGCCAGTTCAACTAACTGCATATTTCTGTACTTCTAGAGGAAGCTCATGCAAAAAGTGAGAACAAGCAAACTCTCAGGCCATTGGGCCAGTTACACTCAGTACTAACTCTTCAAGCAGCAGGTCTTTGAACTAAATGCCTCATTTCAAATCATGTGGTATTGGAGGTATCCTGATCATTTTTCACTTTGCGTTTAACAGAAAGTGTTAAAATGCTTGGTGATCCACATCATACATAGACTTGTTGAAATGTCTCCACAGAAAACCAGAGTACAATTTAAAAATATTTGCCCATCATGTGTTTAACATTTAAAATTGAAAAGGCCTCCGTTTTTTTTTTTTTTAACGATTACCAGCTTAGAGTAAATAAATGAATGCACACTAAATACTTCATGACCAGACCACAATCTTGCCCTTCTTGCTTTTCCTGTCCAGGTACGATACCACCAGGACTTTGAGAAGCAGAAGGGTAGCTTCACATCTGTGGTGACCGACCCCGTCACCGAGCGTGTGAAGAAGAACATGCAGGACTTCAGTGATATCAACTACCGTGGCATCCAGAGGCGTGTGGTGGAGATGGAGAGGAGAAGAACTATTGAGCATGACCAGGAGACCATCACAGGTTGCCCCTCTCCCACACCCCCCAAACCATAATAGTCTTGCCTTAGTTTAAGCATATTTGACTGCCCAGTTCACAGGGAAGGCATGAAATAAACCAATAAACCTATAAACAAGTATACCTAGACAAGTCACTACTATAGAAGTTTGTCGATTAGCTACACAAACAGGATCTGCAACATCAT
The DNA here is from genome assembly GCA_026776945.1 of Isichthys henryi. Taxonomy (NCBI): domain Eukaryota; kingdom Metazoa; phylum Chordata; class Actinopteri; order Osteoglossiformes; family Mormyridae; genus Isichthys; species Isichthys henryi. Next base: position 43,427,689 of record JAODJX010000001.1, read on the forward strand.
TGTTCTTCTCCCCAGACTTGCGTGTGTGGCGCACAAACCCAGGCTCGGTCTTTGATTACGACCCAGCAGAGGACAACATACAGTCCAGAAGCCTGCACATGATGTCTGGTAAGACCACGCCAACGACCTCCTATTGCACGGGTTGAGGTAACTACGTGTCTGACAAGGGTGTGAGAATGAATTCTCCCATCCATCCCACAAAGTCCAAGTTCAGCGCCGAAGCAAGGAACACTCCCGTTCTACCAGTGCCATGAGCGCTGGCGATGAAAAATCGGAGGTCTCGGAGAACGTGGAGCACCACATGTCCCTCTACAGCAATGGCTTCCCCACCTCCTCAACAGGTGAGCAAACATTAAATTTCAGTCAAAAGTTACTTTGAATCCAACTGCTAAGCAGTCCTTAATCAGCTTGCCTTCTCTCGCCTTGCCACATGGACTACAGGGTATCAACAGGCCAAGACAGTTGAGCTCCAACAGAGATCTTCCTCTGTGGCCACCCAGCAAACCACAGTTTCCTCTGTTCCCTCCCATCCATCTACAACTGGGGTGAGTACCAAATGAAGCAGTTAACCTAATCCAAAACACTAGGTAAGACACTTATTTAAACCAAGCTTTCAACACACGGAGCTTGTATTTGGGGCGGTAAAGGCTCAGCGAGCCAAGTCTCTGGACCCATAACCGGAAGATTGGCGGTTCAAACCCCAACCTTGACAGAACAGTCACATCTATCTTGGCCCTTCAGCAAAGCCCTAAACCCGCCCCCCCCTCCAAGCTCCAGGGGTACCACATGTTGGCTGACCCCACACTGTGACCCCTAAGCTGCAGAGAGCAAGATGGGGTAGGCAAGGAGAATTTATAATTTTTGATTAGTACAACCAGCACCCAACACTAAATTACCCAAACCCCACTACATAGTTTTGCCGGGAAATTCACAACTGCGTCAGTCGTAATGGTGACATTCTTCCCTATCCCAGAAAACGGTGCGTGCTATGTATGACTACACCGCTGCCGACAACGACGAGGTGTCCTTCAAAGATGGGGATGTCATCGTGAACGTTCAATCCATCGACGAAGGCTGGATGTACGGCACTGTACAGCGCACTGGGAAGACCGGGATGCTGCCAGCGAACTATGTGGAAGCAATCTGAGGACTCAGCAGTCAGCACAAAATGTCCATATGGTGTGGGGCACATCCATGGGTTAAAAAAAAGCTTCTAGGTTTGTAGTATTCATAGAGTAGATGCTTTACGTTGTACTTCAGTCTACTAAATGCAGTTTTACGTGTGTACTGTGCCTACCCACCCTGGATATTTCCAGTGCTACACTGACAAAATGAGCAATCAGATGAATCGCATATGAGAACGTCTTTTCCATTCATGCATACTATTAAAAAGAGCCACTTTTTATATTTTAAATGTATCAGTAATGTAAAGTATCAAACGATGAGAACTTAATGGTCTTAAAATCCTGTGCAAAGCGTATTACCCTGCAATATACAATCTAGTTTAATACTTTTCCTTTCAACAAAAAAGTAGAGGGAAAAAAAAATAGAAAAAGTATAAAATCCAACATGACTTCTGATTAATTCATGGAAACTTCTCTGAAACAAAGTACTTTTAAAGATTAAAACAAAAGCCTCTTCCCTCGTCTGGTAAAGGCTGGCCACTGTTGCATGTGACGACTTTCCCCTGATTACTCAGGTCTGAAGGGTAAAATAAAACAAACCTGTGTACGTAGATAATAAACTACACGACTTCATGCAATGCTGGTCTTGTTATTTTTGCGACCCTCACTATTATGTATTTCAAGTTTTATATGAAGCCCGATTATTTCCCTCCACGGCATTTACAATCTTACAAAATAATGATCACACTGCACTCGAATCCATTTGCTCCTTTATTCATCTTATACAATATTTCTTGAAGTGCTACGTGAGTAAATCCACTAGCATGTTAAAAAGTCATCTAGTCCAGGCACAGCAGTACAGCAGCACCACCGGCCCTGATGCATTCCCTCCAAACCTTCTGCTGCAATAATACCAAAATCCGTATTTTTTTTTTTGGGGGGGGGGGGGGGGGGG
>JAODJX010000001.1:43440951-43451300 GCA_026776945.1 Isichthys henryi
CTATATCTATATATCTATCTATATCTATATCTATATCTATATATATATATATATATATATATATATGTGTGTGTGTCTGTATATTTATTTAGTATAGAAACACCTGTACTGTACTGAATTTTGTGTAGTATACTGTTAAACCCCTATAAAACTGGTTCAGACAAGTACTGGACCAGAAATGCCTTACATTTAGTCTTCTGCTGAAACTTAGCAGTATAAGGAGAGAAGTCCACACACTCGATGATAACCAGCAGAATATTTGCAACTGCATCCAGTGTTGAAAGATTCTGCAAAATAAGCCAGAGAGCAAAAAAAATTAAAAAATGATAAAATGAAGAAACGTGACATTTTGAAATGAGCCACAAACACTGAATGCGGCCTCCATTATTAACCACCACTGCTGCGTTTCAGAGACTCACCGCAAGTGCCCGTTGGTCTAAAACAGCAACTATCTTGCAACACAGCTCCTCACAACACACATTCTCTTCTGCAGTAGCAACCAGGGCAGAGCAGCGAGCAAAAACTTTGTACGTTCTAGACCATGTGCCCAGCAGGGACTTCCGAGTCATCTGCACACAAAAGAAACACAGCAGGTTTCTTTTACTTTCTCACACTGTCATTGCAAACTTTATGCTGATATAAAGCTCTGTTTTTATCCATTTTGCAGTCATTTTGTTTCTCATTTGTTTCTTAAATTTTGCTTATACTACCATCTCTTCGCATTGCAAATTTCCTTCAAGCACAATCTAAAGAGAATTCTGCCACACAATAGTACAGTGTATGGTTGCGTGTGTGATAATACTTGAAAGCCTTGAAAATCGTTCGAATAAGTATCACTTTTCCCAGACACCCAGAGGCAGCGAAGGAAAAGCAAAACTTACCTGGGGTAGGGCCTGGCCAGGCAGCAGATGATTGAGGGGAAACATCAAGGCACTATACACTGCAGTAAAGTTATGTTCCAGAGCATCACCTTGGTTTACCTCATTGGTCTGAAACAGGGGTACAACGTAAGTGTCATGTGTACAGCAGGGGCCTTGCATATGTCAGTTTTCAGTCTTTTTGCCTTTGAATATACCATCATGATCGTGTCAGTCATCGGGTTGACCACAATGCTCCACATCCTCCAAAGGTGCTCCTTGTCTCTCACAACATCTGCAGCACGCCCTACGATCTTGAGCAGTGATTCGCTGAAGGCTAGAGAGGATGTGGGCCCTGAAAGGCCACAGCTGACCAACAACTCAAGGCAAGCGAAAAACCTGCAGAAAATGACAGCAAGTTTAAGCATGCAAGAAGCACAGGAAAGGCTGAGCCAAATAAGCATAGAGTTGAGCATTTCCAGCATTGACATCATGGACTACGTTGACTAATCATGGTAGCTCTACTCCATTTAGTGATGCAAGAAAACATCGATCTTTCGTTGGCCAAGGGAAAAAGCAGCAGAAGTCTAAGCAGGCGGACCAAAGCTTATCAATACCTTTTCTACCCTTTATGATCAGAATGATAAAAATGGCTAGAGATTTGAAGAACAATCAGCGGAGAAAAACTCCCAGGTGGCTACAACCTAAAATAAAATATTTGTACTGCAATGCCATAGACCTCTGTATGTTTCTATGTCAGTGTTGTTAGTTTTGATTTATTCCGTTAATTATTTCTCATTTGAAATAGAGTTTAGTTGTCGATGTGGTTACGTCAGTAATAAATCACGCATGAACCAGCCCTTAAGCAAATCCCAGCAATGTCACACAGCCCTTTCACTTGCAAGAAAACCACTATGGCTGTAGGAAGAAAACCATGACAGAAATTCCTACCTCTCATCCAGCACAAACGAAGGCAAGAGGCAGCTGTTAAAGAACAAATCAAAGAGGAACAATGCCGGGGTTCCCTGGAAGGACAGGGTTGGGGGTAAATACTGATTTACATGTGCAATACATACAATGGCAGGCATGTCCAAACATTTTTTAAATAAAACCAGTCCTGAGACCACCTGACTTTTATATTAGCAAACATAGCAGGGCAGGGGGTGCGGGAGGACCAAAAGATTACACATTTTTCAGCATTTTCAGAACATTTCGCAACTCATAAAAATTATTTGCCAAGTGCCCCAGTGGTCATGACATGGTCTCGGTCAACAAATGCTAGAACTTGCTAAACATCTAAACATTAGAAATTCAAACATTTCAGTGCATGGGAAGCCACGTAACAAAAACCGTACAACAGGATTTGTGGAACAAAAAGCTACACGTACATTTAAAACATCCATATTGGCCACTTGATACGCAGCAGAACCCAGTATCTTGTAAGGGAGTCTTTTTACCGTAGCTTCAAGAAGAGCCTGGGGTACAACAAACAAGAATAACCGAGAAGCATCCTTTGTGTTATGACTGATTAACAGGACGAACAAGACAAATTAAATACCACCCAATTTCAAGACATGCAAGTACAAAATGCATTATCGAACACTGATGTTGCAAACACAAAACAAAACAAGCCTGGCTGCCTTTAATAAACCTGGGATTGCACTGGGAATGTATACGACGCAGTGTGCATATATCCACAAGATATGATTTGCATATTAGCATTTCCAACAGCCTCGGAATTCTAGCAGCCATACTTACCAAGGTGCGGTTAGCGGGAAGGGTCTCGGAGGAGACCACGGACTGCAGGGTCTGTAGCAGCAGGGTTAGCACCTCCGAGCCCTGCCTCTCCTTCTTATTGCCAGCTGTAATGAACACAGGCCAATGAGCGCGCGCACGCAGCAGATGTTAATTCCTATTTGCTTTATACAGCCGAGAATAAATATAGTAAAGGGATTTTCAAATTAAAGCAAATTAAAGACAGATATAGAGATGGATATATAAAGAGAGATTTTTACAGATAGAGAGACAATTTCGCTGACTTAAGAATCTCCAGTGGGACCAAATTCTGACCACTTACCCGTTTCTACCGCAGCCACAACTAACCCAATGAGGTTATTCCAAATTAGGACAAGTAAGGCATCTGTGGCAAAATGGGATAAGAGAATACGGGTCCTTTCACCAAGAGATCGACAGATTCCAAACAGACGTTATACAACTAACCACCAACGCTCATTGCGTAAATTCTTTAACGATACCGATTTGACAAAACTGAAATTAGACTAAAAAATTTTTACTGGAGCACGTTACCTGAGGCATCTTTGCCAACAGTGATGAACCCATCCCTAACTGCACTGATAAGAACACTTGAGAACTTGTTGAAAGTTGATGGGCTGGCTAGTAAAGGACAGATCAGGGGCTCTGGTAGACAAGCAGGGGAGAGGTCACAATTACACCAATCATCCAAGGGAGCAGATAAGTGCACACGTTTTAAATTAGGAAGAAACTCACCCAGGCTGAGTTGTAGCTTATGTTGAGCTGCAGCATCTGTAACCGCAGGACCCATACAATAGTGTAGCAACATCTCCAGCCCCAGAAGCTGAATGGAAGTGAAGGGCTGCTGCCCATTTACACTGCTGTTCAGATTCATCCTGGGAGTTGAACACGGGCTATTCAGGGTTAGGTTACCTAGAAAACAAAGAGGAAAAGGGCTGTGGTCATGAGGACAGGCCCGAAATCAAGCAAACCGTCATCAACGTTCATTACACAAGCCTCTAAAGCGACTAGAGAATGATATACAAACCATGGGTCCCACTCAAACAGCTACAGTAATGCTTCATTCCTAAGATTTATTAATGTAGTGGAGCATTTAAAAAAAAAGCAAAAAAAAAAACGGAATATTTTATATATTGCGCATATTGTGTATCGTGGTTGTATTACAGAACTTGGTTTATAGCTGTGAGACAGCGATTACCTTTCTTAAATTTCATAGTACACTGCATCTAAAACGAAAAAACTGCCTGAACCGGTTGGGCCAGTGTGCTCATTTTACCTGCTTTAGGTGTACAGGATACAACACTGGTATTCTGACTGGTGTTTCTGGCAGGAGTCATTGGAGTTTGGGAATGCGACTCTGAAATTATTGCACTCTGAAGGAGAGGAACGCCAACCTACACACAGAATAAAACCTTATAAACAACATCTACGGAGACCTGAAAAGGGGGGATGACAACATTTACAGAAGTTTGTAGATCGCAATTTACACGTCTTATGATACCATAAAATGACAGGTGGGTGTGGAGCAGCAGCGTTCGGTCTGATGTGATTAAATACCTGCTCAAAGTTGGTTGCCAGATTGGGACCCAGTTTGACCACCAAGTACCACCACACTTCCAGCTTAGTGAGTAGTAAGGCCTCTGTCCTCACTTGGATGGAGCTCAGTGGCTGCATGAGCAGCTTCAGGCGCTTGGCGCTGCACAAGATCTCTGCCAGAGAGCAATTAAAGAAAAGCCTCTTAGCCTCAGGTCCAGATCGCGGCAAGAAACTGCTGAACAAGTGCAGTAGAGAGAGAAGCATCTACTTCAAACGGCAAAGAAAAATGTGGGGTAGAAACCCCTTTCAATTAAGGTTCAGCGATACTCCGGCCACCAGTATAAAAAAAGAACATATATACGATATTAACCCTCTGGGGTCGAATGCATCGCAGACCTCCTTATAAACTACACGTGGGCTGTGGTCAACAGTGGTCTCCAACTTTCATTTCACATTAGTGCCTTGCATAATTCACACAGCAACACACACACACAAACAAGCCGCAAAACCATCACTGATCATGAATGATAAACTGTCCAAGTCTTTTGCAGATTAAACATATTTGGCCCGGTATTTGGCTCCAAAAAAAAAAAAAAAAGTGACCCAGTAGTTGATTCTGCCGTATTTGCAGACTTATAATGGTTGTATATGTGCGTGTCAGAGGAATGGAGCAAGACTGAGGCTGAAAGTGCTGTTGGAAAAACTAAGTAGGGTGGAGCAGGAGTGGGAAAAATTCAGCATGCAATACCACCAGCTACGTCCAATACTGGTACACCCCCCCCCCCCAATATGTGAGCAACGATGCGTCAAGAAGCTAGTAAGTCACCATTCATCTCACCTGGATTGAGGGCAAAGTTGTCAATGAGGCTCTTCCAGGCAATGAAGGCGATCTTCTTGATAACTGGCGAGGAACTTCGGAAACCCAGCTCCTCCAGATGCAGCAATGAGTTGATGAAAGGGCCTCCTCGATGAAGCAGCTGAATATAGCAAATACAATGTATAAATACAATCAAAGTGAACCCCTGGCACAGCCGTGTATGATTCAGAAGTCATCCATATTTTGGCCTAAAAAAAAAATTAAAATATATATGCGCACATATCCTGTATGAGACTCTGTTATGAATAAAGATTTAAATGTCATTCCTCTTGGTCGCCCACAACCTTCAGATCATAAATGGCATTAGATTAGCTAGACTTGTGTGAAAATGCTTGTAATCTGCCTTCCAACTCTAAGCAGAGGAGTATTAAAAATATAAGATTGAAAGAAAATGTGAATGACTGACTAAGCTGTACTGCTGATGGACTAATCAATGATTTCATCAGTGTTCTACACAGCATCCAACATTATGACAGGAGCAGAGACTAAGCATAATTTAGTTATCTAGCAATTTGCAAGCGTCTTGCGCTCTTACCTTTCCCAGCAGCCTTACAAACAAAGGCCAGAGCTTCAGAACGTTGCTCTCGTTCTTGGAGGAGAACAGTTTCTGGAGCTCGGGAATCAGCTTCTAGACAATGGCGGAGCCAAAAAGCATGAGAGAAATGAACAGCCAAGCATAATCCGTGCGTCACAAACAACGGCTGATAAGGTTTCACTTACTGAGGACATAAGGGGCTCGATGATGGCCGCGACTTCTTGCTGCTTCTTGAGCAGCAGAGGTAGGCCCATCTCCAAGGCGGCTGCAGCCCGCAGACGGACCTTTGAGGCAGAGTGGACCACCAGAGGAATGACGAGTTTGGCCCACTGCACTGCCGCCTCACCCATCTGAACAGGGGTCTGCTCCAGCAGTCTAACCAGTGTTAAAAAAAAAAAATGAAAGAAAAGAAATGACTGTACTGGCGACAGACCAATTCAACTGGAATTCTATACAGCATCCAATATTATTACACAACGGATCTACTGACCCTTTGAAATGGAGGTACAAATACATGGAACATGAACTCAAGTGAATCACAAAATCACGTCTACAGCCATGTGACTTGCTTGCCTGATGACAACATTAAGCGCCTCATGGCCGATGATAACAGACTGGATGTCCTCCCTTGCTTGCACCACTTCTAGTGTTTTCAGGATGTCTGGCACCTGAAGGATTAACAGATGAATTGACCACCGATGCACAACAGGCCACGTTCATGTCAAAAACATTACAGAATTCAACTGCAAGAAAACTAATTATAAGAAATGTATATACACGCATGTACAGGTGTGGACCATTCTATTAATAAAACTCGTGCTGACTAGAATTACCCTCCCACAAGTTGGTCCAATTGAGTAGATTGCAAAGAAGACTAAAGAACAAGTTCGCAAGCTGTTCATCTGAATTATACATTTTAAGCAATACTTTTCATTCTGTCAATTTTATGGTTTCTTGGTTTAATAGAACTTACATTCATTTTTCGCTGGTAAACTCTGAAATCTTACAATTTAGCCGTGCTTCATGCAAACAAAGCCTCTAACCATCTCCACATTAGCTAATAGCTGTAACCTCTAAAATTAGGCACGTCTCGATTTTTTGAGATACACAATGTCCTATAACTCATATAGAAAAACAATTATCTGCAGCTCACTCACCTTCTTGGCGACCACATCCACAGGGAAGTTCTGCTTAGAAATCACCCACAAAGCCCGTGTACATGTGTTTTTATCTTTGACGTTAACAACCAGGGAGGTAAGGGACACCAGAAATTCTTCTGAAATGTTATCTGAATTAAAAAAAAAAAAACACGAAACATTTGAAGACCAAAACAAAAATATGTATACACAGGCAAACGTTGAGTATAAATATACTCAACTGCTACAAATAAAAAGTAACGATACAGACAGAAAAGAAGACAAAGCCCTTCGCTGGCAGAATAGCTACCTGGGATCTCAGAGACAACGTTACTGTGGAAGACGCAGAACCCCAAAGCTTGCAATGCAGCCTGGCTCAGTTCGGTGTTTTGACATGAGATGTGAGTCTGACAAATACAAGTTATAAAAAAAAAAAAATCATTTGGCACGACTTCATTTTGCACAATCAGCGCAACAAATAAAATCATGTGGATTTGACATCAAAGGAGATCAATGAAAACCAAAGGCTTGAAGAGAGATGGCAGTGGATGCCGAATACCATACATTAAGCTCTTTTAACAGTTTTTCCCAAAATGCAATAGCTAAGTAATTCCCATACCTGTAAAACTTTTCCCAAACGTGGAAAGTGCTTTATTACTGCAGGCAGAAAATTACGCCCATCCTCTCCACTCAAGCGGCTGAAGAGAAAGAAAACAGTGAAGCACAGACGCTCCAATGTTATAGCACTGAACTGCCCAGACACCATAAATGCAAATCTCACTAAACTCTAACATGGCTGGGTAAGAATGTACCTTGTGATGGTCAGATATGCATCGGTCTGCTCTGTCTGGCCCACACTCGAGTCCTCCAGGGACTCTAGGAGAGGGAGGAGGCTGGAGGTGGTCGAGGTCATCGTCCTTACAACCTGATAAACAGCACAAGAGTACCCAGGCATAGGATCACCAAATCCAAAATGACTCCAGATGACGCCTTATTGTTTCACACTTAAATGGATTAAAGTGGGTTAGAATTCACTTCGGGAAAACAGAAGAGACATGATACACTAATATTCTGATCACATGTACATCTTCTTGACTACAACAGCACCTGCTACCCTCGTGCATTTAGCTAAAAAGATTTACAGCAATAAAAGAAAATAATATAATATATGGAGCCAAATGGTTAGAAAAGTACCACCAATATAAATGAGGTATTCGCGATGATTAAAGGGTCAGTAGTGAAGGGAAAACGTTTCACAATTACATTCTAAGCTGTAGACAAGGTGACAATTCATTTGAACGACAAACAGTTCGAACACAACCAATTCTGACTGATCCAAACACATCTTTGCAATAAGACGTTTACATAATGTACCAAATACACCAAGAATATTTAAGTGTCTTGTATAGTTTATCACGGAAAACATTAAATAATCACATGTTCAAACAGCGAGTTATTTTTTTACATGTGACTTCGGATTCGTCTAATTGTTTACATTCTAAACGGGGTATGATAGTAAAAACTAATAATGAACTCCTTTAATATGGAATTATACATTATATTCAATCATGAGACACAGATCAAGCAAAGAAACATAATACGCAGAAACATTAGTACATGCATTAGTGGGAAAAAAGGGCGCAAACATTGCAGTTTCTTCAAGTTTTAACCAGCAAAATACATAATCTCTATATAATTGGGATACGACAGCATGCTGGACTCGTGTGCTTTAAACTAGTAGTACACATTAATTAAAGAATTTAAGTAAGCAGAATATGTTAACGTAAACAGCATTTGATTATTGGTACTTTAGTCAATCTCAACATTGTGCTAAAACTATATTCCACGTTGCCCACAATAGCAACGCCAAGTTTTCAGCGTCATGGCAAACTATCTGACTGCGTTATCTGTAACTCCATTACAGCGCACCGAAGCTAAGGTAACATAGCCAAGCAGCTAACCAGAAACATCTAAAACACATTTCTTACCTCGGTATTTTTGACGTAACACGACAAAACTCGAAATACATGTAATATCCAAGTAAGCTACAAAGCTATTTACAGGAATACCTAATTTAAAATGCTTTATTTTGAAATAACAGTTCGCTTAGCCCTCCAAGACCGCTCCAATCCCCGCGAAAACACTGGCGCCAAACAACGCACGCCGCATCCCCGTGACCTTTCACCCCACGTACTGGCTCCGCCCATCATGAATAATTCACATTCTTTCGCTGTGCGCTGCGTACTGTGGAATGCTTATAATACACGTGTTGCAGATGGGCTGCATTTATCCAAATACAGCAAACTAATAACATAGACGATTGATTTAATAACAGCACCAGAGAAATTTAGGGTTTAAATCAAGTCTTAAAAAAATGTGTTTATAAACAGAACGCAGTATAATTAACTGTATCTGAATAAACTGTCTATGCTCTGTCATGTATAAATGCAGCGTTTGATTTTAATGAGTCTTACTCATTAACAGAAGGAAATGAGGATCAGTCTCACATCTCCAAGGTACTGAATTTAAGTTCCCAGGAGAAACTGGACAAAGTCACCAGAATGGCAAACGATCAATCTGCGCGAGGCAAAGAAGCACTCGGGATTGAACCCAAGACTATATACATTCAAAGCATTTGTGCTACCACTGAGCTACATCACCCCAAAACCTCTTACGCATTGCGTAAAATAAGCCACTGAGAATATCAAAACAGGCCCTTGCACATCCCCAATCTTAATATATCTCCTTCCCTGATACGAAAACAATGCTGATGTTGCATAAGCATAAAAATCTCAAGCTTAGTTAACCGGAAAAAACAGCTATCATGTGTGTCAGCGTCACAACCCATATTCAGATGCCTTGTGAGATATCGCCTGTGTTATTTGGATTATGGTTTTGGATTGTGGTTTGAAAATAAAATTTGCATATTCACAACTGGACACACCCGCCCCCCCCACATCATCATGTTACATAATGTCTGAAATTTTAACTTTTATATCTTAAGTTTTAAATTTCATGTCCTGAATTTTTTTCAGATGTGAAGTGAGGAGATGAAGGTGTGATATGTAGGCCTCCTGATAAACTCGCAGGAAAATACAAGTCGTACTACCCTTGTTCCATAAAACATCCCAGCATATCAATGCATACATTTTGAGCTATTGTAGCTATATGCATAGGAGTGCATGTGTGAGTGAATGGTGTGTGAATGTGCCATGCGATGGGCTGGCCCCCCATCCTGGGTTGTTCCCTGCCTCGTGCCCAATGCTTATGTAGGATGAGCGGTTTGGAAAATGGATGGATGGATGTTGCCGTCCATCCCACTCTTACTAAATAAGGGAAATAAGGCCCGTTGGCTGGGGGGGTCCCCTCTTCTCCTGGCCTTTTTAATAAAAAGGCCCGGTGGAGGGCCGATGCTACTGTTGTCATTGTGTTTTTATTTACCATGACCCTGGCATGACAAAATCATACTTCCATGCAAGTTTTTTAACTCTTTACGTATCAGAATTTTCACATTCTCTTTTATTTTCATGTTATATCTGCAGCTAAGAAGGTTTAATATTCACCCATTATCTGAAACTGTGTATTCTATTCAGGGTTGTGGGGGGGGGGGGGGGGGCTCTGGGACCTATCCTGCA
>JAODJX010000001.1:43494138-43514279 GCA_026776945.1 Isichthys henryi
GACCCAGGCGGAGACTCGAACCCGGGTCCCAGAGGTGTGAGGCAACAGTGCTAACCACTGCACCACCATGCCGCCCTAAGTTGACCATATGATTGGGATATAGTTGACATTGTAGATTTCATAGAATTGTCTTCAAAAAGGGAAGGCATTTTAAGTAATTAGATCATTTTCTGCTTTGCTGATTGATTAGAAGATGAACGGATGGATGGATGGATGGATGATGTATGGATGTGTGAAAAGTAAGAATGCAAGCTTTGTTAATTGAACATGCCTAGATAATTGATAAAATTAAAAGGAAGGCATCAGTTAACTTAATTACAAGTTACAATTTATTTGCGAATGATTTATTTAGCTTTTTCTTACTAATATCAAAATGAGTATTTCTGCTGCAGGTATCTGCTTCAACAGGGAAGACTGGGCAGTGCCCTCCATTTTTATTTTTTTATATTTTAATTGGACAGGGGGTTAAGTGCCACATAATTGCGCTATTTACCATAGAGACTACATCAGAGCACCTTGTAGCCTCTATGTTAGCATTTAGGTTAATATAAAATAAATGTCATGTGCTGGTCATGACATTTTTGGCGCCTAGAAAAAATGGCTTGTTACTAGAAAAGAAAACAACCATTTGCTAAAGCTTCTTCCTACAATTTGGTCCTATGAAGCACATTAAATGATTGAGCAGTCATGATCCTATGAAGCACATTTTATCCTAGAATTGATCATATGAAGCACATTGAAAAGTTCAGCTATTTTAAGGAATGCTCCAGTGCAAATGGACACAACTGAAAGATGTGAGAACCTTTACTTCATATTAACAACCAACAAATAGACTCAAAGTGTCAGTGTGATTTCTTAATGATTTAGCATGCGGTTGTCCTTGAATTAGCATCTCGATCTCTGACCCAAGCGACATCTAACCTGGAGTTTTGAAGCCATGCTTGTGCTCACCTTGAATGAGGCAAAAAGTTCAAATTATTCCCTCAGTAAAATTACTTAGCTTTTAATTGTAAGCAGTGTAATTGACCAATTTTGCCACCTGGTGGACACTTTATGAAATGCACCTGAAAACTGAAAATCTAATCATGAAGTTGATGACCTTCAGCCTTGTCATTTTAAGGCTGCAGATATGATTGGGATGTAGGATATCGATATACATCCTGAATATTTTAGTATGTGATATAAATTATATCTGTTGTTCTCATTAATTAAAGTATGTCAGGGAATACTCCTGTATTAGTATTTATTCTGAATGCCTTTGGCCATTGTTGCATTCTGTCCATAGTCATACTTTAGCGAAATGTTCCATTCTTCATTGTGCTACATTTACTGAGATTGCAGCCATTGGTATCGTTGCTATGGTGGTGCTTTTGCCTTTCAAGGACATGGGAGTTGATCCGCCAGCAGAGCAGAGAGGAGGACAGTCCTGAAACGTCAGAGCTAAGCTGGAACTGCAGGCAAGTTCACTTAAACGGCCTAGTTATTTCAGGGGCCTGTCACATCCCTGTGCACTTATACTCCATTTTTGTGTTGGGCTGCACTGCAAAGGCAACCTTCACGCTCTCCCTCTGTGCTGTTCCCCAAAGGAGGGACAGACCACCTCACCAGTTCTGCTTATTTTACCCCATTTCCTGGACCACATTCCTGGCTTGGCTTTCTGGGATAAAGAATTGTCAATGTGGATGCAGCTAACGGTAAGTGCTACCTTAAAAATTGTACTATACGTCTATAGGAAAAAGTGAACATTGCTTAAGTATTGAGCAGGTACTGTTGCTGCTTTTGAGAGTGAATGGTAGGTTTGATGCGAAGTATTATAGTTATTTGTGGCAAGTTCTGTTGGAGAAATGGTTTAAATTTTCCCAGTTTGCAGTCAAGGTATATTTATGTGATGATTATCAGTCCCTGTCATAATACGAACTATACGCTTACTGTTATTCATAGAATCTTGAAATACTATGCATGAAATATGGTATGGTTATCACATTAATTTAAAACAAATTTATTATAATCCGGTAACAGTACCAAGTATTATCATGCAATAAGGTATTTGTTATATATTACATGAAAAAGTAGGAAATACTTTTATAAATCTCACATAAATCTTACAATAAACTTTAACTGGGCTGGTTATTTGGGCAGGATATTGAAATTTAAGAAAACTATAATGATACAAGGCAATCTATTTACTAAAAACGTAAGCATGACTGAAAAATTGCTTTCATTTTTAGATATGTGTATAGTAGCAGTTATGATTATGCTGTTATATTTTTGACTATGGCTTTAAGACAGGTTTTGTCCTCATATAAAATGATTGTCTGTCTTGTTGCAAGGTCACAGTTATTTTTGAGCAATTCCACGTGGGCATGACATGCTCTGCAACCAGCTCTGAGACGCCCTGTGAACGGCTCACTAATATAGTGAAATTAGCCTACAGGAACTGAATGAAGATTTTTTTTGTGACTCTCAAAGTCTAAAAAAAGTATTACTGCAATAACTAGTGCTTGATTAAACTATTCTGCTGCTAGTTTTACAGTTCTTCAGAAACTATTGAGAGGCCGGCCTGCAGACAATGGAAATATTGAGAAAAAACATTAGATGACACTAGAAATGGAAAGAGGCATTGTATTAAAATACTATCAGTATGTAAGTTATATAAACAAACATATACCGCTTTGTAACACATAACAGAGCACAGTCCCAAAGAAGGGGACTGAGTATTTTACTTTTAAACAATATAGGATATTATAGGATAGAATTGTTTTCTATGTCTATACAAAAAGGTTCCATTGCATCCAAGCATATAGTATCAATGTTTCAATCCAGATAATGCAGTTCTATGGGTAACCAAATCCAATGATGCCATCATTGTGATTAGTAATCTTAATAACATTATAAATCACAAAATTAGTTTACACAATAGAAGGATTGGTGTTCATGAATGATTGATATTACTTACTTGCTTTTAACTATAAATCTGTGTCAATGTGATGTTGTGTAGTGCTGCAATACAGAAACACATCAAAATCCTAAATGTCAAAAAATGTAAAAATTATGCACATAAGTGACATCTAGTGGTAATATTAACAATGAAGTTTTAGTACCATATAGTTTTATATTATATTTATTTGTCAGAGGCTTTTACGCAAAGCAGTTGAGAAGGCAGAGTCAGCCAGTCACTGGTGCAATTGGGGATAAGGGCCATGCTCACGGACCCAGTGGTGAAATGACACTGCTGACCATGGGATTTGAACCAGTGACCTTCCAGTCAAGAGCAGTCCTACCGTAGGGTCACACACTGCATGCAGCCGTTAGTTTTACATACCTCATATAAACTATAAGGTAGCACAGTAAAACACTCAATCATCAGAAAAATGTTTTATCAATAGGTATAACACTTCAATGCCCAGATCATTAATTTTTCGGTTCCAAAAACAACAGCACTGCTAAACAGAAGTGGATAGTTCAGGTCAGAAAGCAAAAATCCAGACCAGGATTTTGTTTCAACCAACCAGTTGCATACTCTGAGACTTTATATTCAACTGGTTGGCTGAAACAAAATCTTGATCTGAATTTTTACTTTTTGGACCTGAACTATCCACTTCTGCTGCAAAAATAATAATACATTAAATAAATAGGCTTTTATTGCACAGCGTGTATTTGTTATGTAGACACTTTTCCAGATTCGTACAATTAGCGTACTATAAAGGAGTATGCTTTCATCATTGCAAACCTATAATCAGTAAATATGGTAATTTTGTGTGCTATTTCTTCTTATTTCCCTTCACCCACTCACTTTACCATAGCCATGTATCCGGCTTGGTTATCAATCCGTTGCAGAGCATGTAGTCACATACACAATCACATACAACGTAGGCTATTTAGTAGAACCAGCAGTGATGTATGATTTGCAATGTTTTAGACTGTAGGGTGAAAACCAAAGAACACAGTGGGATTCAAACACACACCCTGGGATGTGAGGGTACAGTATGAAAGACTGAGCAACCACATCACCTGTGTTTATGTGTTAGATGCTGAAATGCAATATTTGTACTATATACCATCATGCATTATCAGCAAAAAACCAAAACATTAATATAAATTTATTATGTCTCTATTCACACCAATAGCCAAAGATATATTAAGATGGCATGCAGATGAAAAAATAGAAGGATATGAAAAGCAGCTTAAGAACTAAATTTATTAGAGTAGTGACAGTCAGCTTTTAAAATCCATTTCAAAACTAATTCTTGAATGCATGGTACACTGAACTGGCCTGGCTTTGGTGCTTGTCCAGGTTAGAAAATGGAATCAGTCCAATGGAATCAGTCCTTACCTTCTGTGTCTGACTGTAGCACAGGGGAGGCAAAAGATGAAAGGAGGTGGAAACTGCAGAGTTCTGAAGGGACTTGGTGGCAGTCTACTGGAACTGGCTTTGGTGGTCTAACTGGTTTGAAATATGTGCAACAAAGCTAACAATTCAATGATTTCCCTTGTTTTCCATTGTTTTCCATTGGAGTAAATAGATATTAATACATTTTGTGGTATTTAATAATTAATTTAGGTAATTTTGTGCTGAGGCATGCAGAGGTGCCAAAGTTTACCTGGAGCTGCCAAATTGTCTAGGTGTGGTTGTGAGTGAGTGGCGTGTGTGTGTGTGTGTGTGTGTGTGTGTGTATGTGCCCTGCGATGGGTTGGCACCCCATCCTGGGTTATTTGCCTGCCTTGCACCTGTGGACGGGCTTTAGAGAAGCGGGTACAGAAGATGGATGGGGCGCCATGGTGGGCTCCCCACAGTCTAAAAACATGCTACGATGAACTGCAATTGCCAGTAATGTGTGCGTCCCATCCTGAATTATTCCCTGCCTTGCACCCATTGTTACCAGTATAGGCTCTGCACCCCCGTAACCCTGCAGGGAACAAGCGGTGTAGAAGAAGTATATATGAATGAATTTCATTCGTTTCTGCAGCTTATTTCTTTACAGAAATCCTTACAAGTTCTTACCCCCTTACAGGAAACCATGTCCAGCGTTTATTTGCCACACATTTTCTTTCCCAGGCAAAGGAGTCGACTTCAGCATCACACAGCTGCTTGCCTTTGAGGGATGTAGCTATGAAGAGCTCATTTCTAGAAAGGTCATGCTTTGGAGTCTGTTGGACTGCGTGTTCCAGTCTCCAGTCCCTAGTGCTGCGTATAGCTCCTCTACAACAGCAAATCCATTTTTCCATTCATATCGTCATTTTCATACATTTCGCATCGAGAAATGCTTAGTGTGATGCTTGTCATTCAGTGTTCATACTGGATTTGTGACCCTCCAGCACAAAACTGTACACTTGGGTCAAAAATTAGAAATTAGGATTATGGTATCAAATGAAAGAGCACAAAAAAAAATCCTCAAAAAATATCTAAAAATACGGCCATGCGACTTCCGTACGGTTTTGTGCTGAAGGGTCACATATACTGTAATATAAAATAATATTAATTACATTTACATTGGCATATGTCAATGTAATGCAATACATGTATTTATGATACTACAGAGCTCAGAGGTTCCTCTGGTGACAAACACATGAAATCGATCAATACACATATGAAAATAACGAAATTATACAATTAATGAGAATACAGTAAATTTGTAATGTCTGGTATAAAGATTAAGGAAAAATTCTAGTTTAGTAAATGGTTTATAAAAAGTACATAAGTCTAAATGCCTGGTGTCAGCTCTTAGGTATAAACCTAAAGTTTTCTTAATCCTCTGTCATAATTCCTGAGGTTCACGCAGTTAAATCTTGAATATTTTTTTAATTAGGAATGCTTGATTATGGCAAAAATAAGGCAAATCCCTGCACAACAGCTTTGGCTTTGGTGCTATTACAAGCTGCATTATATGTGCTTTGTATGTTAAATTACGCTTTTTGCAGGATGACTGTGTTTATGCTGAACAAGCTACCCATAAATACAGTGTCAATTCAAGCTTTTACCGCACTATCTTTGTATGTAACCAGACCAGCCCAGCTACCAGCCCAGATATTCAGACTGAAGTAGAGCAAAAGTTCCCTTATGGACCACTAGCATTTCAATGATATTTTTCAAAATAAACGCCATTCAGTTTTGACCAATCACTAGTATTTTATAAAGCTGAAGTGAGGCAAATCATTATTACATACTCAAAATACTTTTAGGTACCGTTAGCTAGTAATGCGTCTATCCCACCTCTCTGTATCCAAACACTGACACCCCCCACCCCCCCCCACTCGACAAAATACATTGTGAAGCATCCACTGATTTCACCAGATTTATACCCATCCTACTGTAGCTAGGATGGCATGTATGTGTAGAATTATTTTTTTTTACAGGATGACAAAATTAATGTAATGTAGGAATTTGGGGGGGGGGGTTGCAAGATGACAGGTAATGGGTTTTCATGTATCATGCAACCACAACATGGGGCAGCTTGGTCAATTTGCTGACTGGAGACAAGCCCTGGTACTACTCAAAAAATGGCTACATCTGAATTCAGGGGCTGCATCCTTCAAAGGCTGCATTTGAAGGCCGAATGCTTTACAGTGACATGGCTGTCCCATTTCAAAGGCTCCTTCAAATGTAGTCCAGAAATGCACCCATCTTTTCTTGCCCCATGAAGGATGCACCCGATAGATCCTTCACAGCCCAACTTATCCCAAGATTCATTGCCCGCAGGTAAAGTAGGTGCGTCCTGGCTAGGCCACAAAAGTGCTGCTTCATGTCTTATTGGTAAGGACGGGAACAGCTGGTGAAGCGAAGAGGAAATTATCCGTAGGCCAGACTGTCCCATTTGACAACATTCTCTGTTTGACCTTCAAAATGCACAGCCTACAAAGGTGTTATGACGGTATTATCCAGGTATTTAGAAATCCTGAAAGGTTTTATTTTTAATACGGTAAAAATACAGACACCTCTCCTTCTATGAAACTGGTACGGAGATGTCGTATTGACCAATGTATTGAGGTACAATGTTAGTGGTGCCTGGAGCCTCAATTAAGTAAGAAAAAAAAACACGCAAACGTAGGTTAATGCCATTAACTCAAAATGCGTATATGCGCTGTCAACTGTTGGAGCATGCGCGACATACGTGAAACCTAGTGAACATGTGGGTGCAAACTGGCCAGTGACGGTGATATCGATAAAGGAAGGGTGGTATTTTAACTCTCCAAAAAGGAGTTTGTCTCCTCATTTTCCTAACGCTCAGTTTCCATGCTAGTGAGCCTATTTAGTCTATCTCTAATTCTGGAGTTTACAGTACCTTACATGATATACCGTGCATGGGGACTGACGAATCAAATCGAATTTTTACCTTAGAGTTGATACATTTTTACATACGAAATGACTTAATAATGTATCGGTAAATCGATTTTATTTATTTATTGTAAATATAGACAATATGGTTTGCCGTAAAGTGGCAGGACACAGATTAGGCATTGTCAGAAAAAATAACGTGATGTAAGCATAGGCTGTGTCCGGAAAATGTAACGTGGTGTAAAAATGCTCAAAAATACTTTGCATGCACAGACGTGTGAGATACAAATCAGGCAGGTGGTATGGATCAGGCATCGGGTTATACAATTTTTTGTATCGAATACTGACCGAAAATATCAAGATACTCCTTGTCAATCATATCGCCCAGCGCTACCGTCACATATCGCCACCTTCCCTCATTCCCATAAGCTCATTGGTGTGCTGTGTTACCTTTCAGCCAGAAAGCCAGACCACAGCTTGCATGCGAATCCTTCACCCGAGTTTGTGCAAGCATCAACAGTAGACAGTTAATCAACCATCAATGGCTTTGACAGATACTGCACTCTTTCTGCAAAGATAAAAGGCTAAGTAACAAAAAAAAAATTCACGGTTATATACAATTTTTCATTTGTAGTTGTTTATCAATGCTTGTTTTGCATACACTGATAGCAGAAATACTATCACTAGGGGTGTTTGATTCTCAAACCAAATTACTTATTTATTCCTATTTGCAGTTATTTTTTATTATAATATTTTTTATTATAAGTAATGAATCCATTCATCCATTTTCTAACCGCTTATCCTGTCAGGGCCGTGTGTGTGTGTGTGTGTGTGGGGGGGGGGGGCTGGTGGATGTCCCAGGCAGCACAGGGTACAAGGCAGGTCACTTTAAAGCTATTTTTACTATGCTAAATTAATTATGTGTAATCATGTTAGGACCCTCTCCATGAAAACCATACAGAAGCTGAGATGAAATTAATGTCCTCTAATTCCACTCTGTTCAGTACAACAGGTCCTTCAACGAGGATGATGGCTCACATCTCAGATGGTGCCGATTTGTTTAATGTTTCCGTGAAATGACGAAGGTAACAACTTTCAAGTGCAGCTAATATGTAGCTTTGGTTAAATGATAATGAATTTGCATTATATAGTAATCATTATCTCAGTATTTAATACAGATAATGATCTTATAGAAAACAGCATTGAAATAATTATCCTTATACATAACTATCATGAATGATTGCATGGTCTGTTTCCATTACTGTTATTTATTTTGAATTGTTTCCTGAAGTCCAGTATGACAATTGCCCTGACAGATAGTCCAAATATTTTATTATAAAGGTTGAAAAAAATACCTAATATTCTCAAAAAATGTTCATACTATTGCTGCTGTGCATGAAGACAATAGCTGGTAAAAACTACTGAACTTATGTCATTTTTCTAAAGTGCAGTGTTGTTGGGAAATGATATATCCATCCAGTCATCTTCCAATGGCTATCCCGGTCAGGATCTCAAATATCAAATATCAGGGATATCAAATATTGGATATTATGGGTTTAAGTTCCTAATTCTGTTTTTCATTGGACACTTACTTTCATAATATGCGAAAGATGAATAGCTATTCATATGTTTTTCTGGACAGCGCTTATAAGCAGTGCTTAGTTTGTAAGTCAGAAGGTGCCGGAAGGCGAAGTGCATTCGAGACTGGAGGGGTCACGAGGCGGGTGCAGGTGCCAGAATGTGTACACGGTGCTGAAAACATAATACATTTTTAAGAATAAATCTAAAATAATAAAGGACATGAAATACCATGAAAATTGGTCTGTAAATTAAAATACATGCTTATTTTATTTTTTTGTTATTTTATGTTATATTTATGTCTTTGTTAACATTTGGATGTATTACACCTGATTGTTGGTTACCACCCGAATTGAAAGTTAAAATTAAACAAGGGTTGAGAATCTTTATACACAGGAAAGGTGTCAGCTTGGTGTTGGTCTAATTGTAACATTAGATCAATGTTATGTGAGATTTCTTTGTTTCACACTTAATAATGAACAAGAGGTATTCTTTCTGGGAAGAAGGAGATCATTTCCAGATGATGTTCCTGGTGCTGTACATGTTATATCTTCTCAAGCATCTCCTCTTAACTTGTGTTAGTTGCAGAACTTTTAACAGAACTTAAGACAATGGGCGATGTTTGTTCACAGTGAGTCAGGAACCACAAGATAATGAGACCAGGATCCAGAAGATAATGCTGAACGTTATGGATTGTCTGCCCTTTGCCATCCTGATTGCTCAGTGCTTTGGTTGCTGCAGGTGTATTTCTGTTGAATAGCACCTTGTCATTTGAACAACAGGTGTGGACTGGACAGTTGGACTACCTGCAGCTGCGGTGTTACACAGCAATGTAATAAAATCCTAAATCCCCCAAACTCACGTTTATCAAAACCATGCAATTTCACATGGGTCAGTGACAAGTGGAAGCGTTCAGTATTAAAAGGACAAAAGCCCCTTGGGGTAATATTATCCAAGTAAGACGCAGGAACATGGACGGTTAGTTGACACACACACACACACACACACACACACACACACACACACACAAAGCTCCATATCTGGGGGCAATTTTGAATGTTCCCCATCAATGGCCATTTTAACAACTGAAGCAGCACAGCTTTGAACTGTTGGTGGAAATTATTAATCTGGAAAACAGAAGCTTAAACGGGATTCTGTTCCATCTGAAAACGTGGGACAAGCACAAGCACACATTACATTCAATAAACTCCCAAATCTCACTGAGTAAATGAATAACTCCCACATATACATAGAATCTCTTGAATCTCCCTGTTGTGCTGTCGTCCGTGACAAAAGGCAGGTGTCAGTAATGAGGCTGATACAGGATCTGGACAAAACAAAGTGGGTCCAGGATGTGCCGAGTTAAATCTCTAATGTATAGAAAAGGATGGATGTTTGCTCTCCCATGGATAAGTATGGATACAAGTATATTTATCTCATCTAAGGTCTTATCTGTTATGCAATGGCTGACTCTGTGGGTAGCAAGTCTACCTCATACTTCCAAGGCTGAGGAATCAAAACCCACCATCACTTTTGTTTTAACTTCTCCGTGGGTTTTCCTCTGGTCATCTGGTTTCCACCTGCAGGCCAAAAACCTAGGGTTAGGTAATTTAGCACCTATGAATTATTTGTAATGTCTGAGTATACATGTGCACCGTGCAATGGACTACCATCCTGTCCAGCGTATTCCTCAGGCTATTACCGTATACTTCCTAGAATAGGCTCCAGACTCTCTGTGACCCTATACTGGATAAATAATTGGAAGATTTATGGATGGATTTTCTCTCATCAGAATGTAACACCATGTCTAGGGGTTGCAGCTGTATATAAACAGAAGCTGTTTCTTAGTTTTTTTTCAGTTTCTTTGTTATCTATTCATATTCTCATCAGCTCCGCATGTATTCTTTTATATAATTAGATTATATATACACACAATATCAATAATTTTGCGCTAATAATAGTTTTATTCAAATCCAGTCTTAATTCCAAAGAGCACATTTCTTCATTGCAGAGCATGTTAAATAAAATTAATCTGGAGTCTAAGTTTTTTTTGATGGCCAAATTATACATGGAAATATTGTTAGTGAAAAATATTTGTGCTGGAACATGTAAAGCCAAGCAGTATCTGTCTTTCCTCACAGCTTTTCTCTCAGTGTGTTCATTGCAGAAGTGCTGAGCTTCAGGTCACCGTAGCCAGCAAAGGTAAGTCTCACTGCACTTTTAATCCAATCTACGCAACCAACAAAGGAAATGTATTTACTAGATGATAGGAATTCATGTGAATGCTCTGTTTGTGTAGTGCACCTGCTCACTCCTTGACTTATTCAGAGGGAATAAAATTCTTTAATTTATGGAATAGATACTGGAAATGTAATTAAGCAATTTCTTCTTCAAAATTGAATAAGATAATAGCGCATGCATGCTCATGTGTGGTTGTATTCGGGTTTTGCAGTTTATTTGCAGGCAAGTATCCGTACAAAAATAAAACCCGCATTGCCTGTTAAAAAAAAAAAGGAAAAATAAACTCACCTTGTAATGAAAAATTTTAGAATTTCAATTTGAGTTTTGCTGAAATGGTGATTACTAGATTATAAAGAACTGAAAACGTCAAGTTTAATCAAAGTCTGATTAGGAACTGATTAGGGTGACAAAAAAATAACCAGTCAATGCTATAATTCTACAA
This sequence comes from Isichthys henryi, assembly GCA_026776945.1. Taxonomy (NCBI): domain Eukaryota; kingdom Metazoa; phylum Chordata; class Actinopteri; order Osteoglossiformes; family Mormyridae; genus Isichthys; species Isichthys henryi. The sequence continues at coordinate 43,505,673 of JAODJX010000001.1, forward strand.
GCTATACAGACAGGACGAATAAGAAAAAGAAATATTGGTTAGATATTTTGCTCTTACTTCTAACTCTGTCACATGGCATGTGACCCACCATTATGCATCTTTGAGGATGTACAGGAAACAACTGCTGTTATACACACTCATTCCCTAGCAGAGGTGGAAAGTTCGGGTCCAGAAAGTACAAATCCAGCCAAAGGTTTTGTTTCAACCAACCAGTTGAGCATAAACAGTCAGAGTACTCTGCTGGTAGGTTAAGGAAAAAAACTGTGGAATGGACTAAACTTTCCACCTTTGCTCCCTAGCATGCGAACTGTACTTTGATATCTCGTTTGGTAAATGGCTGTACTTTGTCCTCTGCCCGACTGCGAAAGTACGCTGTTTAAAGTGTGTTAAATTGTAGGGAAAGAGCCATCTACCATACTGTATCTGCGGTCGTCTTCCTTTCTCTACCCAACACTTAGATGCCACCTACTAATGATTATGAGTCTTCAGGGTCATTTTTAATTGTATTAAAAACATTACAAAAAGCTTTTGAAAATACAGCCATATTTTACAATTGATGATTTTCAAAATCAGAATATGAGATTTGAAATTCGAACATAGGTAACACATTTTTCCTTCCTCAAAGAAAACGAATTGTCTGTGATCTGGCCTTAATCCCTAGATGATAATCTAATAATCATTAATAATACAGCCGTAAAAAAGGTAGGTCTGTGAACTGGATTACACAGGCTACAGTACTGTACTGTAAGTAACCACCATATTTTCATAACTAAAGGCTATCAGTTTGCACAAAAATGCATCCTGTCCTGCAAAAGCTTTCTACATCAGATTAGTACAGTACTACAAAATACTACAATATACATCTTTATATTATATCCAGTTTTACAGTAATAATTTTTTCAACCAATGTCAAATAATTCCGATTATATTATGCATATGAACCTGATTGTCTAATATTACACTGGCATTACCAACAGGTCAGGAAGGGAGAAACGTCTCCCACTACAGAGTATTTTAATTATTCCTAACACAACCGTCAGATGATATCCTCCAGGGCGCAATAAGGCTTTACATTACACAAAATGGATCAATAGAATGGCTGAGCGATGCAGAATGGCAAATACACTGCAGCATTTTGGGGCGCTGTGCGGCTCGGTGGGTTAGCGTCTGTGATTGGACGGCTGCCGGTTCCCATCCTGTGGCGGGCAGCGTGATTTGCTCTCTTTTGTATCTGAATGCCTCATGGGAGGGTAAGGTGGAAAATGTGAAAACTGTAGGAAAAATACACAATGTACCTGTACAAACAGTAAATAGAGTATTATCGTACAATGCACTATTGCAGGGTTTGCTTGGGTTTACATCAGACCAGTGTTTGTCTATGATATTGCAATGCGGAAATTCAGTAAATACTACTCTTTTCCATGTTTCCTCACATTTGCTCCCAGAACATTGTTTTGTTTTATCTAACAATCTAATAATGTCTTTCCAGGCAATCCAAACTCAATTTAGCTAGTCGTTTCATTGAAACACTGTATACGTGACTCTCAATATCTAAGAGCAACCGAGTGTCTTGCTTACTTTTTTAAATATTTTTAAATATTGACCCGACCAACTGCAATAATATGCATTTTAAAATACTGCAAGGATATGAATCACACGATTCTATCAATGTCTCAAAAATGTTGAGCTATAACAATCTGCACATGCAGTCCGTACAGCGATGTGCTGCCATCCAGCTCAAGTAAAACCAACAGCTGGTGTTACAAGTCTTAATCAAACAGGGAGACAGAACAACTTCCCAGATTTTCTGGAACAATTCCAAGCCATGAGACGACGCTGATATAAGGAGAGCTTATAGGTTTGTGGATTATTTTATGCATTGATGTGGATAAATCTTTCATGTATAGACCATTTCTGAAGGACAGGATTGAAGTTTGTTTTATTCTAGGAAGCAGAAGGTAGGAGACTCCTTGGATGAAATATGGGCCCATCTCATGGCAGATACACACCTTATTGTTTGTTTTGGACTGTGAAAAGGCACCGCATACAAAATATGAGAAGGATGCAGATGTTTCAGGAGAGGAGTGTGGTCAGGAGACAAGCCTCTCTAATCAAAATTAGGGATATAAAGTAAGTCTTTGCTTTGGGAGAGGGAGACTTGGAGCAGTGGTCTGACTCTCAAGGGTTCCTGGTTTACTTGGTTTTATTGAGCGAGAACAGCGGCTATTTTTGTATGTTTACTTGATTTGACTAGAGTACATGTTTGTGTGCTAGTGCTACCTTCCAAATTCTCCATTATAATGAACAGTCTCTGCATCTTGTAGATGTTTGCCATGCAGAAGGAAAAGTTTTTTCATGTTACAGTACTTGGATGAAACGTTTACGTTTTTTATTTAATGGACAGTTTGATCCAAAATGACCACCATTTTTTTTTTTGGGAGAGAGCAGGGTTAGACAGTCCCTGGAGCAATGTGGCATCAAGGGCTTTGCACGTGGGTACAATGGTGAAATGACTCGGCACCTAACCCTAACCCTAACCCTAACCCACTGAGCCACACCAGCCCCAAATACAGAACCCAGACAAATATGGGGAGTATATAAGTATGTATAAAGTATATAACATTTTAAAGTGTCTAAATACTGTAAAAGTATACTGAAGTATCCTAAAACATGGTAAGTACACTGCCACAGAGCACGGTTGTTTTCAAGACTCTGATCTTGGGGGGGGGGAGGGGTTGCAGGGAATAACCTGTATTCTCAAAGGTGTGTTCAGTACTATCTACCGTGACTAACAACACAGACATTATTCCCAGATGTGGCTGCCAATGTAGGTTACACCAAAACCTGGAACCTGGGAAAGGTCTTACAGCAGAGTTTCACAGCAGCGTTTCTAGTCCATTACGAAAACGCACATTACCATATGAAAGCATGCCTATATTCCATCGATACAATACAGACCCTAACTGCATATTAACGTGTTGTACATAAAAAACAGGATATTTAACACGCACCTCATTTCCTGTTTGTCTCATTAGAACTTTAATTTCATGAATCACTTTAAATATCTTATAGTCTGCTTTTACTAATGCCGACAGACAACAAATAATAGTGGCAGCGATCAGAATCCAGTAATTCTGTGGTTTTGGTCAAATACTGCGATGATTAGGAATAAATAATACAACGGTAAAGTACCTTGGTGGATGTGGAACAACAGACTATAAACAGCATCTGAAGTCTTAAACAACAGTTGCAGGTCTGGTCACCTTTGGGGAGTTAGATCATTATGTATATATACACACATTATATCAGTGTTTCTCAAACCCCTCCTCGGAGACCCCCAGAGCCCGACTCCCGGGGAATTGGGAGAGAGCAAAACTGAAGACCGTCTGGAGGTCCCAAAGGAATGGTTTGAGAAACACTGTACTAGATCATGCATATATTAGATCATTAGATTATATCTACAGTACACACACACAATTACACATCACTATATTTCTCAGGATTTGTATATATTACTAAGTCATGCAGCACAGTGAGTCGGTTGAATAATGACGTTGGAACAATTACATTCCACATTAAATAATTAGGTGAATTTTATGTAATCTTAAAATATTACTATGCATAACAACTTTAAGACTTTGCAGTAGGTCAAAACTAGCCACACAATGGATTTCTGGCACAGTGATTTCACCTGACCTTCCAATCCAATTATGGTTGAGCCAAATTATATAAAAATAAAAATGTGAGGTTTGAGAATTGTAACAGCTTTGATACATAATATACGTAGTGAGTGAAAATAATAACAAAACAGAAACCTTTTGTCAGTGTTCTTGGATAGATATTCTAATATAGCAGCAGTTCATGGGCATGATCATTTAATGCCAACAAACATTTAATGCACCTTTATATCTCACCATTATATGGCATTACCATTTAAGTGGTTTAACACGTCCAGTGGGTATATATTAAGCCCGAGGACTAACAGTAAGGGGACAAAAGCACTACCTAGGATATAAGGACTTAGTCCCAGTAAAATCTCCAGATATTACTTAGGGTAAACAACATCCCAGACTGCGGAAAGTTCTGCGATTTGTTTTACCTTCAAATAGTTCTCAACTGCTTTATTTCTCACAATTATCAATGGGAGACGAGGTACTCTGGGATTTCACAGGTGTCAAGAACATCTGTAGGATTTTCACATCTTAATAAAATGTTTATCTAGGTCTGCAGTATAGAACACGATTATAGATAAGCTACTCACTAGGTAGCCAATGCAGGATAAAGAGGTATTCGTAGACAAATCACTACTTTTACCCGCATGTAATGTAAGCCAACATTTAAAAACGTTTTAAAACACGAATAACATTTATTTTTGCGTTGACGTCATTATACTAACTGGATAATATTGCACAGTTAAATGCATATCTTTCTTCAGAGTCTAGTTTGTCACGCTCACCAAACGTTTTGCGCACTGTCTTTATTAGAAGAACGCTACATAATCTGGAGGCACGTTCTTGTAAAAGGCGTATATAGACACCTGTACCACACAGACACAATGTGTTGGCAGATATGATCACTTATTTCTTCCTCAAAGCACTCTTGTAAGGATGTTTCTCTCACTGGGGAAAGATCCGTCGCTATTGCAGACATGCTGTAGGCTATTCTGAACATACTCCGTCAATGCAGGCTAAAAATAGGGGGGGGAATGGAAAGCAAACTTGTTGAATTGCAGTGAGGAGCGCCTGACATCAGCATATTACCTTAGTGCTTCGACACAGTTTTGATGCGGTGAGTCTCTGAACAGCAGCAGTTTGCGGTGCGGTTCGCTCCCCCCGCCGTGCTGGATGCGTGAAAAATTGCTGCCCGTGAACGAAAATCATTACTGATCTGCTGTCTCACAAATGTCGATTATATCGCTCCGAATTAAACAAATGATACACTGCACCGACACCTCACACTCATTCATCATATCTATGACAATATTTAGTCTCTGCCTGTAACGCCAAAGCGTCTCATTTGTGACGGTGCTCAAACCACGTGTTTACGTAATGCAAAGCCAATCTTTCAATTCAACCCCTCCTCCACATCTATTTTCTAATACATAGATCTAAAGGGGAAAAAAAAGCTTTATACATGCAAATGGTATCCCGGACGCAGCGCACTTTTGGAAGAAACGGGGATTTCATCGCTCTGATTTTACTAATAAGAAAAGCAGAAAGCGGGGGAATAGCGCAAAAGAAAGCATTCGGATCTCCACCTGGTTTTTAAAAGGAATGATACAGTTTTTGTCCATCAAACCTTGATTTTTTTTTAAACAATGAAGAAGGAGGTTATAGGAAATTAACCTCGACTATCGACTTTGAAGCGAACAGGTTTGATGTGGCTGTGTTATGTTGTGGCTACCGTTGCGGTCTTTGCCTGGGATGAAACCTTTCTCGGCTTTTGATGCTGTGCAGTTCCACCCATCCTTAGAGTGATGTACTAACAGGCAATGCTTTTTCTTCGGAAATCCTATGCGTTTTAATGTTTTTTTTCTCGCATTGCTTCCGTTTGTTTATTGGCTGCACTTCTTCTACCCGACACATGCTATTTATAAAGTATATTTTGTATTATCGACTACCTAGGGTGGTACCACAATTTATATTCAGCTGGGAAAAAAATAACCTTCGTTGAGAAGTCTTGTAATATATTTTATCACGTGAACAAAGCGCAGAGAATTGGAATATTACATATTTTTCTATGGTACTATTGGTAGTTCTGTCCAGGAGAACTGATCCAATTGTATTATTATGCAATCGCAAGGATCTCTTCTTTATCAGGGTGTCTAAGCTGCTGGATTGCTCATCCCCCAAATCAATGTGGTTTCTTTGGAACATTTTCAGCAAAGGAACGCATATGCTGCAGTGTCTTTGTGGCAAGAGTCTTAAGAAAAACAAGAACCCAAGTGGTAAGCCCTAAGTGCCTTGATTTATTTCTCGAGGTCCGCTCTGTTTCACATTGTTTATTGCAATGGTGCGACATCTGCAATTATATGTGTGCAGTAACTAAATGTAGGGGAACGTGTGGGGGGGGGGTAAGTTATTGTATAGTGTCCGTGCTGGCGAACCAGACGCGTTTCAACCTTGCAGCCAAAAAAAAAAAAAAACGTCGTGCAACACTAACGTAACGCTAATCGTTGTGCTTCTAACTTTTTTTGTCCACTGGGCCCGGCACTGCGCCAGTATATCACTTTCTGACGTTATGAAGAGGTTAGAAGGATACAGGTTTTGTCGGTTTGTAAGCTTTTCGATATCCTGGCAGCCGCTGCAGCGTCATTTTCACCCGCACCACTTCTCAGTGTGTTTCAAGGAAGCAGACTGTACGGTCAGGCGGAGAATATATGCTTCAGTGTGTCTGTTTATACTGTCCTGTATCTTTGAATACACGACACATTAACATGCATAATAAATCACTATCTATCTTATGATTATCATCTGGGGTTTATTTTCTATAAATACGAGAAATGCCCTGGTATGATCTACAATTTTGCATGCAGTTGTGTTATGACCAATTTCTTTAATTTTCATTTCATTTCTGCATTTAATTTGAGTGGAGGTTGTAGCATATGTCATGAATTGCAATATATTTAAAGGCTCATATACCAATCATTATTATAATAAAATTGTATTTTTTTTAACATATTTAGAAATTTTCGTTTTAAGAGGTTAATTGAAAATACATATCGCAAAAGCTTAATAGATTGTTACTCAGTGTTAGATCAAAGGTATATACTCTAAATCAGTGGCTTGGAAGTAAACATGCTTCTTTTTCGGCATTCGTACTGCAGTGTAGTAGATCACAGCTATTTTGCATTGCTGACACCGCACGACTGATGAGGAAAAACATTTGCTGTCCTGTCGAACTTAAATTGTGTGAAGGCAACTAGCTGCATTTAGCAGAAGCCACCAAAGACACTAAGACGAAGGAAGCAACTGTACGAATTTTAGTAGGACCTTTCTCAAAGAAATATACTGCAGTGAGACACTAAGTTCCAGAAGTAGCACTCCAGGATTATACCACCAATTCAGAGCAATAAAATGTTGTCTCAGAAGAAAATTGGTTACATTATTAAAGTTAACTTAGTAGTAAACAACCAAATCATCTTAAGTGCCTTGTGAAAATATGTCATCCAGTATAATGTAGCATTTAGGTAAAAAATAAAGCTTATTGGTAATACTGGTAACATTTAAAATGATCATGATTGTAATTTAACTGGAGTTTGGCTTCAGTGTTGATAAATAGACGATAAGTGAACTGAATAATAAGCAGTAACCAGTTCCAGATAGCACCTTTTTTTCCCATGTAAATTTGCTTGAATGACACATTTTGAATAATTTTCATCCTGGATTGTCATCAATACCTATGACATGCTAAAATTGGCCTGTAACTTTTCCCGATTTCAATAACAGAAGTATGTGCTCTGAAATTATTGTCCCCTGCCAAAGCATAGTATTATATTACTTTGCAATGCTTAATTCTAACTGATAAGTTGTTGGACATCATCTGTGGCATGCAAAACAGTTGTGGAACTGTTGCGTATTTTTAGTGGTGCTGCTTTCTCACCAGCTGAAGTGTTAGGTCTGTGAGGTGGTTTGCAGTTCCAGCAGATGGCAGTTTTTGATAGCCCGCTTGTCTAATTTTTCCCTGACACAGACCAAGTCAAGTATTGACTGTGCAGTTTTTAAGGGCTTTTGGTGATATATTTGTAAATATTGGCCTGGTTTCAACTGACTGAACAAAAGTGAATGTCAAAAACTGGTATTCCCTAATATTCTGAAATTTAGTCAGAAATGAAATGAGATATTTAAGGGACAAATTATGTGTTTTTTATAATGGAAAAATAAGGATAGAGGTACTTTTACTCTTTTGCTTCAGAAATATACACACTCACAAACCTGGCATACTTTTAAAGGATATTTCTAATGTTTTAGAGTAGAATCCAGAATGGATGGATGTTACATGTAGATGTGTGGGATGATCTGCTATGTTAACGTGAGAATAGATATAGTCAGTGTCAGTTGTTCTGTTGCTTTGGGGTTTTCTGTCATATGATCATAATTGTTTACTAGTGTAACTTTTATGGAGAAGCACATGACCTGAAATTTGGTACCAGTGTAAAACCTAATGAGTGTGTCCATAGAGAACTGACAGTATCCATCTGTCTCTAAAGTGACATTTAAGAAACCATGTAACACCGTTTGCTGAGGCAGTATCCAGAGGTGGACATTTCAGGTCCAGAAAGTAAAAGTCTAGACCAGAATTTTGTTTCAATCAAGCAGCTGAGTATAAAGAGTCACAGTCATATAGTACTATATGACTATTATATTATATTACTGTAATATATATAATATTACTATTATATAGTAATAATAGTACTCAAGTGGATGATTGAAACAAAATCCTGGTCTGAATTTCTACTATCTGGACCTGAAATGTCCACCTTTTGCAGTACCTAAAAAGTTATTTTATCTATTGCAATCTGTGTGTGTGGGGGGGGGGGGGGGGGTAGCGGGCTATGCAGGAAAAAATTGTTTGCTTGCCATTTGAGAGCTAAAATTATTGATTTGA
>JAODJX010000001.1:43514363-43528423 GCA_026776945.1 Isichthys henryi
AACAGAGCGGACCTCGAGAAATAAATCAAGGCACTTAGGGCTTACCACTTGGGTTCTTGTTTTTCTTAAGACTCTTGACCACACTTTAGCCATGCAGTACTAAAAATGAAATTATAAAACTCATTTTGATTCATATTACTGCATATTAAAAAACTTTTCTGTTTGAAATAGAGTAATTTCCATTGAGTTACAATGTCATGAAATATGTATGAAAATAAACATCTAGTAGGTAATCAAGGTGTACACGCTATTCAGACATAGTTATTACATGCAAATTTTAAGTGGTTAAGGGGTTTGGCTTCAGTGTAGATTAATTGAGAAGTTAATTTCATTTGATTCTACAGGTGGAATGAGTAACTTGCCTTAGCTGTTTGGAGCCGTAGGGTCTTGGGTAAATCGGTTAGTAGGACACATTTTTGTTTGAGTAATTCTGGCTCTGGTTAGTCATTAATGCATAATATATTAAAACTAAGACGATATAACATTTGTTGTTTCCTCAGTTTTGTTAATTGTTGCGGGAAAAATACCTCTTAGGAAAGTATTGTACTATTTTGAAATACTTTATTCTAACTGATGCATTGTTAGAAATCATATATTTCATGTAAAACAGCTGTGGAAAAATTGTGCCTTTTAAAAAGTCTGGTTTAAACCCTATGACCACCACAAATCTAGCCATTCTGATACTTAATTCTGTTGTTTAATTATTTTTTATACCGTCCTGAATGTTTTGCACAATTTTTTTTTGTAAAAGAGCTTTTTTTTGTAGCTAAAAGCTTTAGCCCTAGATGTTATTTTATAAATACCGTATTTGGGATAAGAAGGAGACCTGCATTATGTCATCTGAGAGTACAATGTGTCTTATAGGATAATAAATTCTGTTGGGTAGGTAGGTCCTTGACATTTGAGTGCTTCATGTTTAAGTAAAAGATATCAGGAAGTCCGGTATCTAATATTAAGCCAGTGAAGGGAACTAAGCAGAGGTTACGCCATCATACTATAAACTCCTGGTTACTCTTTTAGTTGCTCCAATTTGAATAACACTTTAAGGCGTTTAACGTGCAGTGTGTGATCCCTTACAGTGGTGTTCCAGTTGTCTAACCTACTGTATACAAAAGTCCTAGCTTCTCCGTGTCTTGAATAGTCAGGAACCGCCGGTGTTTTGCAACTGTAGCACACGCCTTTGTTACCGCAGTGTGCAGAATTACAGGACCCTTTGATCTGTCGAACACACACAGTAATGCTGTTAGCACCATTCGCTGTCTGACAGAGTGAGGGGAAGAAAGATACTTAGTAGGTAACTGCACAGGTTTTGATGCCCGTGTTTTGATTTGTGGAGTTTAATCTGCACTCTCTGTGTATAAATATGTATTTTCCCAGCTATAACATTTTAATCTGAAATTCAGAATAAATTCTTCTTCCTTATGACTTCTTCTTTTCTCAGGGCTTTTAAATTAAAGCTTGTTAAATTTGATCTTACTTATCATACTGTACACTTCCTATGTTTTTTTTAAGTTTTGTTTAAGTGGTAAATATATGAGCATGGGCCAATAAATGGTGTCCTACTGGTAAGGAAAGGGGAAATAGTGAAAAAGTGAATCTGCATGAACATATAATTAATTTGAGTAGGTAATTAAGATGCTGTGTGGATTGAGCTCCAGAAGCGTCTCACCCGCTGTTTAAATGTCAAGCTATCATGTTTCTATGTATAAAGACATGTTAGGCCTGGATCACTCTGCCTCGTCTCCAGAGTCCTTTGACCCGAAGATTTGCTGCTTGGTTCACAACCTTGAGGAGCTTCACATCTGCCACTTTTATATGTGAAATGCTGAAAATAACCACAGACCAGGTTCTCCAGCAAAATGCAGTGTGTGGCTCGGACCCTGTGCCTGTGATCGGTGTACGGTTGGTGCTGGCCTCGGCATTGTCTGCAGGTCCTTCAGCAAGGTCCTTAACCGCCAGCTCCCTGGGTGCCTCAGCAGGTGGCTGCCCTTTGTGGGCAGCTTGTTCTCACCTACAGAGAGCAGGTTGGTGGAGGTGAAGAGAGAATTTCCCCACAGGGATCAATAAAAGTATCTATAATTATGTCCATTTCTTAACAGTCAGTAAACCTTACAGAATCCATCCATCCATCCATCCATCCATCCATCCTCTAACCACTTCATCTGTTTGGGTACCGCACAGTGCACCCTGCTGTGGTATTCCCCTGAATGGGACGTTATTTTCCATGCAGAAGTTATTAATTTGAATTCAAGAAGGGCTTCCTGCATAGATAGGCAGTAACTTTTTATACCTAAGAAAATATTCGAACCATGCATAGAATTGCTTGAATGCAGTGGAAATAATGGTGTCCTTCTCGCTCTTAAGACTACCTGTGGTCAAGGAGCACGCTTTTATAATGGAGTCAACAAATCGTGGGAGTGGTGAAAGATATTTCTGAATGATGCTTTTGCAACATTCCAACTCACGCTTTTTCAGTACTACTGTAGCTATATAAATTATATTTACTGCAATTATATTTACTGAAAGTAAGGTGAGACTTTGGTGATATCTATTAGCGTGCTTCTTGGGGTCTAAGTGAAGTGTCTGTTGGGAATTGGTGTGTAGGTACTGTAAGGTTGTGAGCTTACATGTGTTCAGGACAGGCACCCTGGTTGCAGAGTTGCGTCTGGGTGGAAGTTGCTTACTTAACTTCCCCTGGAGTCCTGTTGTGGAGATTTACTCAACACTAAGGAAGGACATCTACTCCATTTACGTGGCTTCAAAAGCTGGAGAAGATGAACTGATGTAGACTGATACAAGGCTCTGATGAGAGGATTTGCTCACCATCGTAAGAAAGCACATGGTGACTGTCTTTGAACTCGGTGATTTCTCTTATTGACTTTACTAAGCAATATATATCATATTTGAATTTCTTTGATTCATCAATCTATCCTGGGTGATGTTGGAGTCCCTTTACAATAAATAAATATAATAGGTGGATAGTGACAGGTTGTTTTAATTTCACATCTTGCCCTGATGTAGCCATGTCAAGTAAGACATCCTCGGTTGTTCCCTGCCTCGTGCCCATTGCTTCCGGGATAGGCTCCAGACCCCCTGCGACCCAGTAGGATAAGCAGTTTGGACAATGGATGGATGGATGGATGGACTTGCAATGTATTTGATCTCCTGCAGTAAATCTTTTTGATGCATTAAAAACAGTTGCTGTTAACATTTATCACAGATTCTGTATCAATATTGATGTTAGACATTTAGAGTAAATAAAACACTGTGAAATACGTTTCCTTTCAGTTCAGCTTGTTCATTGTAAAGACAAATCCTAAGTTAATGGCGATTGTGTAAAAAAATAAATACGAAACACAAGAATGAAGCGACAGGATAGACAAGATCATGGAGTCGGTAGAAAAATGAAAGCTTTGTTTTGAATACATATGAGAATTTTGATGCGCACATTAAAGGATTAAAAATGTTTTTCATTTCTCTGAATTGATTAATACCTTTATTTTCTATTCATTCATCATTCATTATAACTAAAATAGTACTTAAACTTTTTGCAGCAACTACAAGAAACTCATTTTTGCACTAGTACCAGTGTGTCCTGGACTGGGGACAGGATTAATGAGGTAGATGTCCCAAGAAAGGCATTTCCTCCTTGGAGGAGGACAAATCCAGTTTTCATGTCAAACTGCATAATTAAATTGTATATTATTGCTTTGCAAAATAAATTTGACTTCCTTGATTTTAATACAGCTGCCCTCTCTTTGTTCAGTGGTCACAGTCATTGTTCTGCAGGCTGGTAAGAAAGTAGCCTTTAGTAGTAGTACTAGTGAAATCTGATGTTGGCTTCGCAGAAGAATGTGCTGGACATTTTTACATGTCTTGACTCTCGATTCATCCTCCCTCTGTCGTATTGTAGCTTTGCGTTGGCTGTTTTTTTTTTTTTTTTTTTTAAAAGTGCTTTGATCCAAATGTGAAAACCCTGGATGATTTAACTTCTTCCACAGCCCCACCAAGCTGCCTCTATAGCTATGACCATTGTGCTGCTATTCTACAAGAGTGGGAAACACGTGTGACTTTTTGGCCGCTATTCTAGGGGAGAAATGATGAAAATATATAGTCAGTTTTTCAGTCAGTGTATGTTATCGTACTTAGGTTAGTACTGTAAGATTAGTTTGCTTTTTCCCATCCATCCATCCATCCATCCATCCATCCATCCATCCATCCACCCACCCACCCTGGGTCAGTAAAATATACCGTCGCCTCTGTCACTCTCCCTGTAAAAAAGGTTGGAGACCACAGCCTAAAGCATATTGTCATACCTAAGTACCTTTGGTATAATTAGCTGCATTTGAGTAATATACAGAGAAGCAGAAGCCTGTATTATTAGCAACAGACTACAGGTAAATGAAGAAGCTTTTCACCTGACCTCACCTTACCCTGTGACATCCATGTGCTCCCAGGACATTGCAGCGTTTAATTCGTTTCACTCAGGAGAAAAGTTTAAAACTGAAACTTGATCTGGGTGTTTGCTTTTTCCATTGAAAGCAGACAATGTGGTTCATTAACTGGGCAACCAGTGTGATTGTGTATAAATGTGTGATGAATTTGGCAAATTGTCACAAGCTGGAAATTTCATTTGCCAGAAAAATTTCACCGAAAAGAGCTTGCTTTTTTTAGGTTGAGAAGAAACCAAAACATTGCCCCAGAAAAGTCCTGGACAATTATTTTAAGGTCAGTGGAGGACATGTTTGTTTGCAGTATTTGTGGCTTCACTGTGCTCCAGTGATGCAGGCAAGATGGGCTGCTGTCGGTGGTATTAAACTTCTTGGTTGGAATGGTGCTGAAAGGACAACTGTCCCAACACACTCTGCTGATGGGTGACTCTCCTTCTGATAGCACAAAGTGACAGGCCTATGCAGGGTTGGCAGAAGGCCCAGGCAAACCTGGCATTTTTTGGGGGCACCACACCACTAAGGGTGCACTGGGTGGGTTATCTTGGTGCATTGTCAGTCATGGGGTTTTCATCAAACTGGATACTTGAACGTTCTTGTGTTTTTATGAACTTGTTTGATGTCATCTTCCATTGGAGAAGTACAGTTCCAATACTCAAGAACAGAATTACGGTTGATGGTAAAAATTCCTGGATGTCATTCTTGCCCATCCCTAAATATCAAAGATACATCAGCTGCACCCTCACCAACGAGAACAATGCCCTGATTCACTGTGTGCCAAGTCTGTTCTTGGGAGGCAAGTTAGCAGGAACAACAATAATGCAAATATGTTCTTTGTGTTCTGGGTATTGATAAACACCCAAGGTAATGGGGTACTCTGATTGTGTGAATGCAAGAAAATCTAGTATGGCTTCACTGTCATAACATCATATTCATTACACTGCGTATGGTGATGTGAAATAACATATAAAAAATAAAAACAAAATAAATAAAATGCTATTGAAGCAAATATAAAAAGAGAACAGATACCATTGCATGCGACCCATAGACATGGAGAACAAAATCGCTGTGAGCCACTCGCTATCCATTACGATCGTTAATTATGTTTTTACAAGTGTAGTAATACCGAAGGAAATGAAAGGGACTAGAAATCTGGAATATAAAATTATTTCTTGCTGGGTACAAAAACAGCAGAGGGAAAGTGTGAATGAAATATTTCAGTGTTTTCATGATTAAGTACAAGTATAAATCTGCTTGCTTATTATTCATCATATATTATTGTTATTTATCTTATTTTCATCATGTCATTGTAAAGTTTTAACGTTGCAGAGCTGTGCCAGTTGTTGTTGCTATTGCAACAATTCTGGTATGATTGCACATAAGTGATTGTGTTTTAAAGGTAAATTGCTGATGGATTTATTTCATGCCTGGATGTGCAGCTTTCATTTAGGTGAATGGACCGTCTGAGTTTGTTTCTTTTTGTGTTCCTCTCTTGATTTCCAGTGCTACACTACCAGTTTTCCCTACGGGTCGCACCAGCACATGATTTGGTCGTACCCTTCTTTTTGGTTCAGAATTGTATTAATCAATGACCTTGCGTGCTAATGAATAGTTGTCCTAATTTGCAGTCCCTAGTTTTTGCATCGATGAAAGATTGACAGTGACTCGAGACGTGATACAGTTATTGTATTTGCAAAATACAGACGCTCCTCTCCTTACGAACTTTCAACTCACGACTTTTCATGAACGAAGAGGACTGTAAGTCCAAATTGTGTTCATTGGGCTCCCGTTTCCAGTCCACAGCATAATTTTTTTTTTCTGTGCGCCAGTTCCGCCTAGCACGACTTCTGACTGCTACTCCCGCCGCGCAGCAGCGTAGCGTGCGTACTCCCAGCATCCTTTGTACTTGCGTATACCCTTAAAATGATGCTGAATAACGACTTACGAACATTTCAGGAAACGAACGGCAGAACGTATCTTGTTCGCAACTAAAGGAGTGTCTGTATTTTAATATGAAGATGAACTTTAATAATTTAACTGATCAGCACTTGTGTCTGTCTCGGGGCCCCTCTTTGGTTCTCCTTGTCCCCAGCCTCCTCCTCTCTCTTCTCTCTCTTTTTTTAGTGCATAGTGTGTGATTTCGGATGTAGCCATAGAGTATCAAGCATTTCCCCATTGCAATAGGAAAGCTGGTTATATCTGAATGTTCACATTAAAAGCGATGATATAAAACAGCCACAGGCAAAAGTCTAACATTAAAAACATAATAAAATGTTTTTTTTGAATATTTAGGTCAACTGATACTACTTGCTAAAGCAAAAATATAAAGAATCCGAAGTATTACTAATTACGTGGTTTACTTGTCCAATTCCCCAGTTGTTCTCTTATAATACTGTTGTGTAATTTCTTAGATTCTTAATTACATGGGCCGCCTTGAACCCTGTAATTTTGAGGACCGTCTGCTTGTAGCTTGTTCATTTCAACGCCAGAGCCAAGTCTCTGTACATCCACTGTGTTATTCTGCATCTTGGCATGGATGGACTTGATAACAATAGTATTAAGAATAGTGATTTAACTGAATTAATACAAATAAGTAATAATACACAAAACCAAGAATATAAAATTAACATGCATAATAACAACCAATAGCATCAATCAATACCATTTCCAGAATTCAGATTACTGTTGGGTTAAATGTCACTGGGTACCTCTGTATGTCTAAAAACTGATTTGTAATTATAATCCCTTCGGCAGTAAAGCACTTTTAGTTGTTTTTTTGTATCTTTATCCTTGGTGTATTTTCTGTATTTTTGACTTGTGTCAGCTCTCTAATACCGGAAGGTGTTTTATCCATTGAGATTTTGCTAGAGGAGATAGTTAGGGACATGTGCTGTGGGTCAAGTATTCTGTTTGATTGGAAATTATGGAAAATAAAGAGACGTCCAGTGAGGCTGATAACCTGTTACCATGAGGGGCTTGTGTGCTAATTGTGATAATCAATTGGCGGACTGCCTGATGAAGTGTATATGGCTGTTTGGATTTCTGTATTTTTTTAAAGAGATGTCTAATGCAGTTAAAGTTCAGCAATGAACATATAACCGAAACTGCGATCTAAGTGATCAACACTGTTTTGCACAGAACGTCAAAAATAATACTGTAATGCAGGGGTGTCTTTAGGCTTATTTGGGGGGCTGTATTTGTTGCCTGAAGTCATGAATAGTTTGTCTTCAGCACCCCCCCCCCGTAAAGACTCAGTATACTGCAGTGTAGTATAAATGTGTATCATTATTGAATCATCATTGAGGTTTTGTTTCAAAAGCCTAAGTCTGAGCTTTAATATATCAGAACATTCGAGCATTTTTGATTTATTTTCAAAGCAAATATATCAGAAATGCTCTCGGTCACTAAATATTTCACAGACGATATTTACATGATCATATAACTTTTCTACATGCTGATTTAACCTTCTGGAACAAAAGACTAATGCATTTGGAGTAGTTTAAGTAATTTCTATCTAACACGTGAAACGGATCAGGCACTGGAGCGTTGGTCATGTGACAGTCTTGGGACCTGCAGCCATTTTTAGATCTACAATGAATCAAATTCCAATTTATTTAAATGAAGGGCAGAGTGTAAAAGCTATTTTGATTAGAAATAATCTGAGGGAAAAGTATGATGACATAGTATTTTGCAATTTTATAACAATTATGTCAAATTTCTGCATAGAAAAGCTTTGTTACTGTACCCTTATATTTTATATGCATTGCATTTAGTATGGTTTCCTCTGAACTTGAAGCATGTCTCAACAATGTCCGTATCACCACAAACAGTTTGCGGTGTTTTGCTTATGAAGCACATGTACATTTTGGAACATGTAATAAAAGGGATCCATAAGTTTTAGTCATTAGTTTCTAGTCATTAGTCTAACATGTAGGTTTGGTTTAAAATCAGGGGACCACATGACCCCCGAAACCCGGTTTGTGGGTTTCCAGCTGAAAGTGAGTCAAAGGGTCTGTATGCTAAGATGGTTAGCAATTTCAGGTGGTAGGGTTTTCTGGAACTAGAAGAACTTTATTTAAGATAGTGAGACTGTGTTGTTGGCCCAGGATGCACTAGAGGCCGTCATTTATTTTCAGACCTACCATGGTTATCCCAGAGACAAAAAAGAGGGCAGAGAGGTCACCCATATTCTGGAAAGAATCAACCCAGGTGACCTTGCAAAAGAAAGCTGACATATTCTAGTGTGGTTGGTGAAAATACTAAATGCCCCTTTGGCCAGGCCAGCCAAATATGGCATGAAAACACTGGAGTGAGCTCAGCTATGGATTTCATGAGCTGTTGTAGGGTATGTTGCTTGGGAAAGAGAGAAACTAGTGTCTAGCATGACCAAACCATTTCTCCCATTGTCTCTTATTGGAAATACCATTAATGCAGGTCAGGAGACAGAAAAAACAGGGTCCTGGTATCCAAAGACTTCTACTGCCTCTTGGACCCCTGGGCTCAGTGGCATTGTGTCTACCCAATACTTTGTAAAAATGTAACATATAAATTAAGTACTCAATCAACCAATAATGTGACCTACATTGACTGTGAATGACATAATGTTAAACTTGCGGTAATCTGGCCAATGAGAGAGCTTCTGTTAGATCGCATCTCTTAATCACATCCCTCATCATTCCCAGGGTAATCCAGCCAATGAGAGATCTTCCTCCGTCAGATTGCATCTCTTAATCCCCTCCCCCATCCCTCATCATTCCTAGGGTAATCTGGCCAATGAGAGAGCTTCTTCCGTCAGATTGCATCTCTTAATCCCCTCCCCCATCCCTCATCATTCCCAGGGTAATCTGGCCAATGAGAGATCTTCCTCCGTCAGATTGCATCTCTTAATCCCCTCCCCCATCCCTCATCATTCCCAGGGTAATCTGGCCAATGAGAGAGCTTCATCCGTCAGATTGCATCTCTTAATCCACTCCCCCATCCCTCATCATTCTCGTCTAATACTGAAAACTCCACACATCATCAACGAGTTGTCACGCCATGACATTCATGACTCACATCTCATTGGCAGTAAATATCGCGTATGTGTATTTTTTATGTCTTGTATGTGGTTTTGAAGTGGTGCCTACCCACAAATTTGGTTTGCTCAACGCCTCTGCCTGGCCTGATGACACACGCAACCTGCCGACTAGTGTGATCCTTTTCAACGTTGGATCCAGACTTCACTGTATCCCTCATCAATGTGAGCTGAGAATTAGTATCATCTGGAATCCAATGCACAATCTTTGTTTCTGTCATTCTGGGCTGTCACTTCAGATGGCTCATACTCAGATAATCAGGGAAAATCATGGATGTGCTCTAGTCACTGCAACCTTTGTCTGGGCTGGATCTCCAGTTCTGGCTTAAATCCTGATGACAGAAAAGCTTTAAGCAAAACCCCTTTAAAACTAGCACAAGACTCTTACTAGCTTTCAGTCTTCAATGTATGCCAGAACTGTTCCTATTCCTCAAATGTCAATGATGCTCTGGATCGAACTTCGGAAACTGAATTCCCCTGCAGGATAGTACTATGCAGTGCTGGCAGTTTTCATGTCAGCAACATCCTGCATCAAGGTGGACAACTGTGTGGAAGGTCAATCAACTGTGTGTCTTCTCCCAGGTGCCTAGTATAGTCTTGGGGAAGATGGTGGCGCAGGAGGTAGTGCTATTGTCCTCCAACCGGAGGGTTGCAGGTTCGAGCCCTGGTTCCTCCTGACCCCATCAAAGTGTTCTTGAGCGAAACACTGAACCCGAAATTGCTCCCGGTGAGCAGGTTGGTGCTTTGCATGGCAGCCTCCGCCACCGGTGTATGAATGTGCGTGTGGATGGGTGAACGTGAGGCATGAAATGTAAAGTGCTTTGAGTACTTGTAAGAGTAGAAAGTGCTATATAAATGCAGACCATTTAGTACAGATAGTAACACTGCTAGGTACAATGAGAAAAGAACCGCATAAACCAAAAGTCCAAAACAGCACTGCATAGCTTTTTTTAAAAAAACTTCATGTTTACAAAACTATACAAATCAATAGCTGGGAGAATGAATGGTTCAGCAGATCTTCTGGTGCAGGTGTAATCTGGAATGTGATTACTGGCATATTTCAATAGTGAAGTGATGATGAATGATGTACCAAAGTGATGGAGCAAGAGGACGTGAGAAGTTACAGACAGCAAAACCGGCAGCAACAAGAGACGTTGCTAGTTGTCCCAAAACACTGGTCCTGAACTCCTAAAACCACTAAGTTATGAGTACTAGTATGTTTCACCTGGATTACTCACTGCTGGACATCTCTCTCCAGATTTGGTTCTGGTCGCTATGCCAAAGGTGGGACGGTTGCATCCTTAGCCATGTTCAGCAGCATGTGTGGTCTCCAGAAAAACAGGACCCTGGAGGGGGTCGGGCCGGGGAAAGCATGGGGCATCTCCCATAGAGCAAAGAGCAGATAGAGTACTGTATCATGAGGCCCCATTTACACCTGTCCTTGCCCACCATCCACCACAACATCCTTTTCAAGGTCTGGGTGTAGTAGACTGACGTCAACAGGTGTTTCCCGTGGAGTTTGCATGCCTTGGGGTTTCACTGTGGGGGTTCTGATGACCAGTTCGTTAGTCCGTGGCTCCCCGCTCCACGTTCCAGAGACCTTGTTGGCTTGTCTGTTCCAGAGTCAGCTCCGGGAAAGTTCTACCAGCCTGTGTGCAGGGTGGTGCTGCTGGATGACAGCTGTCCTCCGACACTTGCTTCTCTGCCCGCTCAGCAGTGGACTCTTCTGGTCTTGAGCAGTGCTGTGTGATCCTTAACAGCTTTGACATTTTGATGATCTTGATGAGGCAGAGACACGGTATATGTAACTTGAGTAGAGGAGTGGATCGCTTTGCCGCCTAATTTGTCGGTAATTCTTAGTAATTATAGTAGCTATACTGAACATCACAGGTCAAAATAGAGATGTGGACGTTGGTCCATTCCTGGATCCAGGGTACATATCCACCTCATCCTCAGCTGTACGTCTCTGCAGGTAGCTGTTACTTCATCCCTTCCTTTGTGAGCGATGGCAGCTCTCTGTTCTGCCAAGAACTTGGTCCACTTTTCAATTATGGCACAGCAAAGTGCAGGACGCACAGATAGGGGTGACGAGGAGAGAAGACGGATGGAAAGAAAAATCTCACAAAAAATGGCTCACACATTGCATCCTATAACAGAGAGGCACACGGGCAATGGGGGGGTGGTCAAGCTAAAACCCTGGAGAGACTGTTTTATTGGGAGAATGGCTATTGCAGCCAGCGGTTCTGGCAGTCACATCTGAACCTTTCTCCTTAACACGATCGAGGCAGATCTTTTATGGGAGACGGGTATCCTGGGAGGGCAATGGTAGCTTTTTCCAGCTGTGTGTTGTCAGCCTGCTTTTCCTTGGGTCAGGTCCTTGTGACTGTGTGCGAGACAGCGGTCCCAAAACACTGGTCCAGATATCCTGACCCGGTGGGTACTGTCCAAGGTTCTGGAAAGTCCACGTGGCCACCCGTTTGTCACGTCGGAGTGCAGGGCATAGGTAGGTCCCAGAAGCACGATCGTCACAGCTTCATGTATTGGTAAGAAAGGAGTAAGCCAAAAGAGTGCACTTGTCGTGTCCCACTAGTAACTGCCAAAAATAGCAAATGCCGGGTAATGATTCTGAAATTAAATTAAAATTAATGTACAATGGAAGGGATCCTCAGTGTATTCACTTACAATTGTTATTAGGTTGATGCACCAGCACCCATGTAAAGACTGTTATTTCCATATCAGAGATGTAAGTGTTACATCATGTAATATACATAGTATCTTCATTATATGTTGTGTGACATGGTAGCTCACCAGGTTTCTGGTGTTGACTCATTCTGTGACTTAATGCGTGGCTGACTTTAATTAATAAGTGACAGCTTATTCCTGTGTGTGTCCTCTAATGGGACGGCTTGCCGTGACCCCGCATTAGATAAGCAGTTCTGGGGAAGTGGATAGAATACTGCTACCTCGTCCGGCAAAGTGATCCTTTCATCTGGGTCTTATTCAGAGTTCGCTATGTGAAAATGCAGGTGTGACTAGATCAAATGAAACACAGTCTTTACTCTGCGGTTACGTCGGCTTTATTCAATCCTTCCGCCTGGCTGGGCATCCTTGTGTACAGGACTGTGTGAAAGTCTTAGGGAGATAAAGCCTAAGATTTGTCTTAAACCAACTTTTCTAGGTAGTATGTATATGTTTGCTCAAAAAAACAATTTAACATTAGAACGTATCCAAATTAAGAGTAACAATAAAAACTAGCAAGGATTACTTCTGTTCTTCAAGAAGTTACTGATATTTTGCTTGATGGCTAGATGAATATTGTACCACTTTGATTATAAATCTCTCCTAAATTCCACAGCCAGTGAAATTGATTGATTGATTGATTAATTGGTTCATTAAATTAGTTAACTCAATGAGGTATTGATTAGTCAAACATAGTATGCTACCCTCCTAGCACATAAACATCTGCCTGATGTACGCAAGTTTTATGCCTAAATGATGTAATACTCAAGTTGTTTGCTATTTGAGGTCACATGTATTAGGCAGCTTAAAAAGAACATTGTGGGAAGATCTCAAACAGATCTTAATTACTGCAGATCCAAAACTGACCTCGCATGGACATTGTGTCAGTTAGCAAATGACCTGAGTATTACATCATGGGTATATCATGTGGACACTGGCCAGACGTATGTGTGCTATGTGGGTAGTGGAGAAGGAAAAAAATGCACTGGTGTGTTGGATGGTTGCTGCAAATACTGGGGTGACTTTAGGAGGTGTTTGACAGACACAAATTCGTAATTTTATGCCGGCAGGAAGATCATTTAATTTTTCTTTCTTACTTTTGCATAATGCTTTACCCATCTGAGATCTGAATAAGCCTTTCTTTCTGTTCTTCACCTAAATTAGATGTCACTGCGACAACGATTCTATTATGTTTTACAATTGTTCTTCATAACAACATGAACATTCAGATGTGATGAATTTGAAATAGCTGCATGATGTGCTGTCTTCAATAGTAACTTATTTCTATGCATTTAAAAAAATACCAATAAAACATTTTCACATTGCATTTTTGCAGTCTTCTAATTCTCCCTCCTATATAATATTTAATTGGTGTGCTGAAGAATGCTTAAGATATTTAATGAAGTCAGAAATATTCCCAGCTTTTTGTGCTGCCCTTTTATAAACTACCTTCGGAGACGTAATGTTTGTCATGAATGCTAATGAATGACCTTAAAGTAAAAAACCACCACCCAATGCATTTAAACACAACAACCTTTGGATCGTGTAAAAATCTGTCAAACCGTAGTGCACTTTTCCCAAGGAAAGCTTTCTGGATATATGTCAGAATATTCTTCTCCCAGCATGTAGCTGGGCTTGCATTTGTGGTCATATTAGGTCTACAAGTGTTGCAGTAGACCTTGTGAACTTTAACGTTTATGTGGTAACACTTTACTTAACGCTTGCCTTACCTCTAGTTGCCTGGTGATTGGAAGAAGACTCAGCATTGGCTTGTCATCTTCCTTGCTCTCCAGTTATTT
>JAODJX010000001.1:43559833-43570568 GCA_026776945.1 Isichthys henryi
TGTGTTATGCTATGTAATGTTATGTAATGCTGTGCTATGCTATGTTATGTTATGTTATGTTTCTTCAGTAGTGGACAAAGATTTACAGAATTAACAGATACATTAATAAATATAGTACTGTACCTGCTTGGGAGGAAAGATGTCACAGTTCATCAATGGTGAATTGTAACTAAGACTGTGGTTTGTGGTTAATTAATAGATAAGTATTAGTCTAATACTATAGTAGTTACCTTGTTGTCATCCAGTGAATGAACAATTTTCGAAGACCAAAAGTTTCTCCAATACTGTAAACAGGAATTTCCAGAAAAGACGTTTTTTTCCCCTGTATCTAATGATGCTGTAATTGTGTTTTTATTTCACATAGAAATGAAACAGATGGCCTGTGTTTCTTGAGTAGCATCTTCCATTAATAAAGACTGTTTGATCAGTGTTGAAGGACTTTATGACATCAGTGGTGAAAAAAATGTTGCTGGTGATCTGTATCAGTTAATGAAAGTGGTTAATGGTGCATAGAGTTGTGTGGTTGTCTGCATTAAACAATTACTGTGATCAAAGGTGAATTATGTCGGATGTATGAAGAGTCACTTATCTTGTTGTTTGGCCATTTTCATAAACAAATCATGAAAGAGTTCAAAATCTCAGGTACCCATCAGGACTGGGAGCCTCACTGTTTGATGTGCTGATGCGTCTTCTTAACTTGTATGCAGTTTGGGAATTTTTTTTTAATATTTACATTTCTACTAAGTTTTGTTCCTCAATTTTGTGTCAACTGCCGTAAAACATTCTGAAAACAGAATAGCTTTTGAATCCTGTATGACTGCACGCGCGATGCTACTTTTGGGTACATGTTACTGATTTGTTAGTATGTCACACTGAAAGTGGTTTATCTAGTTTCCGTATAGCGGGTCCACTCTTTTCAGAAGTATTTGCCAAAATAAAATAGTTAATAGTCAATGTATCATTAACAAACAACGAATAAGAGTGTAGTGTCATTAATCCACAGAAAACTTAAAAAATATGTCGTACATTGAGAAGCCACATAGAATGAAACAGAGAAAATACAATGACTATCAGCAAAAATAACGGAAGAAGAGTTCCGATAGTGCCTTGGGCAAACCAAATGTTGCACAAATTTAACAGTAAGATGCGTATTTTTGTAATAAAACACAAGTGCGGTTGATTGATTCTTTGTCAAGTTTGCTTGACAATTGAGTTTTGTTTCTCATGATAAAGCCAATAATATTGACTGTGTGTATATCTTGTCTACTGTTACACACCTTTTCTCTGTATTGTTTTGTGACTGGAATTGTTTTTTCTTCCTTCTTTTGTTTCACTTGGATATTTGTTATCTCTGATTCTTCTGAGCTCCCCTTTTTAAACACCTCCTTATCTTTGCATTATGTTTTTCAGTGTTTTGGATTGATTACTCTAGGACATGATGTTGTCTACCGTTGCTTGCCACAGTTTGAGGTCTAACTTCATGAACCTTCTTATGATTATCTGGGGTACGTTCTTTATAAAAATAACAAGTTATCATACAAGCTCTGGTACAGGTCTACGGTCTTTTTTTCCCCTGTTACCTGATCAGAAATATTTGGTATTTGCGTACTAAGTTTTTGTCTTGGGTGTTTCAGTCTTAGCTTGGGTAAATTTGAGGCTAGCTTTTAAGCCTGTTAATATTTTGGTGCAGCAGTTTAAGAATGGAAGGTTTCTTAATGAACTGAAGTCTCTTTGCGTTCTTCTGTGTCTATGGAATAGTGTCATCTCAGCTATCTTCTTTGCGGTTTAGAGATTCTCAGACCTCCGTGAAATCCCAGTCCTTAGTAGGTCACCCAATACTTTCTCAATCAAGTCATTTTTAAAAGTGAGCCCAGAAATATGTACTTTCACATGTAAACTTCTGGAGAAGTAGTCAAAATATCCAAGCGTTTGTTTAAAGCTCTGGTGTAGGACACTTGCACCTCATTTGATCCCAGTTGAACTGAGGCTTTTAATAAAACATAATTAATATACATTTCCATGGAAGGTTAGGATAATGGAACATCCTGTAATAGTTTCTGTACTTGCTGCAGTGTTATAGTACATATTGTCTGTGTTCTAAATTGTTGTCATTTAAACAAGCCTGTCGTTACCTGCCCATCAGGTGTATTAATTAATTTATAACATTCAAGAGACAGCAGAAGTTTGAAGGTCCCTCTTTGTGCGTATGTTTCTATCTCACTCGAAATACATTGTCATCCATGAAACTGCCTATGAAATGGGCAATGAGGGTTTCCTGCCCAGCAGTGTTTATTCAGCTTGAGTTATCATCTACTGACAATTACATTGCATTAGGCCTGATCATAGGGGTGGACTTTAAGCAAGGAAGCGTCTTTAAAGTGCCTTGTTCAAGTGTGCTTCATTGGATTTGAACCTATTACTCACTTGCAAAGAGCCATATCTTCTCACTCCATGAGCTCAGAGTAGATAAGGAGGATAGCTATTATACTGTACAATTGTCTCATTCGAAAGAGGCGAGTTTTTGTATTTTTGTATTTCTTTTTAATATGTATTACTGTTTCTGAAAGTTAAAAATAATTGTTTTACTATATAGAACTCGTCAGTTCAAAAAATAAATAGAGAAATTCTGAAACAAAATTGAAATAGCCTCAGTAAAGTGATGGCATGAATAATATCTTAATGGATATAAAGATACTGTACATTATAGATGGTTGACCTGCAATGACTTTGCATCCCATCCAGGGTGTACCCAGTCTTGTGCCTGGGATGGGTGCCATCCACTCCCCCACCTGCCGACAGTGAACGGGGTAA
Organism: Isichthys henryi; assembly: GCA_026776945.1. Taxonomy (NCBI): domain Eukaryota; kingdom Metazoa; phylum Chordata; class Actinopteri; order Osteoglossiformes; family Mormyridae; genus Isichthys; species Isichthys henryi. Next base: position 43,562,645 of record JAODJX010000001.1, read on the forward strand.
ACAGCTGCCACTTTTCAATACTTGAACACTTGGCGTGCCTCTGTGGGTTCGGACTCTGTGCCCATGATCAGAAGGTTGTTGGTTCGGATCCCTGGCAGAGTGGTTATTCCTTCGGGCTTTTGAGCAAGCCTCTCAGCCCCAGTCACTCTAGGATCTGCTTACACTCCCACTTACATGTCAGAGTGGTGGATCTGTGCTAGCAATCTGAAGGTTGCTGGTTTGAATTCCATGAATGCCAGGAGTGACCCTACTTGAGCAAGATCCTTAACCTGCAATTGCTTGGTTCTGGATATGATAGTAATCTACATCCAGTCCTACAAGGAGGTCCTCCAACTTGCAGGGAAAACTTGGGGGTTGGTGTCAGGATTGGCACTCCAGTCACTGGAAAGAAAACCTCACACTGGTCCATTTGGACTGGCGTGGTGCTGAGGTATCACCTCCTGCACGGCTGCACTCGGGTTCTCGCCCCTGATGTGGTTCATCATGTGGTGGGTGCGGCAACACGCTGTAATCAGAAGGCGCCCCTTACCTCTCTATCTATCTTCTTTATTCTGGAGCAAAGGCACTAGACTAGATCTTGGAGCAATGAGATAGTCATGGCTCTATGGTTTCTGTTTAATTAATGGGCTGTTGCTGACCTGCAATCTTGGATAGTGGATATAAATTGTTTGTAGTGATCCAGAAATTCTTCCCTGGTTTTGCTTTGTTGCTAAGCTACTATGTGTATTCTGTCTGTCAGAGAAGTATAAATGACAAGTCACAGGAGAAACAACCATCATTTATTCTGTAGAGGCTGCATTAAGCATCTGTATTAAGATTTTGGCAAGAATTTATTAGAAGCATCATAATGCTTATATGTAAACATACTAATAAATACATGCACAATAAATACATGCACATAAAACCTGGAAACATACAACCTAGATAGGGCTACCTCTGCACACACACATGCACACAAACGACACTCCTACTGGCTAGTCTGGCTTTGTAGGGTGTCACACAGCTGCATGCAGAACGTATGTGAACATGACAGACTTGCTTATAATCCCACTATTAAGTACCGCTTCCAACTGTAGGATGAATTATGGTATTTTCTGCAGTGACATGTCATTTATATTGATCCATAATGCACTGGTGCACTTGTAAAGCGTGTCTGTGTTTTATCCTGTCAATTATGCTGCTGCCATGAAATGCTTCTGATAACAAGCTGATTCTTCTTGATGCCAGTTAAACTAGAGTTCTTCAAGGTAATCAAAAAATTTTTTTAACTTTCCTTAAATAAAAATTAAATATATAGAAGTATAAAAACAGTTCTTTAAGTGCACTGATCCGGAAATCCGGAGTATATTAATTTTGACTTTGTCTGTGAATAAATTCAACTTGTGTTGCAAATACTTAATATCCATGGTACTGTGTGTGAGTATTTTTAAAGTAAAATTTTGAAAATATTCTTTTTTTTTTCTGCGGTACAGACTGGGTCTTGTAAAGAAAAGAAACAAATGATGGGGAGGGAAGAGAGAAAAGGCAGAAAATGTTTTTCTGCTCTAACAGGAAGCCTGGGTTGTTTATCCAGTGTGAAAAGGACATAAATAACCATTTATCCTCCCCACGCCACCTCAGTAGTGAGGATCTACCCATCGCAAAACGGATTTGCTGATTCACAGCGTGTTTCCCTAGATCCAACATCCCAGGCTTCATTGATAAGCTGGAAACAGTGCGGCTGCAGCTGAGACCAGCGGTTGCTAGGTAACCCCCACCTCAGTCGGAATCTCCCGAAAGTTATACAGCACATTGTCGGTAGGCTTTCCGTACCGGGGTCTGAGTGGATTTTGCCCCTCCTGCTGCTCTCCCTGCCACTTATTGTGATAGGGGTCAAATCTGTAAATTTCTTGTCAGGAACCCAAAGAGGGCAAAGCAAGACATCTGGCTCTGCATATCTTAGAGGATCCCGACCTGGGAGAAAAAAATATCTGCTATAGTCACGTGACTATGTGAGAATTAAAGCAAGATCACGTTGAGTTCCACGTATCCAATGCAGGGTCACGATGAACAGGGCAAGAGTCTGGATGTGTTGCTAGTCAGCCACACACCCACACACACCCACACACACACACACACACACAGACACACACACACACACACACACACACACACACACACACACACACACACACACACACACACACACACACACGCACGCACGCATGTCGGGTAAACATATCTCTATGGGAACCGCTCATTCATGTCTTTCAGAAAAATGCTAACGCTAACTGTGACGACCTTAACCCCCACCCAGCCCTGACCATAACCATAAGTAACCAAGCAAAATGAGTGTTTTGCATTTTTGGTTTTTTCATTGCAGTCATAGATTTTTATTAAATTGAGTTTTCCCTTTTGGGGACCAGGAAACTAGTCTCCTTAAGGGAAAAAAAACGGGTATTTATTACGTTGTAATGAAGGTAAGGTATACCCGCTCATACACACACACACACACACACTGTGTGAATTTGCTATTTTAAAATATTCAATATTTTTATATGTTTTTGTTTTTCCGTTTGGTTGTTCATGTATATATTTTTTATGATCCTCTTTGACCTTTATTCTTGAATGACCCTGATTGGCCAATGAGTGCCCAGTGTCACCAGCTTGCAGTGCATTGATGTCTGTTGCTAAAAATAGATAGCAGGCCTCACTAAGCATCAAAGGATATATAACATGCAGCAACAAGCCTACATTGTTTCTTTTAAAGTGGCAGGACACCCAATGCCTTCAACATGCAAAGTAATCTTTGTTTTTTTTAATCATCATTTATCTTTCTTTAAGACACTGTGCACTTTCCAGCGTTACCACATCTGTATAAGGTAATAATTATCTACCTATGGATATATGTCAAATTAGATGGTGTTGTTTCTGGTGCACATGAGTTAAATATAAGCAACAGGAATTGATATAGAATAAATGAAGTAATTATTTATATATTGATATCTAATTCCTTTTGTTTGTGTCGTTTTGTTTGTTTTTTGTTTCGTTATTGTTTATTAAAGTTCAGCCCTTTAGCAAAACCGATGGCACTGGTTCGTATTCATATTGTTTGGGGGTTATATCACTACTTAAAGCACTGGGGTGAATTTAAAAGTCCTGATTCCCTTTCAGCTACGGTGAGAATCATTTTTCTTTGGACACTGGGTGAATGCAAGTTTGACCTGGGTTCTATAATTTATTAATGTCTTCTTCCAAAATACCTGAACATTTTCGAAAAGCTAAAACCGCAGCCGTGTTCGTTTATAACGCCCCTGTGTACTGGTACTGAAACACTACAACTGGAAAAAATGAAGAAAAAAAAATTACAAATGAAATAGAGTTGGCATGCACACATACCAGTTCAGCAGCTTTAAGGGAATATACTGGTGATAGGTGATACTCTAGGAAACCCAGCGATTCAATCTTTATGTCAGTACATTGTGTCTAAAACTGTATAGAAACAATACTTTGATGGATTCGCAGTTTTGCTGTGTTCTTCATGTTGTCCTGCATATTTCTGCAGCTAGTCATGCATTTCTGCTGCAGATATCAATTGTACACCGATCCGCCATAATATTAAAAACCATCTGCCTAGTACTGTGTTAGTCAGTCTTGTCCCTCCAAAATAGCTTTGACCTGTTGAGATATGGACTCTACAAGACCTCTGAAGGTGTCCTGTGGTATCTGGCACCGAGACGTTAGTAGCAGATCCTTTAAGTCCTGTAAGTTGCGAGGTGGAACCTCCATGGATCGGACTTGTTTGTCCAGCACGTCCCACAGATGCTTAGTTGGACCGAGATATGGAGAATTGTAGTGGTCAAGCCAACACCTTGATCTCATTTTCATGTTCCTCAACCATTCACGAACAATTTTTGCAGTATGGCAGTATGCATTATCCTGCTGAAAGAGGACACTGCTATCGGGGAATACCCCTGCCATGAAAGGGTGTACTGTGTCTGTAACAGTGTATAAGTAGGTATGTGTCAAAGTAACATCCACATGAATGCCCAGACCCAAGGTTTCCTAGCCCAACATATGCTTAGAGCATCACATGGCCTCTGCTGCCTTCCCATAATGCATCCTGGTGCCATCTCTTCCCCAGGTAAAAGAGTCACACACACTTAGCCATCCCAACAATGTAACGGAAAATGCAATTCATCAGACCAGACCACCTTCTGCCATTGGTTAATGGTCCAGTCCTGATGTTCTCATTGTACTGTAGGTGCTTTCAGCAGTAGACAGGGGTCAGCATGGGCACTCTGACAGGTTTGTGGCTATAAAAGCCCATAGCAAGCTATGATGCACTGTGTGTTCTGACACTTCTGTCATAGCCAGCATTAATTAATTTATTAATTAGCTCTACTGTAGCTCTCCTGTAGAATCGGACCAGACAGGCTAGCCTTTGCTCCCTACATACACCAATGAGCCTTGAGTTGACCTTCCTTGGACTACTTTTGGTAGATACTGACCACTGCATACCACTCGACAAGACCTGTCTGTTTGGAGATGCTCTGACCCACTTGTCTAGCTATCACACTTTGGCCTTGGCAAAATTGCTCAGATCCTTACGTTTGTCCATTTTTCCTGCTTCCAACACATCAAATTCAAGCAATGACTGTTCGCTTGCCTTAAATATAATGACATTCTTGACAGGTGCCACTGTAACTTGGTAATATATACTTCACCTGTCAGTGGTTATAATGTTATGGCTGTTCAGCATACATCGCATGGAGTAGAATGCTTGGACCACTTGATGGTGCTTATATTTATTTACTATATATATATATATATATATATATATAATGGAAATGCATATAAATCAAATGCAATATTGTGGAAACTAAAATGACATCACACTCAATCTAAAGTTTGGGATTTTTCCATTTTGACCATTTGAAATATGAAATGTATTTCTTTGTGATTGAATTAATCTTATCATATAAAACCGAGAGAATGTAATATACAATGGAAGTACATTTCTCCTCTTCTACCAGGGAAAATTCTCAAGACTATACTGTATTCTGTGCTTGTGGTGTCCCTCTAGTGGATGTACTGTAGTACTGCAGTCTTCATGTTTTTTGTCTGCATCCTTACACCAAATTCTTTCTTTATTCCCCCCTCAGGAAAATATATATATTTTTCCTGGTTGGACATTTATACGTATATTGTTACAGTTGCACATGTCATTGTGCATTCTAGTAAAATGTTTATATGTTTTACGAGGTAGGATCTGTAGCAGCTATGGTATAATGTTAGTACAAAGCTGGATTTGAAAAAGTATTTATCTACAAAATCATCTGTGTAACATTTTGCAATGAGTTCTGATACTGTTTTCCTTTTTCTTATTGTCAAGTGTGCATGATCTATTCATTTTTCTTGCTTGTGTGCTTCCTGGAAGCATAGTACCATTGAGTACATCAATAAGACAATACATATAAGACGAGTATAGTATCTGATGCTAAATTGCAATAAGTAACAAACAAAAGAATGTAGCGCTACTTTGCACAGAGGTGCATTGGCGGTAGAACCTTGGTGATAATTGTAGTAGGATTCGATGTAGCAGAAATTATTCCTGCTATAAATGGTTATTTATGTCCTTTTCACACTGGATAAACAACCCAGGACACAAGTATAGTTTTGTAGATCCAAGCATGATATCTCAGCGTGAATATGAAACATCTATCACCAACGTCTGATATAGCTGCAGTAATTAATTTAAGATCTGTATACATTCAATTTTGTGGATCATTTAAGGCATCTTTAAATTAAATGCTTCACGCAGCTAAAACTTCCTTTAGGCTTAGCAAGGCTAATAAGGATTATCAGGCTTGATTTGCCATTGTTTGCCACTAAGGACAAACAAAACAATGTGTGAGGGGAAATATTTGCTTGTCTTGTCTCACCCAATTTTAAGTGAATTGAGATAGTGTAGACTTCATCTTTAGTGTATAAGATATTGTGTGATTTTAGTATAAAGCCTTCTCCAGCACAGAAGTATCTTTTGTTAAGTTATTGTGAAATACTTTTTCAGTAGCTTATCTATGTGTTTCTCTTTCCAAATCCATCCATCCGTCTGTCTGTCCATTGTCCATTCGTCCATCCGTCTATCTGCTTATTCGGGTCAGCGTCTTACCAAATGTGTTTCCCCAAGGAAAGTCTCATAATTATTAAATTCTCATAATTATAAAATCCACAAGTACTGGTTGGCTTTGTATGCTCGGTGAAAAGAAATATGCTAAGACTCAATAATGTTGATTTACTTGATGTGTTGCATATGGTGCAAATTATTTAGGTTTGTTTTTTGAATGTACTTTTTCAGCTCTGTGGCAGTGTTTGTGGCCTACTGTGTGCAGAATTACACCTTATATTCCTACACTAATGGGGTTATCTGTCTCCCCAACCTTGCCTTCTGCTTGCTAGGCATAGTTTATCTCATACCCCCACCCCCTCCCTTCCCCTGGCTAATAAAAGTTTCTCGATTATGTTATTGCTGGTAGGCTTTCTGACATTGACCCCATCGGACCAAATTGTGCACGATGTCAGCAATTCTGAGCGAGGGACTCAGGATACAGCCTTTTGCCCTTCAGATGCAGACAATCCAGAGTAATCATCCAATCCGTGTGATCTCACAAGCATTATAATACTCGCCGTGTTTCCTGCGGTTTATTTGCTCTAGACATAATCATACCCTGCTCAGAACAACAGGAAGGCTGCCCCATAGATCTTTTATTTGTCATGTCCAGCCAAACCTCCCGGGAATGTTAATTTGCATTCATATGCATCCTGCAATAAGTCAGATTAAAGACTCATAAATTCATATACTTTTACAGAATACTTTAATTCATCCCTGTGGGGAATGAGAGTAGCTTTTGCTCCCCATGAGGTGCAGGGCAGACCAGCATCTACAGTAACACTGCTACAGTGAAGTGGCCAGCAGAGACATGATTACTCTGCCATCTATTGGATTCAAACCCATGAACTTCCCGGTATGGATGTGGATCCTGATCCTACTGAACTAGACACCTTTTGTGACAGGCTGCTTTACAGCTGAGGTGCTATTTCAGGCTCAGTGCTCACCATGGCCCAGGGAGTAGTTAGCGTTCTCTCTTTTTGCCCACTGTTAAATATAACTGCTCTGTTATTTTAAAACCATTCACGTTCTCCTGCTTAAGAGCCAATTAACCATTTTTTTTTTGAGATCAACTATTTTTATATGAAAACAACTGTTTGAATTCGTTCCACTTTTCATCAAATATTTGTTCTGGTATTTGCGTAAAGCTTGCACTATTAAGTGACCATGCAACTTTAACGAGATTTTATGAATATTTCATATTATTTTTCCCTTTGTCCCTGTGTGATGCTTATGGCATTGAACAGGACTGTATTCTAGTCTTTTTGAATGGGGGATCTCAAGTCTTATTTAAGGAGCTACTGAGCTACAGGCAGTTCCCAGGTCATGAAGAAGATCCATTCCTTAAGTCTCTTTATGTGAAATTTGTTTTATATACATACACACACATACATATACACACATATACATACACAAACATATATATATACATACATACATACACACACATATATATACACACATACATACATACACACACATATATATACACACATACATACATACACACATATACATACACATACATACATACACACATGCGCACACACACACACACACGCGCACACATACATACACACATGCACATACACACACACACATACATACATACACACACACACACATACATACATACACACACACACACATACATACATACATACACACACACACACACACACACACACACACACATACATACACACACACACGCACATGTAGGGTATACCTATCCTTATGGGGCCCGCTCATTCACTTCTATGGGAAAAATGC
>JAODJX010000001.1:43570668-43588340 GCA_026776945.1 Isichthys henryi
CTGGGCCTCCCTGCTGAGACTGCTGCCCCCGCGACCCGACCTCGGATTAAGTGGGAGATGATGGATGGATGGATGGAAGCTCTGATGCGTTATCTGCTATTTCTCCCGAATATCCCGTAAAGCAGTGAGAACTGGTAAAATTTTTTTCATTTTACCTGGTAAAATTAAGTTTAAATAAATGACATAAATGCTCTAATAGTACATGTAAGTTATTTTTATGTAAGTTTATTTATTGTTAGCTACTGTAATGTCGCACTGCTTTATTTATTTTTTTTAAATCGTCCAGTCTGCGAAGAAGGCATTCAAGTAAGAATTGCATTGTACTATGTACATGACAGTAAATACTTTGAATCCTTGAAATATATGTATTTTTTTGTTGCTAGTTAATTTAACCAAATGCAAATTATTTATTGTGCATTGTTTGAGTTGTAATATATGTATTATCTGTTTAGTTTCACAGTGCCTCTTTTAGTAAATATCTCAAACTGCAAGATTTGCTTCCCAGATGTTTATTGGAGGACCCTGTTAGCTATCTGCCAAGCTAAAAACTGCACACTAACATTCGCAAGGACAGAATATTGCGAATAAAATGCATACAATTTTTTAATTCGTTATTTTTTCCATAATTAATCGAAATTAATGCGTTAAAGTCCCAGCCCTAATATATATATATATATATATATACAGACGCCCCTCTACTTACGAATTTTCAACTTACGAACTTACAGTCTTCTTCGTTTTTGTGTCTGAAAGTCCACATTGTCATCCTTGGGCTCCCGTTTCCTGTCCGCAACATCATTTTTTTTTTTCTGCGTGAATTTTGGGTAGTACGATTTGTGGCCATTACTCCCGCCACGCAGCAGCGTAGCATGCGTACTCCCAGCATCCTAGTTCTTTGTACTTGCGTATACCCTTAAAATGATTCTGAATAACGACTTACTAACATTTTAAGTTACAGACGCCCGTTCGGAACATATCTCATTCGTACTGTAAGTAGAGGAGCGTCTGTATACAGTGATCAACCGCTATATCAGGATTCAGCTATTATCCACACACATCATACAAATCGCATCATAGCAAAGTTCCCAAAGAAATGTCCGATAATGTCCGCAAAGTCAGTAGTAATCAACTTTGGCTTTACAGAGCACAAAGAGTATATTTGCAAAATGTTCCAGAAAAAGAAACATTCTGCTGTATGCTGATTTTGTCGAACCACCTTGACGGAGACTGCTGTGTGGGTATATTGTTTGATTATTACAGTGGTGTTATTTAACATAATAAATCATCATTGATTTTATATAGCATCTGTCTATGGGTATTGTATTGAGCAAGCATTCATTCTGTGCTCTATGGTAAATAATTTTAGTGATGTTGATATTAAAGTGTAAAGATTACATTGGGACATTTCCAGTTTATCTATTAATGGATGCAACATACCTGTAGTCTATAGCATAGTTATAATTCAAATAAATTAGGTATTTTACATTCATTAGAAAGCACGGTTTTGGAGGTGCAAGTAAATCTGGAGGCTCATTCTTTTCAATTCAAAGCAAGGGATCATTACATAACTATATTCATAGCTTACCCAAGGCCTGTGTCCCTGGTATAAGAAACTTAATATGAACATCTTTCTGGTACATCCCATCTCTTTCCCTTGACGGGATCAAATAAAATGGTTATGGGAGAGGATTGCTGAGAATATAATGTTCCATCAGGCCTCGAAACTATGACAAATTTGAGAGATTTTAAATGAGACATATGGACAATATAATTGAAAAGAAAATATGAATTTGATTTAATGAGTAAAGACACTTTACAGTAATGTCTTTTTTCCCTACAGTTGATCTGAGTAATGTGATGTCAATTTTAGCCCTAGTGTGTTTTTGGTCTTGGTTTTGGTCTCGACCAGCCTTGGTCTTGGTCTCACCTTAGTGTGTCTTGGTCTTGGTACCCTCAACTCTCGGTAGTGTCTTGATCTTGATACCCTCCAGTCTCGGTAATGTCTTGGTCTTGGTTTAGGCAGTCTTGACTACAACACAAATATATATCACATATTATTATTATTATTATTATTGTCTTATATCCTTGTATATATAACCAGACATCCACAAAATATCCTCCCCCATAGATAGCCTCAGCATGTTTGTGGACTGAGGGGGGAAACCAGAGTACCTGGAGGAAACCCCAAGACGACATGGGGAGAACATGCAAATTCCACACACATGTAACCCAGGCAGAGACTCGAACCTGGGTCCCAGAGGTGTGAGGCAACAGTGCTAAATACTGCACCACCATGCCGCCCCAATCCACATATATGTGTTGTTTTGATAAGTTTACATGTGTTCAAAGCATGTGGGAGGGGGTTTTTAAGGCTTAAACTATAAAAAAAAATTCTATGGTCTTTCTATATCGCGGATTTTCACCTATCGCTGATGGGTCTGGAATGCATCTTCCGCGATAGGCGGGGGATCACTGTATACAATAACAGCTTCTAGGTGAGCATCAGCGCCGGCACCCCTGTCCCAGGCATAAGGAAATTGGCTGGCAAGTCGGCGTCCCCTAAGAAGTTCACGCCCTAGGCGGCCGCCTGTGTCTCCTATAAGATCGACCGGCCCTAAGTTTATTTAATTAATTTAAATATAACAATAATTTAAACATAACTGAAATCGCAGCATTATTCAATTTAAATGAAGAATTTACTAATTAACATCATTATAATTAAAGGCATATGTTTGTAAGGATCTTTTCAGTATTTCCATAGCGGAACTAATCTTGCGTTTGGGTTGGGGTCTGGTTAGTTTTGTTGGTAACATTTTCCTTTTGCTCAGTTAAGTGCAGCACTTGTTATGCAGTTGAGAAAGTGTTTTAAGTTATAGTGTCAATATTCATGGAGACTGGAGTTATTGTATAAGCTGCAGTTCTTTCTTTAACTCCTCTTGAATTATATGTATATATAAAGCTCATTTCTATGGGCATAACCCTAATCCTAAAACGATAATTCTAACCTTCACCCAGCACTAACCTTAACCATAAACCAGTCGTGATATCGGAACACAAGTGCTACCACTACTTGGCCTTAAAGCTAACTGGCTAAGCAAGAGATCTGGCTTCATAATACAGGCAGGTGGTTTTTACGGGGATAACAAATCAGTTTTAATGCAGATGACGTGGGGATGTTTGTTCTCAAAGCTTTACATAAAGTTTAATGTATAACTGATGAATTTATTTTGCCTCAACTTTGCACGAGCGTGGCTAATGCTGGTCCCAAAACGACTGCATCTGTAAAATGTGAGATTTTTTACAAACGTGTAAAGGAGCAGTAGTAATATTCATTGATATCTGTGTGGGGACTGAAATGCATTCATTTCAAACGCTGATCTTACAAATATGAACACAGCAAGTACACCAAATTCATTTTAGAAGTATGTACATATATTTATTTACACTATATACATCGAGCAGGACCTAATGTCATGCTGTTTTTCCTGGAGGCTCTTTGGCTGGGGGCTGGGGGCTGACGTCTACTTTGATAATGGGGGGGGCGTTAAGCCTTCAGCCCCGGGTTGGCAAAAGTCTCTGATTCCAATCGCCTCTTGATTCAGCCAATTCAGTTACTTTTGGGTAGGAGACTGCCACCCAGAGGTGCTGCTTTACCCTACGTCCCAACTCGAGGGAGTGGGGTCGAGCCTGGCCAGACGGATACAGCAGCTTTGGTTCCACGAAAAGGCGGTATATCTCCTGGTGTTCTTCTATGCTGTGTCCATGGATCCTCAGCAGCTCCATCCATTTGGCCTCCCAAAGAGCCTCCAAGGCAGGGTCTACAGGAGGCTTCAGGGTCAAGGGCTGAAGATCGGGAAGAACGGCCGCATTCAAAAGACTAATTTCTTCCTGGGCTTTTTGCTGCTTCTTCTGGACCTTCTGTGCAGCTGTAACCTGAGACACACATTTTGGAAATATACACAGTACAGTGGTGTGAACAAGGCAGTCAAAGGAAATGTCTAACTCTACTTATCCGGGTAGCTGGTGTATATTTGCTCAAAACAAAAACTCAATTTAACATTACAACATATGAAAATTACGAATAACATAACACAAACTACAAGGAATTTCTTCTGTTCTTCAAAAAGTTACTGGAATCTTGATGGATGGTTAGAAGAACACAGATTCAGTTCCCGAACCTCCCCTAACGGGGTCCCCAGCCATTCCATATATGCGTTACATTTCACATCCATGATTGGGGATTAGTAAGGATTAGCAGCTGTTGTTAATATTATATGATTCGTTAATCAACCTTGTTCTAGGTTCCAGGCTGGTTTGGTTTCTTCCTCCGCATGAATGAGCTGAAGGCATATTTCTCTTTTCCTGTGACTAACAGCATGGTTTTGGCTTTGAAAAATGTAGTCAGTGCTTCCCTCTACATTTGTCCCAAAAACAATGGTTCGGGCTGGTCACCTCTTAATGGGATCATTGTCTTGACTCCAGTCATTATTAACTAATTGACATTTAATCTTTAACCAGAAATTACTGTGGACTTTGAACGGGTAAATAGATTTCCTCATTTGCATTTTGTAGACTGTATTATCCATAATTAAGAGCACAAATCATGGTAATTCAATGTTCCTGTCATACATCTGAGCATTTAAACAGTGCTGAATAATTTTTTTTCCCTGATGTACTTTTAACTCGGTTGTGAATAGATTCATCAGTTCATATGTTTATAGACTTAACATAAGCTGATATGCTGTCAGTCAAAACCCGGACCCCCCCCCTCCCCACCCCCTAATTTCATATAATTTCTTCAGAATTATAATGGTTCGCATTAAACTAAGCTGCCTTTTCATTATTAGTATTAAATCTCCACACCTAATGGGAATAACCTTTGTCTTCCATATTATATCATGCATTACATCATGCACTGCCTGTGTTCCTCCTCTGTGCTCTGCTTATGTGACTTAGTGTGTGTGGGTGGAATTCCTGCAGGCTCCACTGCCGGCTCTTGAGTCCCGGCAAAGTTGTTCTGATGGGCTGAGAGAGTTGCAGGGACACCTTTTTCTGCACCACAGGGGAAGCATGTTGATGAAAGCCTGAGCTGTGACCCAATGAACATGTTGTGACCCTTTCATCACCCACTGGGCCCATGCGCATGAGAGTACAAGCAGTATGCATATATGTGCTGCCATATTTGCACATTCTCACACTACTACGTGTCAAATCCATATACTGGGGGCAAACTGGATGGGTTAGGCCGACACAACCATTCAGTGGCATTACTCAGAAAGCCACACTGACCAATTGCTTTTTCTTTGTCCTCTTTTTAATCAGTTTAACATTCTGTCAGATAATTTGTTTACCTTTAAAAGTCAGGGTAAATGTCAGACATTCCCTGGCAGCTGTTTGCAATCTGTTTCTAATATAATTTACTGTGAAACCACATTCAAACATGGGCAGGCCGGCGGGAGAAGTTAACATTATTGCTGTTTATCTGTGATTTTTTTTGATATTGTGCTTTTTTCCAATTCAATCTGAATTGCCTTACTGGTCGGTGATTCTGCATAATCCAAAATTAATCTATATTATAATATTATAATTGCAGTTAATTGTAACATTATTGTAGCATTAATGCTTATGTGCTGGATCTGATTGTGTTTAATTATGGCCACTGCAGGAGGGAATAACTTAGCAAGTCCATTTTAATATGAACCCAGTATGTGGGACTGATATGATAACAGTAGGGTCCTGCTGTTAAATGTTATTGAATTTACTGTTGACAAATAAGCTAACTTTGTGTTATGAACATTGCATGTTGAGTGTTATCCATGCCGCCATTATGACCTGGTCTAATGAGCACATTGATTTTTTTTTTGAGAACAGAATGTCAGTTGACAGCCTTTGTGACTTTATTTTTAAAAGACCTCTGGAATAAGTCGGCCACTTTCATTCAGGGCCTGAAACGCTTCCGGAGTATGAAAATTGTCTCACTTGTACATCGGTTTCGACAAAATGTGATGTGGGATAAAACAAAAATCTGTCCGGTGTCTCTGAGGATTAGTTTGGGAAACACTGACGACAAAATGGATTAAACTGATTATTTTTGCCATCAGTTGACACACAAAGCCCCATAATAAAAACCAGCATTAACTTGGCTATGTGCTTCATCTTGTTGTCATGCTGGAAGGTGAACCATTGCCATAGTTCGAGGCTGAGTGTGTCCTGGAACCGGCTTCTGTGTACGTGGCCTTGTTCATTTTTTCCTCATGGCCAGCTTCCCAGTCCCTGTTGATAAGAGGCACCCCCACAGCACAATGCTGTCACCACTGTGCATCGCTGTACAGGTAGAGCAACCAGCTGATGAGTGATACCATGATCTTGCCAGACGTTCATTTCAATTTTTGGCGCAAGTCAAACCAGAGCATCTTTTTCCTTTCTGAGTCTTTTAAATTTGGCAAATTAGTTAAACTCCTGGCATGCGCTCATTTGCCTCTTACCCAGAAGAGGTCTCAGGAGTGGCTAGAAGAGACTTGGTAGTTCTGAACCTGTGAACATTTAATGCATTGTCAATTATTTCTATCCTTTTCCCAGATCTTCAGTGAGAGCAATCAGGCAGCGCTCCCAACAAAGACTTTAACAGGGAAACCTAATCCATGGAAACTTATTAAGGTAACAGTTTACTTAAGGCCGTAATTTTAGTAATTTATAAACACATACATAATGCATTATAATGCATTCATAAAGCATTATAAACTTTCCTATAAATATTTATAAAATGGCACAACACATTATAGCCATGTTTATTATGCATTATAACTGCCTTATGAAGCTCTCATCTATATGCACTATAGATACCTTTATAATGCAGTACAGAGCATCAATAATGCTTATGGCAACCTTTGTAATGCATTATAACGGTATCTATAATGCATTATAGTTGACAGCTGCATAAAGCATTCATAATGCATAATACACATGGCTATGTGTTATGCCTTCTCATAAAAATGTATAGCCATGTTTTATATTGCTTCATGAATGCATTATTTGTTTTGAAAATGTTTGTAAATCACTAAAAGCATGGCCTTAAGTAAAATGTTACCCTTATTAATTCTTGTGCCTTAATACTTAACTTTGTCATTCCATTAAAGGCACAAGACACATACAAAATGTAACTTAATTGTAATGTTTCCTTCGGGTCTGTGGTGTTCTGTTGGTAGATTTCCCATGTGAAGTACGCATTGACAATGGTGGTGACTCTAAGTGACTTATATGTGGAGGAAACCAATTGTTTTCAAGCAGATCACTATTGTATGTATATTAACAAAAAATAGCAGAGTATATTGGAAAAGTAAAGCAAACTTTATTTTAAGTGTCTGATTTATTTTTACTTAGAGATTTGAGGAACTTAGTTCAATCTTTTGCTATAACATTTCTGGATAAAAATAAAACTTAAGAATTTACATGAAAAGAACTTGGGGGGAGGTCTTCCAAGAAACAGGATTTTTTGCTTAGCTGGATAACTTGTCGGATGTACTGTAGTCTGAGCTAAATGTAAGTGAATGAAGGTAAAGTCCAGTTTAGCCCAGAGTACCTTAAATCCTACAAGTTATCCGGCTAAGCAAGAAATCGTGCTTCGTGGAACACCCCCAGGAGCTGCCACACACATTATAATAAGAGGTGATCCCCATCTCTTTTTAAATTACACCCACTGAAGTGAATTTATCACAGGTGGACTATAGCTAAGTTCCGGAGGCAATGGCTTGCGGGGTCATTAATATTTATTCAAGTCGGAGATTTCTAAAAGGTCAAAAACATGCTTTCACCTTCTTATTGTGGGGCATCGGGCCTTGCTGTATGCTTATGCAGTTTGCATATTCTTCCTGAAGATCTGTGTCACACAGATTTTCTCCGGGTACTCGAGTTTTCTCCCACAATCCAAAGCACTTAAGCTAACTGCCATTTCTTTATTGCCCATAAAGGATAATCATGTGTGTGAGTACATGTCTGTATGTCACCTGGTTGCTGTTCAGCACAAAGCCAACCCTGTGTTCTGTGCTGCCTGGGATAGATTCCAGGCTTCCCTAAAATCCCAACTATGATGAAGATCGATTATGGAGAATTTTATGTTGATTCATAAAGAATAATTTCAATGTATACAATAAACAGGAATGCTGTAAAGGGGGGGGAGGGGATTAGGATGATTCTGCTGAGTGACAGGGGCCCAAAAAAGCATTGGAACATAGTTTGATTGATCTGCGTTGGAATCGTCCTATGATAGCCTTGGCCTTCATGCTAAGTTTGTTCAGGTGGCTGGTGACACCTCAAATGATGCTACTTCCCCAGCAGACCACGGTGTAGAAAAGCATGCCGGACGCTGTGGGCTAGTGAAACATCCTCAGCAGCTTGCTACACACATCCAAAGACCTGAGTTGTCCTCTCTAACCTTACTGGTAGAGCATCACTATGGACCAGTCCATTGTGCTATTTAAGTGATCCTTCAGATACTTGTAACACCCACACATCCTCCTCCTGGACAGTGATTGGTCTCAGGGGCTCCTTGCAATGCCAGAAGTCCACCACTCACTCATTTCTCTTGCTGATGTTGGTCTGCAGGTTGTTCTCCCTGCACCACAACACGAAGTCCTCCACTTGTCCCCTGTCCTCTGACTCATCTCCATTGTTGAGGCATCCTGCAGTGGTGGAGTTGCCTGAGAACTTCTGTAGATGTAGTAGGTAAACAGGAAAGGTGACAGGACGGTTCCCTGAGGTGGCCCAGGGTTGCTCACCACCATCTCCAGCACACGGTCCAGGAACCTCAGAAACTGTCATCTGTTGGGCAGGATGTCCATGATCTAGGAGACTGTGGGGGGCATCAAGCTGCACTGTCCTGAACTTGTGCCCAAGTCAGAAAGGCTGGATGGTGCTAACGACCTGACCCCGCCTCAGCTGACTCACTGAGGCTCAAAGGTGGGAGGGCTGCACTGGTATCTGAGAGTCAAATCTGTTGAAGAACAGATTCAGCCCATTAACTCTGTCCGTGCCCTCTCCCATCACAATATTTTTAGCCTGCTTGTGGCCGCTGATGGTCTTCATCCCATTCCACACTTTCTTCACACAGTTCTGCTAAAGCTATGTGCTCCAGCATGTCACCACAGCATTTTTTCCCTCGCAGAACTGAATCCCTAGTTATGGCTGCACACACTTGTCCTCCAGACCTGACCAGACCTTCTTCTCATTTAGCTGGGCCTTCAAGCTCTTCGTGATCCACAGTTCGTTACTCGTAAAATCAGTGCATTGTCTCTGTGTCTCTCTGTTATCGAAAAGGAATCAGATACAGTCGGTGATAGAGTGGCCGAATTCCACAATGTCCTAACCATGTGACTCATGAGGTACATTTAAAAATTCTTCATCTGTCTGCATATTAAATCTAAGGTTTTGCACATATATTATTTATTGAAGACGTCGGTTGAAAGACAAACTAA
Organism: Isichthys henryi; assembly: GCA_026776945.1. Classification (NCBI taxonomy): domain Eukaryota; kingdom Metazoa; phylum Chordata; class Actinopteri; order Osteoglossiformes; family Mormyridae; genus Isichthys; species Isichthys henryi. The sequence goes on from JAODJX010000001.1 coordinate 43,580,139, forward strand.
CCGAGCCCTACTGGTATTTTTGTCAGTCTTTTTCCTTTTACTCTGAGTGGCTGCTGACATTTTATGGCTTTGATTAAGCCCGTAAGCTGCTAGAAAAGCATCATTATTCTGTGGAAAGCAAACCCCTTACTCTACTCCCAATTAAATTGGGTGGTGTCTGTGACCTCTAAAGTGCAACATGATTTGATTTCAGCAATTGAAGCTATAGATCTTACTTCTGTTTTGTGCTTCTGCCAAAATAGCGCTGACTCCATTTAAAATATCATGCCCTCGCGAAAACTAATATAAGAAAAAGGCCCCAGAGCAAGTAAGAGAGGAATAAAAATAATGCAAGATACTTTGTTTTTAGATGGAAGTTTCCATTGAGAAAAATGAATTTTCTGATAATAATGTAACGTATGAAACATTGATGACAGTGGAAGTTTAATGGCTTTGCCTTTTCTGATGTCTGGTCTTTCACAATGGTCTCTTGGTCTTTTTAGTATTGCTGTAATCACTTGTTATTGTCAGATTGTTGTCTTACTGTATGTAGGAAAGGCATGGAATATCCAGAGATATCCAGGTCCATTCACCATTTGTTCATACAGGAAAGCCCCAAACGGGGTCCAATGATTCGTAGACTGGAGTTGACATCGATCCCTTTCAGTACTGTAATTATGACATACCATAGATTTCTTTTGCTATAGATGAATTCATGCTGTGGTCTTGCTCTGAATAATAAGCTGTAATTTCAGCATTCCTCTTTGAATTCCATGAGAAGATTTTTAAAAACAGGTGATTAGCACGACTACCTCTGGGACCCCGGATCAAGTCTCCTTGTGTATGGAGTTTGCATGTCCTCCCCAAGTTGTCGTGGGGTTTCCTCCAGGTACTTCAGTACCACCCCCCCCCGAATCCAAAAACATGCATCATCCTGGGTTATTCCCTGCCTTGTGTCCATCGCTTACAGAATAGGCTTTGGGGTACAGGGGATGGATGGATGGTTGGGATCTCTAAAATACCAGTTGAACATATTTATTGGTAGTTTGAGGTAAGCTATTCTACATTTTCTTCCAATTCCTACCGAAGACTGATTTGAATGTGGTTAATTCTTAGCTGGGTCATGCTTGCTTTTTTTTCCATGACACAGCCTCTTAATAAGCAAGGGTGTTTCTTTGACTTCTTGGACAAATTAATTTAACCATTTTGGGGCGGGCTGTCAGCTAACAATGTTATTTCCTAGTGCAGCCTTCACACTATAAATGAGGATGAATCAAACTAATTGTGTTCAGCACACATCACTGTCGCTTTCCTGCCCTGAACTTAATATGACTTCAGAATGGAATCGCACGCATTCAGAAGGAAGAGAACTCTAGGTAGGTACACAGCCTCTGCTTTTACAAGAGATTCATTGTCATAATTATGACTGGTTTATTGAAACAATTTCTTACCAATTATAGCACAAATTTCATACTCTTTACTTTTCTTTTAGCAGTTAAAAATAATAATAATAATAATATAGGCCTACTTATTGTTGTTCATATTTGATCAGAATAAGTTTATCTCAAAATATATAATTTGGAATGTCTTTATATTATTTCAAATGCTTAGATATAGTACAGCTGGATGTTGGATCGTTGTGACACCAGCATCTACCTGTCAAAACATTTTTTGGTTGCATTGAGGTCAGCCGGACTCCTCTTGGCATTAATGAAACTTGTTTCTCATTGCATGCATGCATAAAAACAATCATATTTAGTGAATCAGTATTTCTTAAGCCTTATTTGAAAGCCGACAAGTATCTTGGAAATGGTCACCACAATAAATACCACATTAACGTATGAATTTTCAAATCACATTCAAATTCTTTATCCCATATATTTCATGATCAAATACTTAAATTCCTTTGGTCAGCCAAAGCTACATTTCTCTGCATAAAATCTATCATTTTATAGATTATTTGAGAAACTAGATTTAGTATTACACATGTAAATGTTTTTTGCCATCTCTGGCACGTAAAATCACATTTTTTTCAGGCATGTACAATTCTCAAGAAATATTCATTTCAAATACTATGAAATGAGTCAGTGGTTTTTATGCGGATTTATTGTTAGGGTAATGGTGTCCACTACTGGCAGAAACAGGAACTACAACGTTACGGCCAGTTGCCATCTGCAAAGCGTTCACAGATGTTGGTATAACACATTTCAGTTTTGAAAACTCAAAAGTGGACGTGAGGCGGTGTTAAATTGTTTCTGTATTTAAGTATATACAACAATAGTTGTGAATTGCGCAAATAAAAAATATTGGCACGAATAATTAGGCATATTAATAAAGATTTTAGGCACTGATATTGAAAACACATCAATTCAGCCCTGAATATGGCTTTATGTACGAGTAAGATTTACTGTCAGTGTGGTTTTATATGGACTTTAATACCTATATACCTGATTAAACGCTACATAAACTAAAATTTATATTGAATTTCAATGAAAGATGTGGTGAATATGATTTTAATATTATTAGTAGTAGAAGTAGAGATAGTAGCAGCAGTAATAGATGCATCTCATTTTTCAGTGCTGACAGGGAAATTTCCTGATAATGTAATTGTCTTAGGTCTGTAATGGTAGGTTTATGTCTTACATAAACTTTTCACTGTGTTAGTGGAACATCGGGAAGACCGATGTGTTCGACGAAACGAAACTACACTGGTGTTACACACAGTTTCATCACAATCCCACTAGTAGGTTATTCAGTCACTATTCGGCGTACACCACTCCTTCTCGCTGTAATTTTTCGAAATGCTTACTTTTTTATAACTTACAAACGGCAGATGGCTCTCTCGAGTTTTTCCTGTTTTGACTTTGAACATTTCAAATGATCATAATCTACATTAGAATCCACCTTCGGTTCGATGTATCATGTAGTGTGAAGGTCATCGGGTTTATTTCAGCAGCCGTTATTTCTAAAAGGAAAATAAATAAAATATAAATATCAGGAACATAAAGAGACGTAGGGATGCCTCTTAATACAAATCGTGATCAGCCTACTTAGACCAGAGTCCTGAATATGTTAATTAAACGATTAATTTTAACTCTGAATACACAGGCACTGCCCCTGCTTCTGAAATACGTGGATAAGTTCAAATTCCCGTTCAAATGCTTACAAGTTGTCATGTTTTATAATATATCTATGCATCATATCGATAGATCTATAACGGGTGCAGTTTTTAATGATCTTTCTCGCTCTAAAAATGGAACAGTATGTAAGCGAATGGAGATACCCGCCGGTCCTTCAGGCTGTGATGAATAATATAACGTAGAACTATTATAGGCTTACGATTGCTTATTGCATTGCTCTTGGATTCATGTGATTATGCACGTATGAAATTGAAGCCTTCTTAAAATTAAGGGGATTTCAACTTCTTTTTCAATGCAATAAGATTATTATTATTATCATTATTAAGTCAATATTCTATAACTGGAAAAGTTACGCGTGGCATTATACAACACGTATTTCTACTTGAAATATAAACGCGAGACACGATCAGTTCCACGTTATTGATTTTAAATGCTTATTTTAAAACAATCTTAGGATTATTTGTGCGACCATTGTCATCGCCCCGCTTCGCGTCCTTACCAACGCCCAGTGCAGTGTGTGACAGTCTCAGCGCTTCTCTGTTATGATCACGTTTCAGTGGGGGCGTTATAGTCTTGCACAGCTGAGGTTGGCTTACAAGTGTTGAATTTTACTACCAGCTCACACCATAACCAGAGTGCATTTCTTGAAACAAAGGTTTTGGGGGGGTTTTTTAGCTGCGATTAACCGAAGAACGGCTGTTATTTCCCCTGAAATCATGGCAAAGGAGGAGTAAGTCGTTAAGACTTGTTGATACGCAGGATGCATTGATCTATAAACTGAGACGAAAAGCTGGTGTCTCTTTTCTGTAGCGCAGGAGTCAGTGCAATACAAGCGAAATGTTATGCCTGGAAAAGGGAATTGTGTACAAGATCACTGGATCTGCTGCTTCGGTTACCTTCGGAATAGTTGACGATGACCGGTTTAAAACGACTTGGGGACCTTCTTAAGTTTGTTATTTTTCTTGCATCTTGCTGCCACGCTGGGCAGACGTCATCCTTACAACACCGTGGCTTTTCATTTTTTGGTCACATTTTCATTTGATGTAACATTCTCGTGCTTTTTTGGGGGGGGAGGGGGGGGGAGACCCGTGATATTAAGTTGCTGAAGCGTAAATTACAGCGCGTTATTTACGGCGAGCCAAATGATGATTGATGATCAGTGATGCTGGGATTCCGGCTTTCACCTATGGCTTGTCAAAATGACGGACACTGTCAAGATGAATTAGAGCGCTGGCTAACAGTCATCCATTTTACGGAGGGTGACATGCATTGATAAACTTGACTATGAGAGCCGAAACAAACGACGTAATTTGACAGCCGCACCTGGAAGCCAAGCGGACGTCCTTCACGGGAAAACACACATTAAAAATCATCTCTGTTTCTCTTAACACCAAACTGCACACTTAGGGGCTGGAAGCTCTGAAACCTCTTGATTGATAAGGACAGAGGAGACAGTGGGAAGATGCAAAAGTACCAGACAATATGGGATTTAAATTAGATTCTTGGTTGTAGTCCCCGTTTGACATCAATGGAAAACGATTCTGCTAAATTAAAAGCCCGAAAAAACAACGTGAAGGTATAAGTAATTCTCTGTCATCTCATTGTTTTTTTTTTTTACGTTTTTGGGGACTCTTAGCTACGGGGTGTTTCCCCGGTGAAGATTAATATCAGTGTTCCGAACCGCCGCCGACTGTGTGGCGTTAACGCATTTGGAAGTATGAAAACACATCGTTTAATAACGCATTTAAAATGCACTCTTCGGACTTTATCAAAAGGAAACAGTCTGTTTAACTGATAGATCAAAGGTCATTTAGACAAAATGGGACAGTAGTGAAGCACCCGAACAAAGGTGGTTGTTTGTGTTGGACGCTTTGTTTGAGGCGGCGGACAGCTGTGTTTTCTGAGACATGGCAGCGGCGATTGCCAGCGGTTTAATCCGGCAAAAGAGGCAGGCTCGGGAGCAGCATGTAGACCGGCCCTCCACTCACAGGAGGAGGAAAAGCCCCAGCAAGAATAAGGGTCTCTGCAACGGCAATCTGGTCGATATCTTCTCCAAAGTGAGAATCTTCGGTCTCAGGAAAAGAAGACTACGGAGACAAGGTGTGACGATCAGTACTTTAAGTAACAGAGCACAAGTAATAATAAATACATAAAAGCAACTATAAATCAATTTATTAAGCATCCTTTTGATGTTCATCGGTGAAAAATATAACGCATTTTATTAGCTGGTTAGGCTATATGTCCTTGGGACAGTTACTGTACAGTATGCACGTTTGATAGAATAGTGCGATATAGTTTCCATAACAGAAATCCAGTGATTTTGCAAAAAAAATATTTGCAAAAGTGGGTTTTGTACGTTATATGAAGAAATTGTTAAAGAATAACGAATTCCATTTCTAGATGAAATAGCTTGTTTTGATAGTATTACTAGAACTTATGGTAAGAATGTTACTCCAATCTTCTCAGTCATAAATTCTTATATTAGTCTTTCTCTAGCCAGCTGCAAATAGATTAATGAATGTGCCATTCACACGGTATTTCAGTTATGTAGGTAAGTTCAGTCAGACGTGCCAAAGTCTATCTTTCTAAATGCAATGTCTGTCCTGATAAAACTAGGGTATAATAAATGTTTGTTTTTGAGATTGTATCAGATATGCAGCAGGTGTTGTACATGTTGCAGAAATTATTGCTGTTGTCATTATTGTCATTGATGGCGTTGCTGTTGCTTATTGATGTTGCAGTTGCTGTTTATCTTATTACACTTATGAAATGATGCGATTATCATATAAATCGTACTCAGGTTTACACCACTGTTAGAATTCACTTAGAACTTGGTGGAGGAGTAGTGGGTGATCGAAACAGTCAGTCTTACAGGTTTTTCCATTTTATCCTTGTTTAGTTAATATCACTTGGAATGGATGCTTGACAGATATTAACCAGATGTAATGCTGATTGTACATCTGACAGTGACAAGGCTGACAGCTGCTAATTATGTTCACATAGTAATGTTTGCTTTGGTGCAAGCCTACTACAAAAAGTACATTCTTTCATTTCACAGTTACATGTTAGTATTAATGGTTGAAACTGACACAAAACACTGAAAAATGGCATTTAGCTTGTTTACAGCAATACTTTACGTGTCACTAGAACAGATGAAAATTAAAATACTATTTAAATTAAAAATCTTTTATCAATCATGGAAAAGCAGTAATGCTTTGTTTAAAAACAGATACATTATAATACACATTTTAAGAGTGCCAATAGGAGACTTGGTGTGATAAGTTGTATTTATCAATAATAATATTTCATCCCATACTGTATATACCTTGGTTCCAGTGAGAGGTATCAGAAGGGGCTTTTTGCGCAAATAAATTAAAAGTAAAAGATATAGCAAATATGTTGAGAAACTCAAGTGATGAATCATCCTGTCAGTGTATTGACAAACGTATAAATGCGTAACGGCCATTTTAGTTCAACCAGTGACTATTACTGCCCTGTACTTCATGGTGCATAGGATTTTGTTTTGAATGGTTTTAGGTTTCTGTATCTAACAAATTTAAACCATTAAGATTATAACAAATTCTAAGTTTACATTAAAATAGATTTTTTTTTTTTTTACAAATGGTAATTGGGGGTCTAATTATATTGGAAGTGTAAGTTCAAAGGCTTGTTTCGAGTTGACTGTGGGCCATCTGGGATTTACTTCTGAATCTCAATTCTCATGAGGATTCATTCTTCGATATATTTTAACAAAAGTTAGCAGAAGCAAAAGAAAGCAATCATGTGTACTGAGAAATATAAATGGTTTTAGTTATGACCCTCCAAGGCATTTTCGTGCAAATATACCTGGATTCAACATTTATAGGCAGAGAAATGTGAATGTGGGGAAAGGTGGGACTATTGCAGACCCTAAACAATTTGGAACCTAATTTGATGGGTCTATGTTAGGAGCCCAATAAGATATGATTTCATGGGGCCCAAAATCTCTAGCGGCTTCCGTGTTTATAGGATATCAAAACAGTGTGAAACAGGAGTAGCTTGTATTTCTGTTACTAGCGGTTGTTAGTTGGAAATATGAAGCAGAGAAGGGTATCTTTGATCTGAGGAATGTAGTAAGATTAGGGTTAGTTACACAAGGTATCACATTTATCATCGCTGAACTTCTTTCAGAGCTGAAACAATCAGACACAGGTCTCTCTGTAACGCTGACAAAAATGTCCAGCAAGTGACATTAATGGTCTTTAACTTGAATGCTATAGTGACTAGATATGATAGATTGCTCAGCGCTTCTCCTAGAATTGGAAATACAATTTCTTTTTGAATATTACATTGTACTTTTTCTATGGTACTGCGTGGACCTTTCACTTTACAATCTCAGGTGCTTATACTGGAAACAATGTTTCACTGTCAATTGGTTTGCTTGTAAATTGTTGTATATGAACATATGAATATGGCATATTATTCTACTGAAAGGAACCGTCTGTCTGGTGAATTATGACACAGTGTTGAAAGGATACAGTAGTTGTTTTTTTTTTTCAATCTGTAGGCTTCTAAAAAATTGTATTATCTTTAATGTTTTGCAATCACTGGGCGGTCACGTGAAGGAAATTGAAATTGCGGGTAGATTCCAAAGACCAGAAAGATTACAAGTGGCATCCGGAGGAAAGCTGTGAATGTTTAATCAAAATGTGCCCCATATTGTTTTTGTTCTAAAATATGGAACCATTATGAAAAGATGGCTGCTACAGTATAGCCAGCATACAGACATGTGACTGTACTGTATACAAACGTAATGAGCAGTTTACGAAATAATACTAGACTTTATATTTCAGAATTGCATTTGAGAAGAAACGTAAGAACAAATGTAAACCAGACTCTGTGTTGATAAATATCAGATATGTAAATGCAGGAGTATCTCCATGGAAACAGGAAGGTAGGGGAGGTATCTAGACTGGAAAAGCCCCTCTTGTGTTCCAGAAATGGTGAAAGTGGGTCAGTCCCATCTTATGTTTATGCCTGCTGCTGTGTGCAGCAAAGCGTGTCCTTTCTGTATAATGGTTAGCTTTGCCTTTTGGGAGTCTGT
>JAODJX010000001.1:43602743-43633209 GCA_026776945.1 Isichthys henryi
GGGTTGCCTTACCATGGCACACAAACACATTTACATCTTAGGGATTTCTTCAGCTTTCAAGGTCACACTGACTGGATCCGGAATTGCCCAAAAGGCTTAGCAAAGGACAGGGATGACATTTAAAGGAGATTTAAACATAGTTGGTGAAAATTTTCATTTAACCTCCCTTTACATTTTACATTTTGAATGCTAGTCTGGCCAAGTGTGTATTTTTCTCCAGGAGAAAAAAATTATATTTCCCATTTCATTCTTCAACATTATATAATTGTATATATTTTATTGTAACGTCTTTCAACATATCATGTAATCAGTTCTACATTTTCAGTGTAATGCTGCATATATTGACATATATAATATTATTACCAGTATATTCTTGACCAGTAAAGCCCTTTTAAGTATTTGAGCCAGGTTGGTAATATATGTCAAGTTCTTAGGCTTTAAATTTATATAATTCAAACTCAATTACCAGATGAATTTCACACTGCTATTTTTCTTTATAAAAAAAGACAAATGGTTGTTTTGATAAAATGAAAAATGCATCGGTGGAGAGTAGCAGTCTCACAGCAAGCTGCAAGGGTTGGTTCTATCGCTTAACCCGTTTGCTTGAAAAAATATCTTCATACAAAAGGATTTAACGTTTTCTTTGGTCCGGTACAATTTAGGTTGGCGTATATAATGTCTTTCAGGTCCGTGACAAGTCAGGTCAACAATTTGAGACTCTTTTAGTGATCAGATCTTGAGTTGTGGCCTCAGTCTGGGGTTGTGGGGGCAAATTGTGATCTAGGTTACTCAGCACATGGCATAGTGGTTTTGGCAGGTAGCTCCACTTTAGTGCTGACCTACCTGGGGGTGAGGGTAAGGAAGAAGATGACTCATTCAGCATGTTATCAGCCAGGAGTCCTGCATCAGGAGAGACCCGGTCGGCCTCAAAGATGCTTCAGACCGTACCCTCTAGATGAGAAGAATGGATATAGAGACCACACACCACTTTGTTGTAGGCTGGAGCAAGGCTGAGCACCATGCAAAACTGAGCTTTTTTTTTTCGCTAATCCATCTTAATGTATGCTAAGTGATGTAAGCTAATTCTGTCAGTTGTATATTGTCAAACAGTTGAGTACGTTTATAACTGTGACTCTTTATGAACAACTGGATGGTTGAAACCAAACCTTGGTCTGGATTTTTACAGTCCGGACCTGAACTCTCCAGCCCTTGCATACAGTACTTTACCCAGGCAGTCACATGTACATTTTGTCTTTTTGCACCCTGTTTCTACCTCATTTCATGTTCAATGTCACTGCAAAATTTCAGCAAAAATACTTAGAAAAATAGACATAAAATGAGCCTTTGTTACATTATTCTTTAATCTCCCCAAATACATCTTGTGATTTAAACCAGCCTTAGACTCACGGTGCTGAATGCTTGGGGAGATGCTCTGCTGATGACTGTAAACTGGACTGGCCAGTTCATTAGTTATCTGTGACACCTGAGCTCAGGCCAGACCATATGACAGTTCCACTGCGTTAGCCCTTAATTGCCGCTTGAAATAATCCTTGAAATGAGCAGCTGTCCTTGAGTTTGCACAGCTAAAGCAAGAGCTGGATTTTTCGACATCTGCTGTAATCATTACTAGCTCACCTGAGATAAGAAGGCACTGAGCTACCAGTCTTTGGATAATGATGTACCTTTAAAGGCTCACAGTTAATTTTACATGCCAGATTGAATCTTAATTTTAAAGAACAAAGGGTAACACTTTACTTAAGGCCTTATTTTTAGTTATTTCTAAACACATTCGTAAAAATAATAATGCATTCAGAAAGCATTATAAAGATGCCTGTAAATATTTATTAAAAGCCATAACACATTATAGCCACGTGTATTGTGCATTATGAATGCTTTATGATGCTCTCTTCTATAATGCACTATAGATACCTTTATAATGCATTATAATGGTTGGTATAAGCATTAAGGATGCTTTGTACTGCACTATAAAGGTGTCTATAGTGCATTATAGATGAGAGCTTCATAAGGCAGTCAAAATGCATAATATACCTGGCTATAATATATTATGCCTTTTTATATTTATAGCCATATTTATAATGCTTTATGAATGCATTATAATGCATTAAATTACTAAAAACATGCTCATAAGTGCTATTGAACAAAGATATTTCATAGTACTCAAATATGAAAGTAGATTTCTAGTGTTTACTTGACAGTTACAATGCAGATGCTTTGCCTCAGCATTTGTCAAGATTTTATTTTTACTGTACATTACTCTGAATTATTTGATAATATTTAGATTACTCTTGGATTTGTTTAGGTGTGTGTATAGGGGCATCGATGGAATAATGTTTGCACAATAGGGTGCACCTGGTTCTACGAAATGGCTTCACATTCCGTGGCCATTATAAGATCTTGCTGAGTAATCACCAGATCTAATGACTCTTACAAAATGGCTGCCCATACAAACAAATATTGTACACTGTGGGAGCATATTGAAACGATCTTTCTCCTCCTGTTAAACCATTTGGATGTAATAAATAGAGTGAAAGATGGATCATCAGACCATATTACGTTTTTTCATTGCCTGCAGATCCAGGTTTGGTGCCCATTACGACAGGTTAATGCATATTTGTTGATTTGGCTTTGGATACAGCTGGGTTCTGAAAGGCACTTTTGCTATTCATTATAGTTCTGAGAAGCTCATGGCATTTAGTTTTTGTTTTGGGACTGAGGCACAGAGGTGCTGATTCAGTTCTGTGGTTGTTTTCGAGACCTTCCTCTATTGACATTTAGCAACATTGTGACATTTTTAAATGTCCATCATCTCCTGTTGGTTCCTGTGTTTCCTCTTTCTCCATGTTGAAGATATTCTGTCATGACTGTTCCCTGTGATGAAGTCATTTAGTAGTTTTTATGACCAAGTCACCAGTATTAAAGACAGCATTTTGGCCTTTTGGAACATCATTAATTTGACAAGTCACATATAATGGTGCTGATTGTCATACCTATTATATACAATAGCTACATACTGTTAACTGGCATTTAATCTGATATGACTCACCTTTGTAACTGCATTTGTAATTCTGATTGATTTGGTTTAAAGTCCTTTTAATGTGGTGTTTCAGATTTTTTTTTGGTCCAACCCAATACATTGGCAGATAATGTTCTTTTTCATTGACCTATGTGGGATGCTGTAAGCGTTCATTTGTGTAAAGCCTAAATTACCACGTTCAGGTAATCATCAATGACATAAACCTGCTTCATCAACATTTTCAGTTTCGTCACTTGATATGACCTTCATCCATCCATCCATCCATCTCCTACCGCTTTTCCGGGTCAGGTCGTGGGGGCAGCAGTCTAAACAGGGAAACCCAGACTTCCCTCTCCCCAGCCACTTCGTCCAGCTCCTCTGGGGGAATCCCGAGGCGTTCCCAGCGTGTCCTGGGTCTTCCCCGGGGCCTCCTCCCAGTGGGACATGCCCGGAACACCTCACCAGGGAGGCGTCCAGGAGGCATCCTGACCAGATGCCCGAGCCACCTCATCTGGCTCCTCTCGATGCGCTCCACCGTTTTCCGGCTGAGGTCTTGGGTTTGGAGATGGTGATTTTCATCCCAGCCGCTTCTCACTCGGCTGTGAACTGCTCCAGTGAGAGGACCCTGCCGAGAGTATAGAGCTGGTCCACCCCCGAATAGACTTTACCAAGGAGGCTGAGGAGTGTGAACCCTCTATAGTTGGAACACACTCTCCGGTCCCCCTTCTTGAAGAGGGGGACCATCTGCCCGGTCTGGCAATCCAGAGGCACTTCCCTCAGTGTCCACGTGATGCTCTGGATGTGTGGACATAGGACAGCCCTGCAACATCCAGAGCCTTGAGGAACTCCAGGTGGATCTCATACACCCCCGGGGCCCGGCCACCGAGGAGCTTTTTAATCACCTCAGCGACCTCTGTCCCAGAGATACGGGAGCCCACCCCCAAGTCCTCACTGAAAGGCGTGTCGGTGGGATTGAGGAGGTCTTCGAAGTATTCCTTCCACCGATCCACAACGTCCCGAGCTGAGGTCAGCAGCGCACCATCCCCACCATAAACAGTGTTGATGCTGCACCGCTTTCCCGCCCTGAATCGCCGGATGGTGGACCAGAATCTCCTCGAAGCCGTCCGGAAGTCGTTGTCCATAGCCTCGCCAAACTCCTTTTTTTTTGCCTTCATCTTGGCCCACTGGTACTCATCAGCTGCTTCTGGAGTCCTACAGGCCAAATAGGCCCTTCTTCAGCTTGACAGCATCCCTTACCGCCGGTGTCCACCAGTAGGTTCGGGGATTGGCCACAGCTCCGGTCAGCCGCCTCCACAATGGAAGCGCAGAACATGTCCCATTTGGACTCAATGTCCCCCGCCTCCCCCAGGACATGGGAAAAGAACTGCCGAAGGTAGGAGTTGAAGCTCCTTCTGACAGGGAATTCTGCCAGACGTTCCCTGTAGACCCTCTCTATACGCTTGGGCCACCCAAAGGCGAAGGGAGGCTACCCTCTCATCCACCGCAGTAAACTGCAATGCGCAGGTGCCCAGCCAGGGGGCAATAAGTATGCCGACCCTTGCCGGCACCTCTCCCCGCGAGCAACTGCAGAGTGAAAGAGGATCCAACCACCAAGGAGACTTTTCCCAGAGCCCAGGCCATGCGTCAAGATGAGTCCGACTATATTTAGTCGGAACCTCACAACCTCGCACACCAGCTCAAGCTCCTTCCTTGCCAGAGAGGTGACATTCCATGTCCCTAGAGCTAGCTTCTGCAGTCGAGGATCGGACCACCAAGGTCCCCGCCTTTGGCCACTGCCCAATTCACACAGCACCCGACCCCTATGGCCCCTCCTACAGGTGGTGAGCCCATTGGAGGGGGTACCCACGTGCCTTCTTCAGGCTGTCCCCAACCAGGCCCCATAGGTGCAGTTCTGGCCACCAGGTGCTCACCATCCGGGCGAGGGAAAACGTGTATCCCTGATGTTTCTCAACATAAGGGGTCTAATGACCCGCACTTCGTCTGGTTCCTCACCCAGGACCTGTTTGCCTTGGGTGACCCTACCAGGGGCATAAAGCCCCAGACAACATAGCTCCCGGGATCATGGGAACATGCAAACCCCTCCACCAGGATAAGGTGTCGGCTCCAGGAGAGGATATGACCTCCAGTCAAATTAAATTTTTCCACTGGGTTAGGAGTATAGCTCCCAGAATCTAGCATTTTTTTTCATGGATTAAGCCTTTATGCTGACTGCAATAATAAGCACTTTTTTTTGGCAGATTTTTCTCGGTAAATTGCCCCCCCCACTCCCATCTACCTATAAACAGCATTTGTCCCCACCTCCCTCCCTCCAATTTGGAAATGCTGCACCTACTTTTTCCTAATCTAGAGAGGAGGAGGAGATGGAAGAAGGTTATTATACCTGCCTGAATAACTGCTTCGGCCCAAGGTCAATTATGATTGCACATTCCAAGTACTGTAGGCTGAGATGCATGAAATGGACAGAGAAGCGATCGCACTGTTACAAAGAAGGGGGTACAGAGTGATGGTACTTTTTTTCATGCAGCTGAATTTCCTCTTTGGAACCAAGGCTGGATTTCAGATGCTCTTATGGTCTATATGACATTTTTTATGGTTGAACAGGAAATTGAAAAGATTCTTGATCTGTGAATCGAATCATCCATCCATCCATCCATCCATCCATCCAGATTCTACCCACTTTTCTTAGGCAGGGTCTGGGGGGGTGACCATGCAAATGGGGGCACTAGGTCAGCATACAGTACACCTGGCAGAGATGCCAGGAGAACTGCAGTTTGATCAAATATACTGGACAGAGAGAATTTCTTTAATTGTTTATTTAAATGGTCATATTGGCTACAAAAAGTCAGTCATGTGTCACTTTGGCTGCAGAGCGCAAAGGGGGTATATATGTGCATTGCTTAATAACATGAGAGAGGCCTTTATTTCCCAAGGCAGATACAGAGAAATTGTTGCTCTTAAAGTAATTATATAAATGATAAAATATACTAAAAACAGGCTTTTCCCTCATATAATTTGTTAACTGAGATGCCAGACTAAGCTCCACATCTAGCTGTTTTCACCCAAGTGTTCTGCAGTTAGATTTGATTGCAGATGTTACTTCAGCAGTACATTGGCTTTGTTTACACAGTATGTGCAAGAATTCAGTAAAGAATTTGCTATTTATTAGAATGCTTAGAACTCCATTATTATTTACCTAATTCAAATTTATCAACCACAAAGCTAAAAGACATGTTAATCAAACATGTTTCAGTTCATATGACATCTTTGCGGCAGACTGGTCTTTGAAGTGTGCAATGTCCAGGTCACACAGTGCCATAGTCACATGACCTGGTGTCATATCCAGCACATTATTATAAGAAAAATTCTATGGATTGATGGCAAGTCAAGGAGTGGAGCACTTATTTTCTAATTGAAAAAAAATGATGATGTGACCCCTACGCCTTGTCTGGGTTTTCCCCCGATTCCCTTATGTTGCTGTTAGTGATGCATGATACTGTTGTATTGAAGGTGGTTGGCCAGGGTGATATTCTGTTCAAAATAGATCCTGTCCAGATTATGAAATCCCATCTAGGTACAAGCAACCCAGTATGTAAAGGGAAAGGTGTTTAAAATCGCAAGCAAACCTACACTCTAAATATGTGTGTTGGCTTCATAGCTACGTTTTGCTTGGCAAAACCTTCTGATTTTCCATGCTGTCGCAAATTCCTTAATGTCTGAAAGAGCTAATAATGCCTTCATGCAAGTGTAAGCATATGTTTTTAACATTATCTAACTACACAACATTACAGTATGTAACTATAACATTATAAACTACAATCTACATGCTCATCACCTTTTGGTAGACAATGGCAAAAGTCGAAAGTTCATGTCTAGAAAGTACAAATCCAGACCAAGTTTTTATTTCAATCAACCAGTTGAGTTCTCTGTGACTACGACTCTTTATACTTGACTGGCTGGTTGGAGCAAAATCTTGGGTTGGATTTGTACTTTCTGGACCTGAACTTTCTACCTCTATGGTAGCCACCTTTTATACCCTTATGCGACCAGGAACCTGTACATTGGCCTCAGTTTAAGGCATTTGTTTCCCAAGGAGACAAAAATTAGACTTTAATCCTTGAGGCAGACAGTTTCACTTTAGCACATGACCAGCTCATGCAACTCATGCGTAAAAGAAGCAAAATGAAAGATATATGTAACTCACAATTGTGAATTCACAGTTCTGTGATACTGGGAGGCATGTTAAATATACTATTAATAGATACTTGAAAATTATAATTTGAATGAAACTGTTATCTTTGGGGTGATGCAGTGGTTAGCACTGCTGCCTTGTATCAAGAAGGTCCTGGTTTTGGTTCAGGGTCCTTTCTGTGTGGAGTGTGGATGCCCTCCCCCTGTTCGTGTGGTTTTTTGTCGGGGGCTCTGGTTTCCTCCCACGTTCCAAAAGCATGAAGGATAGGTTGATTGGTGAGCCTTAATTGGCCCTATAGTTTTGTGAGTGTGTGTGTGTGTGTGTGTGTGTGCGTGCGCCCTGTGGTGTGTTGGCACCTGCCCGCGGTTGGTTCCCGCCTGTGCCCATTATTCCCGGGATTGGCTCCGGACCCCACCGCGACCCCAGTTGGGATTAAGCGGTTTCAGAAAATGGGTGAATGTCATTTTCTCTTATTTTTACAGTTTTCAACCGATTTTGTACATATTGTTGGCTAATGAAATATAGTTACTGAGATAATCACAATTAATTTCAAGGGACATGTAATAAGACATACTTTAAAGATATTGAGCAAAATATAAGATAAAAATTGATGATATAAATGTTCTGTCACCCAACACACACTGTTATGTATTTAAATACTGCTGTTTTCGACGTCACTCAAATCCCCTGGCTAGTTAAACCTAAACTGTAAATGCACTTTGGATCGTAGTTGAACTACTCGCCAATGAAAGGGGTGTTAATAACTGCTGCTACTTGTACTGTAACACGTCCTTGCATATAATATATGAATCTTCCCTTTCACCCACAATGCAATAACAGCAAAATGTATGACCAGCTAAAAATGCACTGGCACTGGATTCATGCATATCTCTTAAGCACCCTTAAAAATGCACAGTGCCCGAAATTGCAAATGAGGAGAAATGAACATCAGTATAAGAGTACAGGAGAGGCACAGACCGTCGCCTGAGTCATGACTAAGGTGGAAACAAATGGGATGGTCAAATAATTTTTGTGCTTTTGTTTTGCAGGAGCTCTTCACACCAGAATGTAAGTTCAAAGAGTCGGTGTTTGAAAACTACTATGTGATCTACTCGTCCATGTTGTACAGACAGCAGGAGTCCGGCAGGGCTTGGTTCCTGGGTCTCAATAAGGAGGGCCAAGCCATGAAAGGAAATCGAGTAAAGAAAACCAAACCAGCTGCTCATTTTCTGCCCAAGCCATTAGAAGGTAAATCTACAGTTTTATATAAGATTGTGGTGGCTCTGTTTTCCATGCATCTATTTGTCTGGCTGTCATCTAAACTCTGATCAGTATAAATGGTACACGATGGAAGAAACAACTGCAATTCATACTGAGGTGCAAAGCCCTACTAAGTATTGCAAAATAGGTATTAATAAGAATGATCTCCAGACCCGCTGCAACCCTCAATAGGATATATAGAAAATGGATGGATGGTTGGATGGATAATCAACATTGTTTACATGTAAACACACTAGCAAATAAAACCTGGAAACATACAACCTAGGAAGGGCTACCTCTGCATGCACACGGTGCTCCTACTGGCTAGTCTGGCTTTGTAGGGTGTCACACAGCTGCATGCAGAACGTATGTGAACATGACAGACTTGCTTATAATCCCACTATTAAGTACCACTTCCAACTGTAGGATGAATTATGGTTGTTTCTGCAGTGACGTGTCATTTATATTGATCCATAATGCACTGGTGCACTTGTAAAGCGTGCTCCTGTGTAAGTACGCTGTCAGATATTAATGGTTCACAACAGTGTTATAGCTGCTGGCTTCCCTCCCCAAGTTTGATGCGTAGCCATTATTTAAACATGAAATAAGGAGTGAACTGCTGTCGCGACTCGAAATTCTAGAATCCACATTTATTTCAAAGTAAAAACAGGACAGCTGTGTACTATGTGGATCTCCAGAGAAGCTCTTTATATCAGTGACGGCGTGTGGATCCATGACGGATGTTTATCCTTTTGTTCTGACTAGAAAGTGCAGAAGACTTAGTAGTGATGTTAGGCTGTTAGGTTATTCATTCTCACCAAAATGATAAGAAAATGCAGAAATAGCTGTAGCTATACAGTAGTTAATTCAGTAATAATAGGGAATGTGGGTAATTTCTGTATAGTTGCATTGCTTAATTTTGCATAATTTGTTGGATCGTTCCATAGCTCATCACAAGTTATGAAAACTTATTTGATTATGAGTATGAAATCGTCATTAATGGTGCAATTAGGCACGATTTTATTAACCTACTGAATGATTCTTCTGAAAAGCAGACAAAAATTCTCAGTTGTGTTATGAATTAAATGTAGTGAGGCTTTTAATAATGATTCAAATAGATTTCTTTTAAAATGTGAGTTAATAAATCGTGTTAGACTATCAGTAATACTGTATATTTTTGATGTGTTGTATTTGTAACTTTGTCTATTGAGTATTATATACAAAAAGCTGAACTCAATAAAAAAGTGAAACACAGATATATACCGGTACTTTCACTTGTAATTTTCACCGGTAAACAATATGCTGAGTGTAGGCGTGAAGAATGCAGCCATGTTCTACAGTATATTATTTCCTTGATAGCTGTGCTGAAGCAACTATTAAATTCTGAAGTGTTGAGAGTTTGTGCCAGGTTGTATGTGGTGGTGTTGTGATTTTAATGAGGCGCTATGGCTTGGTTGTAATGTGGTATTTCTGTCCTCACTTCCCCTGTGCGTTCCTTGCAGTCGCTATGTACAGGGAGCCATCGTTGCATGATGTTGGAGAAACCGTCCAGAAAGCAGGAGTGCCTCCCAGTAAAAGCACAAGTGAGCCTGCAGTAATGAATGGCGGAAAACCTGTCAGCAAGCCGACTAAAATGACATAGCCGGACCTGTGGATCTATGCTGACACTTTGGAATGGTTTCCCCCGGCCAGAAAGACTTCCTTCCATTCGTGGGTCAGGTTCAGGCAAACCTCCCAGTTCACCTCCTTTCAACATGTCTCGTCACTCGTGGATCGATCCAGAAGTCCGAGTTCAAGTAACCTGTGAGGAGAGACAATTGGATAGATTCACATTGAATGCCCTACCGGAAATGGAATGCCTTTTCAGTATGCTCTGTAACTGTGACAATCCATAATAATGATGTAACTCACAGTCCCAAGTGAAAGCTTGCCTGCCGTTTACATGTAGTCTCCCATTTGAGCCCAACTGCAGCAGAATCCATATTATTCAAATATATTTTCTATACCGCACTACACTAGCTATGATCTGGGTAAAATGCTTTTACAAAAATGGACTGTGATCCTTTATACCCTTAAAGACGTTCTCTTCCTCCTACACGTCTCTCACTTTTTTTTTTTGCCATTTTCACTAGATATTTCTCATTCATACTCACATACACTAACTCACATGCAAAACCATAATCACCAACACGTACTGTACGACATAACAAAAATCCCATGGCTCATGTTATAAAAGGTAACGTAATTCTTATCAGTGCTTCGCTATTGATCCCACTGATTAAGAGAAGCTGCGGGCTGGTCAAATTGCTCCTAAGATTGGCGCTAAGGAAGCATTAATATGCCTATGGCATTCAGTACAAAGGGCATCGACATGTCTGGAGTGCTTTATAAGTGGCGTACACATATCACACCCCTATTGCCCTTGCGGAGACGTTAGCCTCGCCCAATAAACAGGAAACTGTGTTCTGTTTTCCTTACTCTTCGTTGTAGAGCAAGGGCTCTAGGAAAACCTATAGGCCTTGTAGGTCCATTGTAGATCCCAGCCCATTTATCACGCGCTGACTTCTCTGAACAATGGGCTATGCTTGTGGCAGCTGAACGGGCCCGGCAACAGCCATTTACGAAATGTCTACTTTAGTCAACGTGGAGAACGGCTGGATGTAAGTAGATGCCATTACTACTGGCTGCATCCTTATTTTGTTCAGCAAAGCATGGGCAAGGTTAGTGTTGTGTTACCTTCTTGCAGCAGCAATGCAAGGGATACCTTATATTACAATGTTTTCACTGTATAAAATAAAAACGAGACCTAATTTTTAACGACTAGCCATTACGATGTATATGAGAGGATTTACCTAGCTCAGCATGCAGAGTCGAGTACTTCTCATATTGGCCTAGTATGTGCCTGTGCAGGCCCCTAACCCAGCATGCAAAAACATGAACCCAGTCATTGCTGGGTTAAAGGTGCCTCACCATCAGTCCACACTCAGTAGGAATAGTAGCATATTCAATTGACTTCATATTTTGTCCAGTTTGCTTATAATATTAATCTTTCAGTTTCTCAGTTTGAAAATTTTATACATTGGTAACAAAGATGTCTTACAAGAAAATTATAATATTTAGCATTTTTTTCACTGTGACTACAGATTTATTCCAGAATCAGGAGGTAATTCTCGGCTTTTTGAATAATCTCTGGCAGTTCGATCAGACTCCATGTTTATTTCTTATCCGCTTTTAAGAAATACGCATCACTGATAGATTTCAACCAGCATGTATCTGTTTCATGGACCAAAGTTTAGAAAATGAGAGCGAACTGTTTTGTTTCTTTAACCTCATTTGTATTTAGTTCCAAATTAAATTGACACCACACTATAAAATGATAGTATTCACCAATTACAAGTGGAAAATCTTCTTTCACCTTTGTTTAGAGACATTTTCTGATTATTTATTCTATTGCAGATTTTCTGAATCAATCAGCAGAATTAAAACCAAACTTTTCTTGCTTCAGCGATTTTCACAATAGACATAATGGACTGAAGCTATGCTGTTAAATTGCAAATATATTGATTCGTTTTGATATTTATTACTCTGTAGACCTTGATTTTTAGGAGATACTGAAGCACATTAGCTAGAGCTGAATACTTGTCTGCACTAATGCGGTTATACACTGTAGTACGCCTCTAAAAAAATTTGAGTATAATGATTTAAATCAGTTTAGGGTTGGTGCCCTTCATCCACATGAAAATCATACTTCTTTAGTCAGTAACCAATAAACTCTACATGCTGGGCTATGTTTGCCCTGCAAACCAGATGACTGGTTAAATGAAGGCTGAATTTATTTTTGTAAATGACTGGTGTGGACATGTACAATTCAATTCTTTTTTCTTTGTTATTTACAGGTTGTATGTGGTGGTGTTTATACCTAAGAATGGTTGTCTTTGAACAATTATTTTCCTAACATGTTGAAACGTTGACATGGTAGGTCGTCATTACCTGCTTTGGTTTCAGCCTTTGATTTTTTTGTATCATCTGTTGCATGGGAAGAGGATGGCATTGAAGAATTGCATGTAGTAGGCCATGTGTATCAAGAACTGTTGGTATGTACTGCTAACTTTACATACATATATGCAAAGAGTTTGTCTGCACTGTACAGTTTGTGTTTGTTTGTTGTATACAGATACAACATATTGAATAAAATTATTTATATAAATGCGTACTGTAATGTCAGTAACAGATTTAATGCAATACAATGTGCAGTATATTATTGCACGAGTCATTTGAAAGGTATAGGAGAAAGATATTGACTCATACTATGAAGTTTGGGCCAATGTGGATTCTTCAAACTTCTTTTCTTACTCTATCAGTCTTCTTTTCGAGGAGAAATGTGTCTATATTGTGCCAGTGTCGCTCACATAACATGAGACTCGATTTTTCCCAGTTTGTTATAGTCCACCATGGAATTTGATGTATACGTATGTATTTCAGATTCCATCTCCGGCTATTTAGGTGATGCTCTATTGTTCTGCTCCATGTAAAGGTCTTTGGATAAGGTGTTAAATCTTTTCATAGTGACTGAAACAAGGGAAACTTTGCATTGTTTTATTTGACAGCATATGCCATTGCAAATATGTCTTTCCAAGCTCTTTTAAACTTATTTACTACAAGATGTTGCACTGGTTTCATGCTAATGTTGTGCTGTAGTACAGTTTTATTATTATTATTATTCATGATGATAATAATAATAATTATTATTACTATAAATGGAAAATATGGTATATTCCATCTGATTTTAATACACACAAAGCATTTTTCATAAAATAATTTGATTATACATGACAGCTGGTCAAAATATACAATGGAAAAGCACTAATATTCAGCACAGAGTAACATCACAACAAATATTATTCATGATAATAAAACATTTTTGGTTTATCTTACATTGTTTGGATTCTGCCCATGTACTTACAGCTTAAACTGTGTGGCTTTACTGAATATGTAAGCATTTCTAGATAAATAATTTTCATACATATAGTTGTATTGGAAACATACATTGTTTAAATGTCATGTGTCTACACAGAAAAAAAACTGCTCTTGCTTCCACAATTGTTTACTTGCATACAACAATATAGTTTTAATAAAGATAATTTGTAAACATTAACATGAATGCTGTTATACAGGTGATATGCAGAAATGTGAATGAAGAATTACATCCCAGATCTGAGTGATTCTCTTTGTTCTTTCCAATGGCTTTTTCATTATTATCATTCATTATGGTTTTTCATCATCCTCTTGTCAACATCACGATCTTTTTCAGTTTCACAAAGTCTCCTTGTCCCCTTAAAGTATTAGTACTCTGATCCCACCCAAATTTCGCACGCGTTTCCAGTCCATCCTTCCCAGCATTCACAGTTGCCACAGCTACACCAGCCATTACCTGCCATAAAAGTTGAGAGAGAGAAAACACACGGCAGAAAGCGTCACTCCATAGTCTTGGTATTTTAGCGAGCTTCACTTGTCATGTAGCTAGAGGTAGCTAATACTTATAGATAGCACAAGTAGCTGTTCTTTTCTTCATGAAATTCTGGAAGGGTTTTGGGGAAGTTTAATAACGTTTAATAATAATGTTTTACCTCCATATTACAGACCATAATACAAAATGTCTGTCAACATAATAATCTTGCCAAGGTAACAAAACTATTTACAGTACCACACTATTTAAACACAATATGTTGAGAATAATGCGGCAGGGAAACTACTTGTACGGTCTGTGTCTGTGGGTGGAATCAGCTCCAGTGACTATGTCGTATTGATGTGAGTGCTGTAGATAAAGCACATTATTTTCGGCTATTCCTGCAGCGATGGAGGATGCTTGTCTGGTAATCAGTCTGTACTCTGCCTACGAGCCTCGGCACGATGTAGATGTTTGTGGAAATGCATTTCTGGAGCAGAGACACTAAATGAATTGGTAGGTAGTGGCACTTCAGATACAGATAAGTGCTGCAATTCGCTTTGCAGAATGGTGTTAAGTAGACGACGGGCACCTCTAAATTAGTAGATGTTTACATAATTGAACAGAGGAAAAACCTATTTAAATGGTGAAATACCACTGAAGACTATTTTTTCACAAGGAGGCGTGTTTGGCTATTTGCTACATTCAGTGAATGAATACAGCAAATATTAATTTGTGTTTATAATGTAAGTATTATCACAAGTGTAATCTCTGCGTAATGTCGATATAATAACCCACAATTAAGTTAAATGCCTTGTGCCATTACGAACTCTATCCTGTTCTTAGCAAAATTTTGTCCATTTCATTATGATAGATTTTGCTTCAGGAATTGGTCAGTGGCTATAAATTTTCATAAATTGTTCTGCGATTGGTGCTTTTTCAAGAACTTTATTGTGGCTTTGCTTGGAATGTTCCTTTACCTTAGCAATTTAGATTTTGCTTAGAGATCCACCGGCTGACTATGGAATCTACCACAGACAAGTGAATTTATTCTAAATAATTCAATTTTTAATAGCTACTGTGCTTGACGGAAGCTATATTTCACAAACATATGTATGAAGATGATATATAACTATACACATATACATGTGTGTATATGTCCAAGAAATCTTGCAGGGTAGAAAACGATCATACTTACAAAACTAAGCCTTAGACTTCTTAGTAACATTTAATTAGGAAAACGTTGTTTTGTACAATTGCAATTGAAATAAAAACATACAGTATATCCATCGTCATGATCAATATAAAGTGCTGGTTCAAAAACTATAATGCACCAGGAGCCCCTATAATATAATAATATATAATATGTAAAATAATGTAATAAGTAGAACAAATTTAAGAATAATTGCTATAATCTTTCCTCACCAAAGCACAAAATAAGTTGATCTGTAGCATCTAACACACTTAGCTTTTTTGTGCATCAACCACATACCTTTACTAGAGTGTTTTTCATGATGAATATGTAGATTTCAGTACAAGCCAATAAAATGTCCAATTAAAAATAAATACAGACTATTTAATGAAGTTTGCATTTTGTTATAATGTGAAGAAATGGAACTTCACTGGATCTACAGTACAGGCCAAAAGTTTGGACACACCTTCCTGTACTGTATAAACCAGCATTTATAATCAGTAAATAACTATACCAAACAAAGGAATTTTGTTGAACATTTATTCTTTTTCATGCATGTTGGTAGAGATTAATTGTATGAAGAATACTGAAAAAATGTCCCACAATGGCCCAGAAATGTCAAGCTGGTAATTAAACCATTTAATCTTGCATTTATTTTCATAAACTTGCATGACTTACAAAATCATATGTATTTGAATATTTACTGCAGTATTATTGCTGAATACTAAAGCAAAGCTTCTTCTGGGATTTCAGCTGCCAGCGGCTCTGTTACAAGTCATGTTTTTTTCCTTAAAGGATCTGCAGTATGTTATAAAGTAGACAAGTCTGTAAGATGCAACACTTTTCACTGTATTATTTATTAGCCAGTCAATCATATGTCCATAACATAAATGACTGAAGCTTGCCCAGATGAGTGGAAATGGATCCAAGTTCTCTTCCACTCAGTGTGGATGGGTTAAAATTTTATAATGCGCATTTTATAACTTCACACTTCTAAAATGTACAATAAATAAAGAATAAAACAATTTCGGGTTTTGGCAAAAGAGTCTAATCGTAGTTTACATTTTTTACTAATTGTGCTCTTTGTGCTCAGAAATCTGTTTTAAACAGAGTCTTCACAATGTGTTACCTGTGCAGATGAGACCATCATGTTTGTCGCAGTCTCTGTCGTCGCATTCGCAGAACTCTCCGGACACATACCAGTCCTGGGGCGAGCATATACACTTTCCACAGTGGCAGGAACCTGAGAAGAGATTAACTTTCTTTTCAGTAGACGTGGACATTTCAGGTCCAGAAAGTAAAAATCCAGGCCAAGATTTTGTTTCACCCAACCAGCTGAGTCCTCTGTGACTGCGACTCTTTATGTTTAACTGGTTGGTTGAAACAAAATCTTGGTCTGGATTTTTACCTTCTGCACTTGAAATGTCCACCTATGTTTTTCAGTCACAAATAATATGTCCGTCCATCCATCCATCCATCCATCCATCCATCCATCCGTCCATCCATCCATCCACTCAGTTTATCTTGGTCAGGGTCACATAATAACAATATCATCCATGCTCTACACCTGCTTGCCTTATACAGAGTTCCAGAGAACCTGCAAAACATCTTACATGTAGATTCAGGGCGGAGACTCGAATGCTGGTCCTAGTGGTATGAATCAACAGTGCTAATCAAGGCTACCCCAATAATATATGATGTGTAACTAAAATTAAATAACATTAGGAGAGTGGGGGGTGCATACCCTCGGACGAATGTTCAAATCCTGCCTCTGGTTCTTTGCCCATGCAGAGATTGCATGTTCTTTGTATGCGTTTTTTGTGTGTGGGGGGGGGTGGCATTTTCTTTAAGTAATCTGATTTCCTGCCACAGTCCAAAAACATGTGGTTAGGTGAGTTGGTGACCCTAAATAGCACATAGCATGATGGAGTGGCATATTGACCAGAGTTTTCCTCGTCTTGTTGCCTGTGCTTCCTGGGACGGGTTGGTATGAGTCTGGAGACAAAAAGGACCATCACATTTTTTAAAGGTCCATATGCACACAGGTGACTTGCTAAGCCTGTTTTTTTATTGCTAGCACTAAAAGAAAGCAAGAATCCAGCGTGAAAAATCCATGGGCAGGGTCTTATTTTTCCATTAGGCAGATTCCAAGAAGAATCAGAAATTTGTAAGAGGAGGAAAATATGAGAATTTGTGTATGGAACATAGTACAACCATTTGTGAGGGTGAATTTTAAGTACAGCAAAGATAATTGCACAGCTTATTTAACATATGGGGCAAGATTACCCCAGGAAAACACACTGATGTCTATGGTAAATGTCATAGTCTAATGGAGGAATATATTAGTCTGATAATGATCCAAATGTTTTGCCAGTAATGTGCGTTCAGAATCTATAAATAGCAGAGATGTAAATATCTGAGGCATCATATGATCTGAAATGGGCTGACATTTAGGGTGTGTCTCAGGCTTCCTGGGAACGGCGCCAGGCTCAACGTATTTCTGCAAAGGATATTTAGAAGTAAGAGTGATACATAAGAGTATTAAGGACAAAAGGATATCAGATAATGGACAAGCATAGACTAGTGACCAAAATTGTGGAAACTCTTCCCGTTTTTAGAGATTGACGGACTTTATTCAACTGTTGCCCCAGTTGCTTATTTAATCACCCAATGTATGATATTTGTAACATTCTTTGAGTGGTTAAAAACATCACTGCCAATATTCATGTAGCAATTTTTATAGCATAATGCCAAAAATGCTAAGTGTTTCCACAATTTTAGCCGCTAGTGTTTACACAAATGACACAAAACATATTCCATAACTCTGGACTAGGTATTTTTCAATTTTTTATTAATTCAGATTTTACCAATCAAACATTTATATACAAAAATATTTGTACTCCTGTTGACTATTACTGTATCTTTTCCTAGAAACTATTTTAAGAACAAAATGCAGAAAAGCATCGATTTACTAGAAAAAGCACAAAATTTCTATGCATCCTCACAGTTAACCAAGGCCTCAGAGAATCTATGCAATCGCTGTTACTCCAAATGAGCAGAGTATGCACTGGTATCAGGTTTGCCTTTACCACATTGTGTCGTGTGTCATTGAATAGCCTAGTCTATCATTATTTACCATTAGTTTGTCACTTTGAGATGGGGGAAGGCTGGAAATTGCTGACAAATCACCATTAATTAGAGCCAAATGACTGCCTTGAATGTTCCAGTGCACTAATAAATGTCCTGCTCCATCCTCCAGGTCCTGTGCCAAATGGACTTTTGTCCCAACAGATGCATAGAGACCAATGCTGAATACCTTAGAACCTTTCTCACAGACAGTCCTCAGAATATCTGTGACAATGAAAATAAAATGCTCTAGCTGAAACATAGCTATGTCCTCCTATTCGAAGATCACCCACTCATTTAATGTGCAGGTAGAGCTCGGCAAAGAGTGAGGGGGATGCAAATTGGGGGTAATGCTAATTAATTGTGAATCATTAGCATGTTGTGTGCTGTTATACTTTGTTACGTAATTTTTGGTCATAAATAAAAACTGTATAAGCTCTTGTCTGCTGAGTATTATTCTTACATGCTGCTACCACACCAGTAATGTTCCTTGTTATGGGAAGGCAAAGGTGAAAATGGTGGATGGGGTAACCCAGAGAGCGACGGAATTCAGCTCGCAGCGAAGGACTGGTAATGTTAGTGCAATTTGTCATGTGTGGCTGCTTTTGTTTTCACAATGACCTGCACACGCACTGAACTTGGGCACCATTTATTTTATTTCACATACACATTCACCGAGTAAACTGCAACCAGTTACCGAACGAAGAAATGCTAATGATACAACCCTTGAAACCAGAAGGATTAGAAAGAACTTGAAAGTATTAATAACTCATTAAGGAATTTTCTTGTCGGTTTTTCTATTAAATGTGGAGGGCAGAGGGTTTGACTGAAACAGTGGCAATGACTAATGTTTCCACACACTTTGAGCACTGTACAGAAAAAGCCCATGTAATTCCCAACTCCGAGTGTCAAGGGATGCTCATTTACATATCCTGTGTAATACCTACACATTATAGTCCTTTAAGTAACTTGGCTGGATGTGCATCTACAGCTTGGTGAAGTGCTTCAGTGGCTGTAGATTTTGCTCTCTTACCTCTGCCTGTGCAGATGACGCCATCGGACGTCTCGCATAGACTTTTGCTGTCTGCATCGGTCATGTTGCAGTTCCGTGGGAACTGGCAAAACTTTCCGAACCAGCCGTCGCCACAGATGCACCGACTGCAGGAGCAGAAGCCATGACCTGACACACAGAGACCAGGGTCACTTCATATATCCAAAGATCTCACACTTTTATCAAAAGCAAAATGTAGTAGAGGGAATGGTCACAATTTATGTGTGTTCCCTGGGACTTGAACATACGACCTTGTGGGATTAGTGCAATGCTCTTGTTGAGTTGCAGGAGCTTTTTATCCATTACCACATGCGGGTTCCGTTTGTGCTTGGTACTAAAATCATATAATCAGCGTTGTATCATCCATGCATTTGATGGATTTCAGCATTTCTAATTGTTTATAACAGCTTCAGACACTTTACTGTGTAGATATGTAACTAGACAGTAGGGTGTTGATGGAGTTTCATTGTGTTAAGGTACTGTCAGAGCTGCACTGGTCGTCTGGCATACTGGACATTTTCCTGGTGAGCTGAGGTGTATGTGGGCAGCCCTGGGCACCATTAACCAGTCCAGCCAGTATGATTAGGGTTTACACGGTTCAAGCTGTGTCTGATCTGGTGCACAGTCCAAGACACTTGGATTCCTTTTGAAAAAGTTATATTTCACAGAAACAATGTTATAATTGTTGACAGAAATGCATTGATATTTGTTACCATGAGAATAATGTGAGGATGTACGATTTATTTATTTTTTTAATTTAAACGTTATTGTACTTTATTATGGTTTTCATTTCCATCTTGTAGTTACACCATATGGCTATCGAAGGCAGAAGCTTGAAATTTGATTTTTCTTTCATTAAGGAATAATCTGTGTTGCTTGCGATCTGAAGGGTGATACGATATATGCTTATCCTATCATACAACACTTTGGTAACTTGTAAGAACTCTAAAATAAATGTACTGCACAAAAGATTGTGTTGACATTTTGTATAACGGGCAATAAATATAAGAAACATTGGAAAGCCCTGAAGAGCATAACACATAAATGAAGGAGAAATTGCATTTTTAAAAGGAAATTAAAAAGAAACAATGAATCGATTGCAATAGCATATTGTAAACAATCTGGGAGTCCCAACCTGGTAGTTTTGATGGGAAGTCTTGTTAATATGCAAAAAATGCACATTATTCCTTTAAATGGACTAAATTCACAACTAAGAAGTTTGCACATGGAGACCTGCCATAGACTGCATGCATTTTTCTTAGCATTAAAGATATTTTTATGAATAATAAGAATGAAAGTTAAATATAGAAAATATTGCTGGAAATTATATAGAATATGCACCGCCAATAATAAAAACATAACATTTTGTTGCCTGTAAAATATATGATACTGATACATCTTTATGGTCGCCTGGCTTCCAAACATGCCAGTGTATTGCACTGTACAGTTAGGGAAACTAGGAAAATATAATTTAAATGATGTCATTCTCTGTATTCCACAAAACCTGTGAAAAATATACAGAAATTGCTGAAAGGTTAAAGTGTTAAAGTGTTTCATGTTGGAAGATGTGCTTTGAGTTCAACTGCACTCATTGTGAAAGCAACCTCTTCCAGTCTCACATTTTAGTTCATGAAAGTTCTTTTGCAATACATTTCATTAGACACTTTGAAAGGTTTAGGTTTACTCCTGTAAAGCACAAGGCAAACAAAAGGGACACACTGTGATTGATTCTGATTAGGCAAGCTGCATTTTGACTAATTAGTCAAAAATTAGTCATAAATCAGTTAAACCCTGAAAAAAGATTAAAAAAAAATTGATAGACTTCCTATGTCATTTTGTTTCATCTGTAGAGACAATGCTAATGACTGCAGTAACAGAGCTTCATTGCTGAATACAGGAAGATTCAATTTTGCTATGAAATGAATACTCTGGTGAATATCGCATCTGGCACATCACTACTTTTATCAAAAAAGATCTGACACACTCACTACATACATATTCATCCTTTCACCTCTTACACTTTTGATTGAAATTTCTACTGTAAGTGCTTGGCTGCGAACTGAAAGCAAACGGCTATTTCATTTAAATTTTAAATATTCCTAAAACTTTTCATTTAAATAAAACAAAAAAAAGTGTTGTCATGCCACACGCGTTATGGTGGGCCCGGGATGCTGTAACGATTCCAAGGGCCCCTAGGTGACAGGGGCTCTCACAAATGTAGAATATATATACTGTCCCTGACTTCAGAATATCAGAATAGGAAAATTGAACAGACTTTTAGGCAGAATGAGTTGAGAATAAGAAGAATGAGATAGGAAGAATGAGTTGGGTGATGTGTGTAAGCTTAGGAATCTCAGTGCTATACAGTACAGGAATTCCTACAGCAGGTATTGTACAGTGTGCACTAGCTAGCGTAGCGCTACTGGATGTACAACTGCACAAAATTTTGTTTTGGAGTTCTGTTTTGATCCCATTCATTGACAAAGGACAGCTGGGCATATATTTCACAGTTGTTCGCACTGCATCGATGCATGAATGCATCATCGATAACACGTCCGCGTCCAGGCAGACCATAAAGCAAAGAACAAAATCCAAGGCGGATCCTGGATGTGATGCTGGTGCTTCCCGGCAGGTACATACAAACACTCAGTAAGATATACAGCAAATAATACCATTTCACTTGACCCACATTAGGGCAGGGAGTAGAAACCCATTGTGCTACAAAAGAAACAGAGATAAGCCTCTGAAATATATAACAAAACATTGTCTGCACACATTTTACATGCAAATCACAACTGCATCTGTCCCTTCACACTATGCCAGAACATGTAGCACTGTTCTTTATGGATAGGATGGAAATGATGTAATTTCCATTCATCAAAGTGTACAGCCTCAGTATATTTTAATAAAATACTTAAACCAGACTCCATTATGTCAAATCATTTAGATCCCACGTTTTCTGGATGAACAGCATAAACAAATAATTTGATCACCCATCCTCTGAGAACATTTAATTGCCACGGAACTGCGGCACACAGCCCTTTGATTAAGCTGCATCTGGTGTGTCTCGTTATATAGGCAATGCGATGTACACTGGTGTACACCAGCATGCAAATACTGATATTAGTTAATATTACATTGCGATTGGCTCGTCTCATGTGCAGATCTGGTGAAATGGACAGGATTTGAATTACATAACCCTGTTTTATAACTATATAAATAATGTGCTTTGTTCTACCTCATAATAATGCATTAAATGCATTCACCTTTCCATGGATGACGTTCATTATATATAATCAGCAAACCTGATACCAATTAAGATTTTTTTTTTTCTTAGTTCTTAACGATAAAGAGCCTTAAGTCTCTCTGAACAGGCCAGCACAGAGGGCAGTTGGCCTCAAAGGGCAAGATCTTTCATCTGCCTGTGCTTTGCTCAGCAAATCCTGGCAATTAGATGGCATTAAGTTCTAATTCTTCTGTGATGTTTGCCCTTTCTTCTGTCTGGTAAGTAGATTTGCGAGCCAGACCAGAAGTGAGATGACTCAAAGTTAAATAAGGAGAAGACAAGGCTTTGCACATCAGCAGAAGTGGAAGGGACCTTTCCAGAGAAACCCATGGTAAATGAAATGTTTTTAACACCACTCTGGTAAAGGATTATGCAAAAATATATACATATTTAAACTTAATTTTGGCAGCATGGTCCCATGAGAAGCATGGATGAGTGTTACAGGAATTACATCCAGGAGTATTCTACAATACTTTTTGTCTCCTTAAGATAAGAGATATGCTGTTAACTGTGATGAAGCACCATACATTGAAATAGTAAACAAAAAGAGTTTTGAACAAAACTAGGTGGGAATGTTCGATGAAAGAATGGTGTTATCTTGTTTATAGATGCTGCTGTAAGGTCACTGGATGGATGGATGGATGGATGGATGGATGGATGGATGGAATGTGCTGCTAAAGAAAAGTTTGTTGCCTTACATGACGTATAGGCAGTTGCCAGCCCCCCCATGAAGACTGCTTTAACAAAAGTTAGTTTTATGTATTACAGGTAATATGATTATTAAAATTAGTCACATGTCTTATTTGCATTTTTAGCGACAATTTTTAGTATGGACAGTATAGCCCCCCCATCCCAGCTATAATAGGGTCATGGCAAAAAAGAAAACTGTTAAACATCTTAAATTTGGCAGATCAAAGCGCTGGGGTGACACCTCTCACCCTCTCAATCGGCAAATTTTACTGACAGCACTTCCACTCCCCTCATCCTGATCGATAAGTTTTACCAGTATCGATTAAGTTTTACCGGTGCTTTGATTAGCATATTGTTCATGGTCCATCATTTTTAATTCCCTCTCCCTACCCATGTTAGCCTAAGCACCCTTATAAATCTGACCTTGATCTCATGACAGTCTTTTAGTATGAAGCGGCTGAAACAATAATGCAATATAATCTGTACCTATTCAAATAGCAGAGATTGAAGTGCTTGAAAATATTTTAAAGCAAGGAAGCTTAAAAACTTTTAAATCGATATCTTGAACTGTGAGAATTTATTTACGTCTGGATGCATCATGACAGAGAAACTGTGATGAAAACAATAGATTGTTATATAGTTGTCTCTGCATTCTGCCAGCCACGTGCCTCCGGGGCACTGTCCAGGGCTGCACCAGCACCTGTCACAGGCGCTCCCATGGCCCTCAGAGAAAGGCTTGTCTTGGAGCTTTCTGGCGTGCAAAGAAAATGCAGGTGATAGGATGGTTTTGTGTCTGTGAAAAATGCCAATCGAGACAGAGGTGTGACCTGAAGGGAGCTCAGTGTCTGCTTTCCAATATTCAGCTGTCAGTCATTACAATCCTGCGGAGACTAGCAAGTGGTGATATTATACTTTTTTTATTTATATTATTTGACTTACAGTATACATTATTTTCAATTTGCATTTGAAATACTTTCATTTTAATCAGTTTTCAGTGTGTTTTTATTAATTTCAGTGTTCGTTGTGGGTATTTTGTTTCTAGGGATAAATGGAGAGCTGAAGAGCTATTTTATGTTTCTGATCTTTAGAGAATCCTGGGCAAATACACACTGCACATTATGTACAAATGTCTTGTTCCAGGTGCAGTCAAAGCTATATAAAGTAAAAGCTATATACACTGGATTCCGTTTTCTCAAACACAAAACGTTAGCTAAAGAGTTTTTAAAAACTGAAATTATTTGACGTTTGTTTTTATTTTATTTCAGTTACTTTCAGAGTCAGTATTTATAGTGTTGTCGTATTGTCATATTTTAAGTTATGAAAATGTTTTAGTTTTTCTTAATGATAGTAACCCTGCTACCTTTTGAAGAAACTGATAATGTTCTAGATGTCTTCTTAAAGCAATAAATACACATTAAATATAGGGTTAGAGACGAACAGAAGGGTAAATAAGGTCAGTTGATGACTAAAGCTTAAACCAATAAGAGTTAATAAAATATAATGAGATTAACATAATGCTTTACGTGACACTATTTAAAATATAATTTAACGCATAAAAATTAGGTTTACATTTAAGAGCGATTGTGTTCAAAAAAGTTACTTCTAAATTTCAAAATAAACAAAATTACAGCATTTAATTAGAACATTACTCTGACAGGATAGGCTTATACTGATTCATATAATCAATTTTTTTTTAAGAATATGTGCTTCTTCCTGAAGAGTATGCATTAAGTCTGCAAGACATATAATCTGGTTTAACTATAGCCTCCTCTATAATTAAGGAAAAAGTGAAAAGAGGAAACAATTAGACTCCACAGCAGTTAAAGGTGCATCCTTCATCCATACATTGTAAGTATGAAGTACAAGATAGGACCCAAGAGTTAGTGATAAGCCCCTTGCTGAATATACTGGCTACATGGTGATGCAAAGAATGAGACTGACCACCACAGACGTTGCCTTCCATGTCCTCACACTGGCGGTCATCGCACTCGCAGTTCTTCCCGTGCACCCTCGTGTCCCCCAGAGGGTGACAAGTACACTGACCACATTGGCACTGCCCTGCAACACAAAGGAAATGGTCATATTGAACTGTGCTGAAGCACAGCAGGTCCAATTTCTGGGCCTCTACTGTCCTCGAATGAAACACAATAACACACTTAACGTTTTATAGAATTTGCTGGACATCCAAGTCCACTGTGTTTGACAGAAACCTTTTATGAACAATTCACAAGTTTCCGGAAGAGTTTTATCACGACTCTATTCAGAGTACAGACGGTCCTCTACTTACGAACTTTCAACTTATGAACTTTCAGCCATACAAACGAAGAGGGCAGCAAATCCAAATTGTGTTTCTTGGACACCCGTTTCCTGTCTGCAACATAATTTTTTTTCTCCACACCAATTCCATCTAGTACCATTTCTGGCCGCTACAGCACAGCAGTGTAACGTGCGTACTCCCAGCATCCCAGCTCTTTGTATTTACGCAAACCCTTAAACTGACGTTGAATAACGACTTATGAACATTTCAAGTAACGGACGGCTGTTCGGAAGTAGAGGAGCGTCTGTATACAGTATGTGGTATATGCATACGTACAATTAAGGTCACAATGTAATAAAAGTAAACTCTCCTCACATGAGGCACCAAAAATAAGTTAGCCACAGCACTTGAGAATTTCCCAATCCTTCCCTACAGTATATACTACCTTGGTGTACCAGCAATGGAGTGTTCACCTTACCCCAGCGCTGTACGTAAAGGAAGTTTTTTTTTTTTTTTTTTACATTTATAAAGTAAAATATACTTCCTGTGACGTTAAATTGAAGGGTTATTTTGTTCATTTGCTCCCAAAAAACAACAGAAAAACAACTTTGGGTTCTTTGGGACGCACTGAAAAAAACATTTTGGCAGAAGCACTATACAAAAATAAACTGAATTTTCTCAGCATGAAACACTACCAAACTAAGGTTTAACGGCTGTAATAAAAAAATAAAAATAAAAAAGCAGAAAAGCCGTATCTAAAATGAAGCTGAAGGAGAAAAAAAATGGAAATCAAAATGAAGAAGATGGAGAAGAAAGTATAGAGGAAAGTGATTAGAAAACAGGAACGATATCAGTTACATAACTGAGTAGCGGGGTATGATGCTGGATAAAATACACCCTGAAATTATGTATGGTCATAATTATAGGACAGCATAAAAGGTCTAAGAGAAAGTTTGGAGTTTCTAACAGAACTGGATGCCCTGT
Source organism: Isichthys henryi (assembly GCA_026776945.1). Classification (NCBI taxonomy): domain Eukaryota; kingdom Metazoa; phylum Chordata; class Actinopteri; order Osteoglossiformes; family Mormyridae; genus Isichthys; species Isichthys henryi. Next base: position 43,629,280 of record JAODJX010000001.1, read on the forward strand.
AGCCTTGGTATACATGAGCCAGAGAATCTGGCCAGTCTGCTTGCACTGTGTCTATCACAGAAACCACAGCTCAACTTCAAATTCCACTGGTCTTTACCAATGGAGCTCTCTGATTGGCTCATCAGGCTACACATATCCCCCTATTGTATCATGTGAGATTAACTTCTGAAATAGAATACTGTTTATAACAATTCTGTTTTTGAGTGAGAATATAAAGACACAGAGAATACAAAGATTCCTTAAAGTATATTTTAATTTCAAATGGTTTAAGATGGTTTTACTTTTGAACCGTGAGGAAAATCTGACCTTTTTCATGGCCTCAGTTTACACATCTGGGATCAGTTGAAATGCACATCTGCCACATGTGGTGACCTAATTACTTTGGGTGAGACACAGAGACCAAAAACACCAACAATACACCGACCATTTAGCACACTGAAGCAGCCATTCGTGTAACCTTCGCCGAGTGCTGATTGTCAAAGCAAAATTCTGATTCTACGCAGGTATACTTGTGAATTTATTGTGCTAGTTGTCTATCCTGGATTATCACCCACAGTTATCTCTTGGACCTAATCCATGGAGCTACATGACTATTGCGTCTCACTGTTGATTGATTACATTGCAAAGTGGTCTTTCTATTAGCAAGGTTATTAGGTAAATTTATGATAAATTATGGCCTTTCTTGGTAGACGTTGACTTGCCTACCTGAAGATACACTGCTGCTGGTAAACTGCTTCTTCCAAGTAAACACACCAGTGACTGTGATCACATTGATATCAGTTCTCATTCATCTGCTCGTGCGGTGAATTAGGGGACATTGCATTTCAGGGAGGTGTACAGTACTTGGAATGTGCCCTTGACTGTAGCTAAATGGTACTAAAGTGTAACGAGGAAGACTTCAGGAAGATTCACCAGAGTGCCATTATTTAGGGTATGTGACTCTGTTGTAGATGTGTAGTGGCTGAATGGACAACGGAATGATAGTTTAAAGGAAGTGTGGATTTCCTGGCACTGGGAAAGAAGTAAGCCCATTGTTTGCTGTGCTCAGTCTTTATACAGGATTGAGATCCGTTTCTTTGAGGTCCAGTACAGATGCCCAGGTATTGATGGCCGCAGATTGAACCCTTCCATAGTCCAATGACTGTTCTGACTTTAAGTGCGTGATTCTGTTCATCATTTCATCTTGAACAAAAGTTATAAATGGATGCACAGTGCTATGCAGAAGTCTTAGTCAGCCAAAAGACATTATGTTTAAACTTATCTGTGCAGTAAGTGTATATTTGTTCAGAAAAAAAAACACATTTTTACATAAAAATATATACAAATGAACAGAAATACAATAAAAACTGTAAAAAATTTCTTGTGTTCTCCAAGGTTTACCTGACACATTTCTACAGGCATTATAGTTTTATACCGACATAAATGTAATTTTAAAATAATGTCCTTTGGGTTGCCTAAGAGTTTTGCACAGAAACATAAAAATACACTGATTATATATATTTTTAAATTATGTCTATTACATAATTAGTAATATATATTGCAATTAATGGTCAATTATAATATGGTTGTCCGTTGTTTTAAGGTATTATTAAATATGTAACTTTAAAGACAAAACTATTGAGAAACACTTTCTCTCACAGATCGCCGTTTTAGCGTTAGATATAAATGAATAGCTATTGAGGGTGCTGGGCAATTCACATAATTACAAAGAATTGTCTTTCACTGACAGAGCAACACTACGAGAGCAGCTGAGAGTCTTGTTCTTTCGCTTCCGTATCATCAAAGTAATCACACTCATTGTGCCAGAATCCCAACCAGCGATGGTAATTAGAGCCTTTCAGCATGTTGAAAAGAACCTCCTGCTGCAGAATCCAAGTTGTTTTCCTGCCCATTAGGGTCACCATAGTAACACTGCTAACATGAAGTCTTTGTCTCAGTTGTCAACATAATGCACTCACAGTTAGTCAGCTATGGCAGGACGTGAGAGTTAGACGTGTTTTATAGTCAGGTACAAAGTTCATCCCAATGTGGAAAATGCTATGATAATTACATTGCCATTGTTGAAATTACGCTGTTCCAGGATTTAATGTTCCAAACATGAAAAAGAAACATGAGTTTGATGAAAATGACTAGGCTTCTACGTCGTTTGTCAAACACCAAAAAGAAAAAAATACCTGTAAAAAATGTCAGCTTTATGAAATAATGGATATTAAGATTAATAATACAGAATTACCAAAGGAGATCGTTAAATTTTAGGAATTCTTGTCAGTTTATTTAAAAGACTTCTTTAGCCTGGGGTGCCACGAATACCTTCTGGTAAAGTACCACATATTGGTGGACAGGCTGTTGATTCCTCCATGACAAGTTGATCTTGAAAATTAATTTGCAGGAAAATGTCAGCTGCGCAGTAGATTTAATCGCAAAAAAAGTATATGCATTTCCAGATTTAGATGACTTCACGTTAAATTGGTAGAGCATTAGAATGAGTTGCATACTGCCATGGGATAATTATCTTCATGCCCCCCGCCCCGCCTCACCATTTTTAGCTGTCATTTTCTGACATCCATAAATGCATAGGCTAGAGGCAGACAGAAAAACAACCTGCGTCTTTCTGCCAACCTTCCAGACTGCTTTCCAGATAAGGCCGTCTGCTTGATCCCGCTACCATAGCAACAAATGATGTCATGACATATTTGACTCATCAATTAACTTTCACCTTGCAGTCGCCCCTTCTAACTGGGGGTCTACTTACTTTCTACTTGATGTATTAATTCTTTTATTTTAAATTAGCTTTTCAATGAACCTACAGTAAAAGAAAAAATATATCCAACAAAAGGAAAATAAAAAACATAGAAGCGACAAAGATCCTTCTTCAGGCTTTCATCCATTTTCTAGTTTAAAGTCCTGCTTTAGTACATAGAGTAATACTGAAGATAATATTCATATTCTTATAATCTCAAATTCTTAGACAACAATTCCCATTACGGTTACATTTTAATCTTTTTTTTTTTTGACAATCCAAATAATCTTAATTTCATATATCAACCTTCCAGCCGAAATCCCGCATTAGAAAAGCTCGGTTCTTTATGTTGGATTTTTGCCAGGTTTGATTATGTGAGTAATGAATGAACCTTTATAAACATCTGAGAATTGCTACACGTACATAGATAAGTTGATGTTACAGTAGTTGCATACAGATTATTTGAGGTAATGCTACTTGCACCTATGTTTGTCCATCCGTAGGTATTCTGTTAACTCTTTTCTTGTTCACGGTTGCAGGGGGTCTGGAGCCTATCCCAGAGACTACAGGCACAAGGCAGGGAACAACCCAGGGCACAGTCACACACTATTCACACCTATGAGCAATTTGGCAACTCCAATTAACCCCATGACCCCATGACTACAGCAGGACAACATGCAAACTCCACACACATGGAACCCTGGCGAAGCCTTGAATCCCAGAGGTATCAAGCGATAGTACAGCGTCACAGGAGCTCCTAGGGTCGATCCCAGGCACCACCGGGTACAACCTGGTCAGGATGCCTGGAGACTGCAGTCCCCTCATTATGGCCAACTGAGAGATGACTGTAAATCTAATCTCATGTATTTGGAATTCAGAAGGAAACCAGCACAACAAAATGGGAAGAAACCCCACACAGACAGAGTAGAGACAGGATTCAAAATCCCAATGCAGGACGCAAGAGGCAATAGTGCCACACACCCTGTCCAACATAAACACCATGTATAAAACCAAACATACATAGAATTTCCATGACTCTCAACTTCTACCTACAGTATTGACCAAATTAAGGAATGTGCATTATGCCTGGAATAAAGCAAACCAGGGGCGGCATGGTGGTGCAGTGGTTAGCACTGTTGCCTCACACCCCCGGGACCCGGGTTCGAGTCTCCGCCTGGGTCACATGTGTG
>JAODJX010000001.1:43660805-43675480 GCA_026776945.1 Isichthys henryi
CAAACTGGCATTGGCCACTTTACTTGTAATTACTTATCTATTTACTACCAGTCAACTCACACTATTTACTACAATGTTATGTTGTTGCACTATTTATTAGTATCCACATGCAACTTTTAATGCACTATATAGAGTATATATACCCTTTTGTCCAACCCCATGTTTTGCACTGTCCTGTACCCACCCATTGCTACTTGCTGTTTTTATCTCATGTCACTGTATACCTGCATATGGATAGTATGACAATAAAACCCACTTGGCTTGAGTCACGTTGTTTTTCTGTAAACCTCGTTATTTTTTTCCATCATTTTGCAATATGCAATGTTTTAGATTAACACATCTGTTGCGTTATAGCAGCAAGGCCTGTACTGCTGTTACATTCAGTCCTAGGCTGATGGTTCAAATTAAGCACATGGTCTATAAAGTACAGAGATCCATCATGTCCGTTCACAGACAAGGTTCAAAGAGTTGTTCAAAGAATTGAAAGTGTTACTTCAAAAATGATCTTCAGGCTAAAACGAAGTAGCATTTTTAAACCCATAAAAATGTGCTTGGTTAGCGTCCTCACTTCCTGAGAAATCTTCTTTGGTAATAGTTAAGGACCTGAATCTGAAGCTCTGAAGGTTGACCAGATGCACATGACCTTGTAATGTTTGTTGCTTTGGACAAAAGCTTCTGCTAAATAAATACGCATAATATTGGAATGAATTTCCACCGCTGGATCCTTTATTGCTAAGGCCTGCATTTTACTTACCTCCGCAGATTTTCCCATCATATGTTGCACAGACCCAGTCGTGACACTCACAGCGTGGGCCATAAAACTTCCCAGGGTCCACGACGTGACATATGCAGATTCCACAGCTACAATCACCCCTCCCACTACAAATAAGGCCGTCCGGTGTCCTGCACCGTCGCAGTGAGAATTCTGTGGAAAGTCTGCAGTCCCCAGTTACTGTTCTTAAAAAAAAAAATCAATATCAATAAGTCTTTTAGGGCAGTTAATACAATGAGATGACCATAGGTACTACTCTGCTTTTTAAAATTCATTCTATGCAAAAAGTAAGTTCAATTTTGGGTTAATAGTGATTGCTGCCGAAGAAAGAAATTAAAGAGTCTATATAGTGCTGATGTACGTCACAAGTTAGGAGATTGTTGCTGCTGACTACAGGATTACTTGGGAAACATTAAGAAAGTCTACATCTATAAGCTCATACACACTCCAATAAGAACATCAACACTATTGTCCTTCCTTGCACATCATTATGTGCGATAAGCTATATGTCTGCCTTACTTGCCTGTTAACTGCTTAGGAACCAAATTTTGATCCTTTTATGTAAACACCATGGGTTTTAGGTTTTGACTTCGTTGCTATACTGGTTAAAACTCAGACATGACTCTGATCTCTAACAAGTCTGAATAGCACCAAAGTTACTCTAATATTCTTAATGGACAGTAAAAAACAAAACCCAAACACATTTACCTACCATTTCTGAGTTCTGAAAAGTGAAAGTCATAAACCATCAACTTGCTGTTCCTCACAGTTACATAAAAAAGTGCTCTCACCAAAACTCCATAACTGTAACCACAAAGAAGATCTTTTGTTGCTGTTGTTTTAGTTATGAAACACATCTCTCTGTACCATGGACCTTCGTGATACAGTAAGTGGAACACAAGCACTGAAGAATTCAACTTGATGAGAAAAACAAAAACTGCACTACATACCTCAGTGATTGTGATACAGTTCCTGCAAAAGCCGAGAAGAAAATCAGAAGTGAGGAAACCGACACAGAATTCACCAGAGCCTCTGCATACATGTTTAAATCCCCGAGAAACCTGAAGCAAAATGCCTTCAGGAATTTCAACTTTTCCAAGCGGACGGAGAGCAGGCGAGAGGCTGGCCAAAACCGGCTCAAACCTTTCTGAGGCCAAAAGCAGTATCCCTACAAGTGCCTTTGATTAGTTGTGACTGTTATGGTTTGGACAGGAGCACAGAAGACCTAAAGTGCCAAAATGAAGTGTAGCCACTGGTCAAAGCAATAATTGGAAACAGTTGTTTATCCAGATGGCTTATGCATAAGGATAATGTACCTGATTTTACAGAGAATCAAATAATACTGAACTTGGTTATTTATTTCATGTATCTTTAATGGTATTTAGCAACATATGTACTCTGTTTAATTTATTACAGTGTGTACTGGCCCTTTAAGACATTTGTTACGGTATTTTCTATTTAACCTATATTGCTTAAACTTAGAATTTTATAAATGTGTGACTGAAAAATACTGTATAACTGTTTTTTTAAGCAACTTTTATAAATAAGTACGCCATATAAATTGGATAGCCCTATAAAGTAATACATTAAATATTAATGATTTACTACTGTATAAATGATCATGTGAATGACCTAAATTTGTATGTATAGTTTTCTTCAATTTATGTATCAGATAGTATTTTGCACTCCACAGTGAAACACATCATTATCAATCAATCATGACTGTTGTTATTAATGCTGCTTTCCGGTAATGGGGTCAAGGAAAAGTCCAAGGTCTTAAGGTATTAAGAGAAGGATCTTACTGTACAGTTGACTGATAGCTCTAACATGCACACATGCATGCATACATACACACATACATACATGCATACAATGGGATGCCATCCCATCACAGGCTTTATAGATTATTTATAGAGTATTATAGATTAGTATCATAGAATTCTTATAGATTAGTATTATGGTTTTACTAATACTAATATAAAACAATACTATTTAAAATGAACTATACTATAAAAATAACCACGTATATCTTAATAATGGTGTGTATATATATATATATATATATATATATATACACACACACACACACATCATATATTTAATTTATATTTAATTTATATATTTAATTTATTAACCAAGGGAAAACTGCTGCGTTATTATTATTATTATTATTATTATTATTATTATTATTATTATTATTATTAGCAGTCAGTTTCCCATCTGGTGAGGCTGCGGCCTTTCATTCGGGACAGCCTCATCCTGACCATTGTTCCGGGTAGCAGGAGACGGGGGCTCCTGCAGCAGATGTTACGGTGATGTGATCGCAAAGCGCGTAGCATGGAGACGGCCGCTGAAAAGCACGAGAGGTCGTGAAGCAGCAGAAGCAATGAAAAGAAACGACTAAAATAAAACGATTATTCGCCTTACGTAAGTACCATTTTCACTCCGTATTTTTAGATATTCACCGGCGTCTTGACGCATTCAGCTCTACTGTTTACATGCCTGTCCAACAGAAAGTAAACGCGAACAGCGAACCGTGGAAAAAGGCCTTCGTCGCAAACGTTGATGAATTACATTTTTTATTAAGTATTATTTCATGTATTCTAGTATTATAATGACATACGATACACATTTTAAATTTAAATTTCCGCACTCACCTTGCTCGATCTGTTTCCATAGTAACGGAGGTCGGTCTTTTCGACTATATTCGTCTTAAAAACCAGCAGTACAATTTCAATCATTCCTCTTTATTTGATGTTAACGTTTATTTACAAAAATGAGAACTTTACGACAAGAGAACAAAGCAAGCGAGAGAAACGTATTATTAATCATTGAATTAAATGTTGTCTTTAGTTGTCCCATTGCTAAATGCTATCTTAAAGGACTGAGTCGGTCTTCATCCTTGAATAAAATACTTCATTGTGCATTGGACATGCAATGTGGCCTACGAACTCATAGTATGCGTTCAAGTGTTGATTTCTTGTATTCTGCTTCACAACCTACACTTGTATTATACTTGGAGTAATTATAAACACATATTGTTTAAGTATTTTATTTAGCTATTCACTTGTTTCAACATTTACCCATTTAACGTGTTTACTGATTTTGTTTTTTTAATAGTATTAAGAATAGACTGTTTTGATTGTACATATGATAAACATTGGCCTATTTAATAATAATAACAATAATTATAACAACAACCTTAAGCAAGTGATGTCTTGCACAGAAAGGATATATAATACATTACATAACCATCTTTTCTAACATCGGGTCATGTGCCCTGTGCAGGGAATGGGTTGCCAGTCCTTCACATTGCAGGGAACACACATATGCAGTCACACAGTATTTAGAAAAACCATTAAACTTAAGCACGTACTTGGAATGTGAGATGAACCTGGAGTACTTGTAGAGCACACAAATAGAGAGGAAACTCCGTGAAGAGTCAGGGATACGAGTTGTGAGGCTATGTGCTAACTCACTGCGCTACATTGCCGTCTTAAGCCGGTGAAGCACACGTAGGAGCCTCCTGTATATTATTCCAATATCGTGTTTTTGTATTCTAGTATCTGTACTTAAACATGAGCAATACTGGCATTTAACTGCTAGTGCAGGCAAGTAAAAATAGTGCAAATAATTGTACAAAGTATACACTTTCCTCTATCAAAGATTCAAATATTTACACTGTTTAATTGCTTTTATTATAATGGATTTTAACTGCAAACAGTTTGCACCTGTGTTTGAATTTCTGACCATTGTTATGATTGTTTAATTACATTTATTTTTAACCAAAAAAACATTTCAAAGGAAAGTTACTGTTTGTGCTGGTCCCCATAGTGAAAAGAGATATTTTGTTTTCAATAGCTGCCTTCAATAGCCAGTGTCAAAGTCAATTCATTCATATATTCATCCAGCTTCTAAAACCACTTACCGAATGTTGTATTGTGAGTTGGAAGCACAGGTGCAAAAGTCAATCCATTCAAATTTTCATCCATCTTCTATGACCACTTAACAAACGTTGTATTGCAGTGAATCTGAAGCACACAAGGCACCCTGAATGAGATATTGGTTCATCACAGAGGACACAAAAACACAAACTGGCATATTTAAATATATGGAAAGTGTATAGCATTTTCAGTGGTATTAAATAAGACCTTAAGTTTTAATTGTATGAACCATATAATTAATCATAAGCCCTAAGAAAGTTAGCATTTATGTTATGATTCTGGTGTGCAGGCCTGTATTTTTATATGCAGTTTATGTTAAACCATCACCTGATGTTTAATAGTTCCAAATGTCACAGATAGAAATGGCTTGTTCTGTTTATAGAATGTCCTAACAGTGTGAAACTAACTCAGAGTAAGTTTCAGATGTTAATACGTGCCCACAGTTACAATTAATCTGCACAGTGATTGCATCCTGCCCATAGGAAAAATGTCCTTTTGCTAAATGTGAATCTAATTGTAGTCTTTGACAACTTACTCCCACATTATTGCACTTGTACCCTATAATTTTGGTTTCACTCTTCCTTAAATCTCCACCAACATACGGTAAGTGTAGTGATTACATAGTAAATTGCTTATGACTATCTTTTCAGGGACTGCACTGGTATTAAAAGGCAGTTGAAGGCGTAATGCATGTTATTTTGTCATCAGAATCTTTTGCGTATTTTATATTTTCTTTGCTGCTTGCTTTAATTGCTTTTCCATGTTACAAAGTCCTCAATGTCAAAGAATGAACTGTACAATAAAGTTCATTTCTTAATTTGATCACGGATGCGATGTTAAGTAATTCATTCCGGTTATTGTGGCATGGTGTCTTTCTGATAACAGGATTGAGGAAGTGTTGAAATATCTGGCTCATTGTCACTCACGCTGGTTACCACCCCCTTGTAACCTGGGGATGAACGCACCAATGAGGAGCCTGACAGTGAGTTTCCACACCTCACCATCTGTCTGTCTATGGTACCTCACTGAGTGTCGCATATATGCCCAGTCGGATGTGGTTGACATTGCTGTATTGTACATGCCAGTATGCCATATATGCCATGTTTACTAACTGTTGTGTGTTATTTACAGGGTATGCCTGATCGCATGTTGTGTGCCATGCTGGAGCAATTTCAGCCTTACTTTTACCTTTGGTATGTGCGCTTTGTTTTTGTGTGTGTGTGTGTGTGTGTGTGTGTGTGTGTGTGTGATTTTCCTGTGCATTTGAGTGTCAACACTCTAAATTGCCCCTACCTGCAATAAAGGAAACCTCAACCTTTTACTGTAAGTCGCAGAATAGTTTTACATAATGAAGAGTCTGATCTTTAAGTCAGGTAAGTAACTAAGAGACGTGGATGTTGTGTGTTTCACACATGCTTTGGTTGTGTGTCACAGTGACCATCAAGCAGCACATCACATATTGTCTGGTATTGCAGCACTTAAGTGTTGTAAAAATTCTACTATGCTATTTTTGTTTTATTAATACCTTCTATTTTGATCATTTACCCAACAAAGAATCCTGAGATGGTTCTTTGATTGTCATAAATATATAAATATCTGATTAGTGGCAGGTTACAGTGTGCAGGCCCTTATTCGCAAATGGGCTCAATGCCTGTCGTAAGATATGTTGAGTTTATTCTGTTAAATGCATTTATGCAAATAAATAATTTTCCCATAAAAACCTGTACTACGGAAGCCTTTTTTTTTTGTAATTAACAAAGTTGGTTCCTCCCCAATAATTTTAAACATCTAATGGAAGCTGTACTTTTCCCCTTTTGTGTGTGACATAAGGAACTTGCATATTTAGCCTTACTTTCCAACAGCGGTTTCAAAATATGAAAATTGTATGCTCATTTCGTACTGTATTTCAGGTGGCCCCTGGGTTTTAATGACACTCTCTTCTTTGAACCTCTCTTTCAGATCCATTCCCTTTATAGCACAGCCAGCCCCAGTATGCTGAAAAGGAAACAAAGTTCGCGGGTGGAGGCCCAGCCTATGACTGATTTTGGGCCTGATGAAACCCTGGCTGACAATGCAGACATTCTTTGGATAAACAAACCAGTGAGTGCAAATTTAATTTACTTTCCGCCTTTCCAATAAAGAGACCAATGAAGGACACGAGGCATATAGTCCTAGTAAGTCAATATTAATATTCTGTGATTGGGGTTCACATACTGTACTGTGAATCCAGGATAGTGTTTTTAATTACGATTTATGGAATTGTAAGACGAAGCCACGTGTATTGATTCTGCGACTGTACAACAGTAGCACTCTGCAACAACCAATCTTGCAGCAAACACTAGCGCAGAGAGAGAAAATGTCAAACAATAACCCTTGTGCAGTGAAAATAGCACAAGGTCTTCCCTAGTATATTGGTCTTCACGGTCAAGCATTGTACAAGTTGATAGTGTTGAATTTTGCTGCTTTCAAAATGTGTTGGAGACATTTCTGTCTGAGACATGAGCCATTTATTTTGTATTTGATTTTATGAAATAATATTGCAATTTCTTTTATAAAACTTTTTGATAACACTTTTCTTGATGCTGTCATCTCCAATGCATTATAGGTACCTTCATAATACATTATAGTGGACGGTGTAAGAATTAATAGAGCATCTTTTATTAACAAACGAAAGGCATTATACTATTGATTATAATACAGTACTTCGCAAGCTCCAATGAATCTCTCATCTATAAAGCACGATCGATACCTTCGCTAATGCATTATAATGGGTGGTATAAAAATTAAGGATGCTTTAAATGGCACTATGAAAGTATCTATAATAGGGATCATGAAATTTTAGTTAATGATTAACTGTCATACAAATAATTGCGATTAACGGCTTTTAATTTTATAACACTGTTATAGAGTTAGCCTAATCGTAGTCTAATAATACACATACACCTTATGAAGAGGAAGGGTTATTAATTACCATTGAACTTTGCAACATATAAATAAAAAAATGCATTTCTGTTTGTCTTTTAAGCTTTGCAAACAAAACTGTATGGGGCAAATATGACATAAAAAACAAATAAGAAGTTAAGTGCCTTGAGATTGTTGTTGACGCCACCTGATCTGTATCACTTACCCAATTTGTATCTTGCACATCTGCACATATGTAGATTTTCGAATATGCCGCATATTTGAGTATGCGAATACTGTATGACATTTTCTGGCACTGCCCAATCTATTCATCCTTCCGTTTTATGACAACCGTATTGTCTACATTTACCACTCGCTGTGGTTCTTGATGACCCATGACATTTTAAGTCATAATTAAATCGGAATGGTACAGTGTAAAAAACGATGATCTTCACCGCTAATCAGAACAATTCGGTGTAAATAAGGAATGGTATTACACTGTGTAGATTTGGTGGGAGGACTCATGGAAGGTATTTTGTGCTCTTCTCTCTGTAGTGGGTTCACTCGCTTTTGCGAGCCTGCGCCATCATCAGTGTCATCTCTGTTTGCATGAACACGCCCAAGACCTTTGAACACTACCCCCCACTCAAATATGTCACCTTCACCCTGGACACTCTGCTTATGTTCCTCTACACTGCAGAGATGATCGCCAAGATGCATATAAGAGGCATCGTCAAGGTAACGTTATCATGTTGACTCCATAAACCATAAAACCGTAAAAATGACAGATTGTCGTCTCTTCTGTCTTTTTCTTCTCACTATGTCATGTTCATAATAATAATGATTGAATCCATTTATCTCGTTGCTGATCGTCCTGTTCTTCCACCTTCAGCTCTTCCAAGCATCGTTAAATTTCGCTGAATTTTCAGGTTTAATATAAACAGAAAATCATCTGATAAATCATTTGATTTGTATATTAAATCGTTACATGGAAATGTTAAAATACAGTGGCATACAAAAGTTTTAGCACCCTTGCTTAAAATGTCAATTAATGCAAATAGTGAAGTGAGCAGAAGAGGAACTGATCACCAAAAGGCATAAAGTTAAAAATGACATATTTCTTTACTATTTTAAGCAAGATTACATTTTTCCCATAATTCACAGCTACAAAATACCAAAACAATGAAAAGGGCCTGAAGCAAAAGTTTGGGCACCCCAAGATATTTGAGGTCTCAGATAATGTTTACCAAGGTCGCAGACCTTCATTAGCTCGTCAGGGCTATGGCTTATTCACAGTCATCGTTGGGAAACCCCAGTTGATACGACGTGTAAAGCTGGATAAATTCCCTGACTCCTCAAACTTTTGTCACAACAATCAACAGCCATAAGCTCCTCCAAACAGTTGCCTAGCATTCTGAAAAATAAAATAACTGATGCTGACAAAGCAGGAGAAGGCTCCACGCAGATAGCAAAGGGTTTCCAGGTAGCCGTTTCCTCAATTTGTATTGTTAATAAAAAGTTACAGTTAACAGAAATGGTGTAGCTGAAGTTGAGGTCTGGAAGACCATGAACATTTTCTGAAAGAACTGCTTGTTGGATTGCTACAAAGGCTAATAAAAACCCCAGTTTGACTGCGAAAGACCTCCAGGAAAATTTTGCAGATGCTGGCGTGGTGGTGCACCGTTCGACTGTGCGGCAACACCTGAACAAATATGACCTTCATGGTAAAGTCAGCAGAAGAAAACCTTTCCTGAATCCTAGCCACAAAATTCAGCATCTCAGATTGCAAATGAGCATCTAAAGAAGCCTGATGCATTTTGGAAACAAGACCTGTGGACTGAAGTCAAAATAGAATTTTATGGCCACAATGCACAAAGGTATGTTTGGGGTTCAAAAAGGATGTCGAATTCCAGCAAAATAATACCTCTCCAACTATTAAGCATGGGGTTGGAATAATCATGCTTTGAGCTAGTTTTGCAATCAGTGGCACAGGGAACATGTCATTGGTAGAGGAAAGAATGGATTTGAATAAATGCCAGCATATTTCTGGCAGCAAACATCACACCATCTGTAAAAAAATGAAGTTAAAAAGAGGACGGGTCCTACAACAATATAATGATCCAAAACACACCTCAAAATATACAATGGAATACCTCAAGAGGTGCAAGCTGAAGGTTTCGCCATGGCCCTCTCAGTCCCCCAACCCACCATCATTGAAAATCTGTGGATAGATCTCAAAAGAGCAGTGCGTGCAAGACGGCCCAAGCATCTTGCAGAATTAGAAGCCTCGTAGCTAACTACAAAAATCGTTTACAAGCTGTGATACCTGCCAAAGTGGGTGTTACTGAGTACTGACCATGTTTCGAGTGGCCAGACTTTTGCTTCAGGCCTTTAAAAATGTTTTTTTGCCATTTTGTACCTGTGATTTGATGAAAATAAAAATGTGGTCTTGGTAAAAATATTAAAGAAATGCATGTTTAACTTTATGCCTTTTGGTGGTTACTTTATCTTCTGCTGACTTAACTACTCACAGTAACGGCCATTTTAAGCAAGGGTGCCCAGACTTTTGCATGCAACTGTATTTATTGAATTTATTGTATCCACTAATGGAGAAACCAGTTCGCCAAAAAATGAGGAATTTGCTGACCGCAGGGTGCTCTGCATTTCTGGTCTCATCGTCTTATCTGACCCTGGCTATGCAGCACACCTCTAGCAGACCCAGGAATCTCCGTCTGTCTGCATTACATTCTCCAGCAGATCATCCTTTCTCTTCTTCCAGGGTGATAACTCGTATGTCAAGGACCGCTGGTGCATGTTTGATGGCTTCATGGTTTTCTTCCTGTGGGTTTCCATTGTACTTCAGGTAAATGAAGGGATAATATTTTTCCCCCTGTTCTCTATTTAGATCATTTTGTTGAATTTTGTCTTGAATTTAGGCTGTGTTCTCAGGTCTTTGAAATAGCTGAAATAGTGGACCAGATGTCTCCATGGGGAATGCTTCGAATACCGAGAGCTCTCATAATGATCCGTGCCTTCCGGATATACTTCAGATTTGAGCTGCCGCGTTCTCGAATTACTAACATTCTAAAGTAAGGACTATATTACATAGTATGTGATAGAGTTAATGCAAATACATGTGATCTACATGCACGTTCAGTATTTATTTTCACAAGTGCACTGCTCATTTCCCCTTAGGCGATCTGGAGAGCAGATCTGGAGTGTGTCCATTTTCCTGCTTTTCTTTCTACTGCTCTATGGAATTTTGGGCGTTCAGATGTTTGGCACCTTCAATCATCATTGTGTCACCAACGGCACACAGAAAGAGTAAGGTTTCAACGTACTTGGCCTTTCTTTTAATGCACAGTTACATCATTACACTGGGCAGTTGAAGCTTTTTTTTAAATTTAGCTAATTTACACTTTTGCGGTCGAATCTATCTATATCGCTTTAAAATTTTAATGCTTCTCTGTTTAAATGTGTTGATTTTATGAAAGAGGATATATTAATTACATCATTGGTATATTTATATGTTTTATTAACAATGAGGATGTTGGTGAATTTTATTATTTTGTCTTGTAAATTATCATTTTTGCACAATTTAATGTTTTTTGGTAGTATACATATCTAATACCAGCTTGATATATAATCAGGGATAGACATGACTGGTACGCAAGTACGCATTCACCTTTAAAAGCGATACGTGATGCAATCCATTGTTTGTCCAGTGTATTTTATATGCATTTGTGCTGATATGACAACAAATTATTGTCCATTTTAACCTTTATATGCTAATTCGTACTTCATTTGTGGTATTGACAGTCCAAGGAATGAAAGTAGAATCAGAATACATTGTCTACCTCACATACCTCACAAAATGAGCAAAATATGTTTTGAACAATTGGTACTAGTCACCATGATATTTACAGTACATTTTTTTGCTAGTTAAAATATTGCAATTAATCATCCCATTTAAATGTTCTAATTAATTATTCTTCTTGATGATTTTCTTTGATTCGTTTAGGTTTTATTATGTGTTCATCATTTGTCTTGATCTCCTTTTAGCAATGTAACCTGGAACAGCTTAGCCATCCCTGATACCCATTGTTCTCCAGATGGGGAGGGCTACCAGTGTCCCATGGGCTTCGAGTGCAAGAACCTGAAGGATCTGGGCCTCAGCCGACAGGAATTAGGCTACAGCGGCTTCAATGAGCTTGGTTAGTAGACAACAAAAGCCATTTATTACTGTCAGCGTTTAATCTCTACACACGATGAGCTATGTTTGTATAGTGGTGAGCATGTTAATACGTAGCTGTAATTAGGTTTTTTTTTTATGGTGTTGGTGAGCCTACGTTTACATTTTCTACCAGTGCTATACGGCAAATAGTTTATTTTCTTGGAACACATCGGTATTGGGTAGCAAGGGAGACTCTGTAGACTAGGGCTGTACAATATTAGCTAAAATATTTGATTTTTTTAAAAATAAACGTCCATATAGCTGGTGTCCAGCCAAATGTTTCGCCTATCATCTAAAGCCCTGGTGGTTATTTTGCATTTGCGATATAATATCGATATGATATTGCCCAGCCCTACTGAAAAAAGTCATGAACATAATTATACATTATTAATGGAATACAAAGAATATATAACCTCAGAACATTCATTTTTATTGATATTATTAAACAGGAAGAACAATCCAGTGTAAACTGTCAAAAATCCAACTACTGAACTGTCCAGGAACATTGCTGAGCTTAAATCCATTTTTATTCTGTGGAAAATGAAAGATCGATCGGCAGGCCAAATTTCATAATGAATTATGAATGTGTCATGCGTCCTTATATAAGCACAGAATGATCCGGAAAAAAAATCTGTCCTCCAGTACAGAATAGAGCATCTTCATTGTTTCGGTAGCTGTGCTTTCAGCTCAGGTGCTGCTAACTTTGAATATTGATAAAGTTTCCCAAAAGTATCATATAGCAAAGATCATCAGGTAGCACTTCTTGTATGAATATTAATTGGCCTTGACTTGAGATTCACTTGCTAGTGCCGCTGCTTTGCGGTGGCAGTATGTGACCATCTGAGCACATAACCTGGAAGTAGGAATAATCATTTATAATTGTTGCTGATGTTACAGGTCGGTGCAGTTGAATCGGCAAGTTGAAAATTGATTTCCCATAGTGCATTAATGCATCTTTACACCCCCAATATATACATAATGGTAAATGGTTTCAC
This sequence comes from Isichthys henryi, assembly GCA_026776945.1. NCBI lineage: Eukaryota > Metazoa > Chordata > Actinopteri > Osteoglossiformes > Mormyridae > Isichthys > Isichthys henryi. Next base: position 43,673,652 of record JAODJX010000001.1, read on the forward strand.
AACATTTTTTTAAATTTGTGTTCTGTACTGTATGTATTTTTTCAAAAGTTGTCCCACATTTTTGAATGTGTAAAATCATCTGCCGATGTCCATTATGATGATGTCACAGGTAAATATGGTTGTAGAAGGTTATAGAATAAGGGTTTCCTGTAAATATAACTTTGTGTGTGTGTGTGTGTGTGTGTGTGTGTGCACATCCATATATATAATATATGTTATATAAAATTTTATTTATCATTGGGTACAACATGGTTATAGTACACCATACCTGGAAGGTAGTATCACAGTACATCGCAAAATTCAAAGAGTTTGCTCCCAAATATGTGCAGGGTTAAGTTAATATACAACCATTTCTTTATAGTAAAATAAATTAGGATGCATTTTAGGTTTTTTTTTTTTTCCTCTATATTCAAAAAGGCACAAGCATATTCACAGTGTATGAAGCTGCGTCTCAGGAGGGCTGGGTGTTCCTCATGTACCGAGCCATCGACAGCTTCCCTCGTTGGCGATCCTACTTCTACTTCATCACACTTATCTTCTTTCTTGCCTGGCTGGTCAAGGTATGGATCCTGTTTCCTCCTGTTCAGATTCTACTTATGATAAAAAGGAGCCTATTTATTATATATGTTTTGATCGCATAAAATGTATTCAGACTGTAAGACAGAGGGGTCGCCCCATCGTTTTTAAACATCTTAAAGAAGTTTCGTCTGCGATGTATTCATTTATTTATTTTGTTACTTTATTAGAATTTATGTTACCATTTTACAATAAAATCGTTTGTGTTAAGCTGTAATAAATCCTGGGCTGCTAATGCATTTATGTCGCACTTTCAGCAGCAGGAAAGGGCAACAATGTGCCCAAGACTGCTTAACCGCTTAAGTGTCCGACTGTCTGCCTTCAGAATGTGTTCATCGCTGTCATAATCGAGACGTTTGCAGAGATCCGGGTCCAGTTTCAGCAAATGTGGGGATCTAGAAGCAGCACAACGTCAACAGCCACCACACAGGTATTTATCAACCGTACTTATGTGGCTAACAATAACTAAATCACCAAATATGGGGGCAGGGTATTGAAAATAGTACAAAATGAAAACGAGATATTGTTGCTCATAAGAATGTATTAATGAACTACGTTATAACAATTATTAAACAAATCATATGATGGAAATGTAATAAATTGTGGGGAACTCCTAAATGTGTAATAAGTGCTGTTTTTTGTGTTTATTGACTTTGCTTTTGTCATTATTTCATAATCAGCAATAACTTCAGGTTTCAGACATTTCAGACAAATCTCTTTCACTGGGGTATTTTTTTTAACTTGTTTCATCGGCTCATTGGTCTAGGGGTATGATTCTCGCTTGGGGTGTGAGAGGTCCCGGGTCCAAATCTCGGGCGAGCCCACCTTTTGTGGCAGTGGTGTCTTAATTGCCCTTGTGGTGGAGAGATTACAGGTTAAATCTCCAACCTGCAAGACACCACTGAGGTAACCCTAAGCAAAGTACTGCTTCCTGGATGCTGAGTTAGCTGCTCCCTGCTATGTCACATATGGGTTAAATGCAGAGGACACATTTTGTTGTGGTGTGTCAACACTAATCGCCTAATTCTAAATTCTGTTGTTTGTTGTTCTGTGGATTCCTTATGGGGCGGCATGGTGGTGCAGTGGTTAGCACTGTTGTCTCACACCTCTGGGACCCGGGTTCAGGTCCCCGCCTGGGTCACATGTGTGCGGAGTTTGCATGTTCTCCCCATGTCATCGTGGGGTTTCCTCCGGGTATTCCGGTTTCCCCCCACAGTCCAAAAACATGCTGAGGCTAATTGGAGTTGCTAAAT
>JAODJX010000001.1:43679271-43692754 GCA_026776945.1 Isichthys henryi
AGTGTGCCCTGCGATGGGCTGGCCCCCCATCCTGGGTTGTTCCCTGCCTCGTGCCCATTGCTTCCGGGATATCCTCCAGACCCCCCGCAACCCAGTAGGATAAGCGGTTTGGAAAATGGATGGATGGATGGATGGATGGATGGATGTATTATGTCTTTTAAGTACATCAGTGAGCAACTCATGTGTTCTTGTGTATGTTTTAGTGATCATTGTTGGCACACCACAGAACATCAAAATGTGTCCACTGCATTTAACCCATATGTGACATAGCAGGGGGCAGCTAATTCTGCACCCGGGGAGCTGTGCTTGGGGGCGGGACCTTGCTCAGGGTATCACAGTGGTGTCAGCCTTTCAATTACAAGTGTGCTTCCCTAACTATTAAGCCACCACTGTCCACATGTTCTTCAGCAATGGACCAGAACTTGGCATACCTGTCAGACATGTATTGGTCTTGTTTATGGAAACATTGTTACCAAAAATACTTCTGGAAATATGCTTTAAAAACAAACAGTAATGAAGGTGCAATTGCTGGAATCACCTCTGGCATCTTAACCCTAATAAATAATCCCACACCCACATTGCTTGTTCCTATAAACTGTTGTTTTTGAATTATTTCTTTGTAAAGCAAATAAAGAAAACTCTTTAAAAACACACAGATGGTCACAATGTGAAGCAATATTAAATATTAACACAATGAGGAACAATCTCCATTTAATACGCTTTTTATTAGGGCTGAACAATTTGGGGAAAATATCTAGTTGCGATTTATATTGCGATTTGATTTGCGATATAATTTTTTAAAAGTCAAGCTTCCGTTCATTATTCAGTGTGTGATAGGTTTAAAATGTATGACGCAGCATTACCACTTGAGATTCCATCAAAATATGAACTGGTCTATATTCTAAAGCAAGGATGAGAACTTAAAGATATGAATTGCTTCCAATACGTATTTATAACTTTTTCTAATTCTTGTGTATGTACCTCAGCTCTTTAGTGACCCAGCATAAACATATTTAAAAATCAAGTCACAAGTAACCATAACTCTGCAAACTTTTATTGAATATTTCATTCCTGAACACTAAGAACAGTTTCTAAACAACATCGTCATATGGTCACATGATTCAGTGTGGACGCTGTTCCCAGATTATGCCACATACTCTACTTCCACAACAATTTACTATAAAATTTAGGCAAAATAGTTTAAAATTGTTGTGTTATGGTCATTTATTTGCCGAAAAAAGTTCCTGGTTGCTAATGACCAGAACATCATAAATTGATTGTATTTTTAAATGCGCATTTTAAGTTCTGCTTTGCAAACAGTGCTGATTGGTGAGAATGACTGTCACACAAGGCGCATGGCATGAATTTGTAAAACTATTCTCACAACAGTTTTAAACCCTGGGTCAGACATACTATATAATGCATATCCTATATCATAGCCTTGCATATTCTCGCGTTGTTTAAAATAGCAATTTCGATTTGAAATCAACAAATTATTCATCCCTATTGTTTGCAAATCTAAATACAGGGGCCCTCAATATACCTTATGTTCCTAAAAAGCATGACTTACTATATGGTAAAACAATAAATATCAGGCATACATTTTCAATTGAACTAATGTGTTATGCAAGAGATACTTTTCCTACAATTGTTCCTCCTTAGAACTTGAAGTTGCTGCCCCTGTAGCTGAAGTTTCTGTCTGTTCTGTAATCACATATATTTTTTGTGTCATAAATGTCCAATATAGCAACTAGCTTATAGTGATTTACACAACTTGACCACCGCTGGCCAGGACTCGTACTCTTTTCCTTGTATTACAGGACATGGACTGTACTTTCCAGCTTGGGACTTTCAATAATGTGAATTGCAGCCAATAGAAATTCACACAAAAATTTTGCAAGAATAACATAAATGTCCCTAATTCATCAATGATGTATGCAAATTGACTTATTGGTACAACATATATCAAGGACCCTCTGTATGAAGTTATCACTTTTTTTGGCCTTGGAAAATACTATTTTCCTATTGATTCAGAGCATGTGGGTATTGATTATATTCATGTAAGCGCGTGGGTAGTTCTGGCAGCCTAGTAACAATTTTATATTAAGCATTTTACTGTTTTATTAAACATGTTGATATAAAAACCTGTATGACTTTTTACTCATAAATAATCAATCGTTCTTATATGAATAATGCAAGCTCTTGGTAAATGCTGCTTCCTGTGAGTAACTGAACTCGACGTTCTATCCTTATATGGTAGGGACGGGCAATCTTATCCGCGAAGAGCCGGTGTGTGTGCGGCTTTTCGCTGCAACTTCCTAATTAGATTACTAATTAGAGGACTGATTCCCTGAAGAATCCTCACACCTGGGTTTGAACAGCTGCCTTAAAGGTTACCCCAAAAGCCTGCAGACACACCGGCCCTTTGCGGATACGACTGCCTACCCCTGCTGTAGGGAATACATTTTTAAGAGCACATTGGAACATTATTTTATGATTATTCAAATAATCTCCTTCTGAAAAATTGACTAGTTTATTCTGTTTTTAGTTTTTTACCCATAAGCTGTGGTATAAGCGGGGTGAACTAGTAAGAGGTGTGTGGTTATATCATATATCTGGGACATTGTGCTGTAAAAATGGGGCTAAGGTCCTGACATTCTGAGGTCGTAGAAGATCCCTGGGTGTCTTTCAAAAGAGTAGGGATGGTCCCCCGATGTCCCGGCTAAATTGCCCACTATAGCCCTTTCAAATCTGACCTCCTACTTATCCCCTTTATCTAATGGGTGAATTCTCTCCTGCCTCTCCACCACCTTAGTTGTGAGTGTACTGGCACAGAATGGCTGCCATTGCATCATCCAGGTGGGTGGTACACAGGGTTGATGGTTGAAGTGGCTCCCCATTGGTTCTGTAAAGTGCTTTGGGTGTCTTGAAAAGTGCTATATAAATTCAATTCAAAATAACTTTATTCGTTCCCGAGGGGCAATTAAAGGCACACAAGGCAGTTAAACAAGGACACAATGACGTAAAGTGCAACAGTATTTAGAAGATAAGGCCCGAAAGCAGGTAACGTTGTGGTAGTTTACACAGAATTTTGTGATATCTGCTGATTGGCAACTAAAAGGCAAGGAAATAAGCAAACGTTAGCCTAGCAATGACAATTAGCATAATTCAAGAAGTACAAATAATTTGTATGCATCCCAAACACAGTAGAAATTATAAATCCTAAGAAACAACCTACACCAAAGACGTCTGAAATAGTGTTCACTGTATAGCGTCATCCACAGGCAGAATTGCTTGGAGCAAATAAAGTCAGAATGTGCATTGACCAACATTAAGTGCTTGGAAAGGGTAGCGCCTAATTATTGGGGGGCTCATTGTGTAATACGATAATAGAATTAAACCTACGTTAACCAATAAAATCAAGTTGATTGGAAACAGTAAAGATATGGGAGCTTTTCTGCAAAGATAATATAGCACATGATGCCTTAAATGAGTTTGTCGATAATGAGTTTTGTTGTTTTTTGTTCTTCACTGGTATAAAAATGAAGTTAGTGATGTCTTTTAATTTGGAATTTAAATGACATATAACTGGTATATTATTAACCGACAAAAATGCGTGTAACTCAAGACTGGGCCTTAACACTGATGCTTAATTAGCAGCATGTTTCAGCATTGCAACACATCCTAGTTTCACATATGCCTCTTCTGAATAGTCCCATGCAAAGAGAGATGAGAGAGATGAATGCAACCAGACAGGAATTAGTAAGTGCAGTGCTGCTGGTTATGATATACAGTAGGAGTATATCATAAATGTAATATCTTATTACATATGACCAACCTTAAAATGTAATAGATTGCTAATAATGTATCATGCAATTATGTTTTCAGTAACAACCATTACCATTATCAGTTGGCATTGTATTACGTTACTAGGTTATATTATTGGGTTTTATTACGTTTTTGATGGTTCAAAACTTATTACATTGAGTTTTGTATGCCTACTGGAAAGCAGTGAAGTATGTGGTTTCAAATGCAGTCAGTGACATGGTTGCTATGTTAATCAGACTCTTGAACAATAGACTCATATTTGAGTGTGGTTATCCTGATGCTATAAATTGCTGAATGTGGAACATACGCCAATAAGCTGAATGCGTTTCCCTCTTCATCTTCAGATGTTCCATGAAGATGCTGCTGGCGGGTGGCAGCTTGTGGCTGTAGACGTCAACAAGCCCCATGGTCAGGCTCCAGCTTGCCTCCAGGTACAAACTCCCTGAAATCTTAATTAAACACGCTGCCTGATTTAGTTGCACAAGGTTTTGTCCTGCACATTTTACTGCCCCGACAAAAGTGATGGAGCGGAAAAGATGATTCAGTGGATTCTGATTAATTATTTCTGATTGGCAGGTGATCTCTCTGCTTTGTCTGACAGTGTGGTTACTGTATGTTTGATATAGCATTCTAGTGTAATTTTATATACTTTAATATAAATTACTGCTTTTGAAATATTCAAAGAAAATGTACTTTTGGGGAAATTTTGTCGGAAATTTTCTTTGATACCTATAAATATGTATGTAAAGTTTCCTTAGAACTGGAGTATAGTACAATAATGTCATCTGACTCAGTGCAAAACATGTCATTTTAATGAAATGTCCGACTTTTTTGACCTGAGAGAGTGTAACACTTGCATGGTGATGTCTGACATTTTAATACATTTCTGGCCGCGGGTGGGTTTAGACCCCATTCCAAAAAGAAAAGCTAGTCTTTTATGTGCGAGAAAAGAACATTTTGCACCATGTGACATGGTTCAATTACAGTCACTTATGGTGGAGCACAATGTACTTGAGGAAAATGACAGATTTCCACATTTTTATGACAACTTTCCAGATTTTTTATTTTTTTTTTTGTTTAGAAGTGTTTCAAATATAATCTCACAATGCTGTTTATGTGATGTGCGTCTATTTGCAATAATGCAATAACCAGAATTTCCCATTTAGGTATGTGCTTTTTTTAAGGTGTGAACTGCCAAACATTTTTTCAACAAAATTGGTATATTACTAAAAGTAATACTCGTCAAAAGAAATGTGCCTTTATCGTCAGTAAGCTATTTCCAGCCAATGGAATCATGGCTGATGGTTGATTTCAGATACAAACTGAACACTGCTGTGCTCAAAAAGCCCAGTAACAAGGCAGCTGTTTTCCACGGCACTTATTTTTTTCCCTTGTCCCTCTTGCATAGTGTTCATGTTTATTTAAAAATCATTGTTCACACTGCCTCCTCCTCTTAAATAACATTGATTTAAGATGCTTTATCAGTTAAAAATCAATTGGGGATAATAGCTTTCACCTGAATTCATTTGGTCAGTCTAATTTCAAGGAAAGAGCAGGCATCCCTAATGTTTTGCACGCTCAGTGTGATTCGCTGTCATATTGCATTGAAAGGGAAGCTGAAGCAGTCAACATGAATAACTCCTGAAATACCAAAATCTATGTCCTCCAGAGTTCATTAAATGGAAGCCTTTATAAGCACAAATAGGCTCGAGTCAATGCTGAGGGATGCATCTACTGTAACAATCTTTCTACAAGTTAGTCTACCTAACAAATGGGTTGTGGTGAGCCTGGAGATCAGGGGAACACTGTGGATGGGCTGCCAGTTCATTTCAAGGCACAAAGTCATATAGGCATTGACACACTCTGGGCAATTTAGAGCCAACAGTTCAACCAACTGCACATATAATGATTGTGTAGCGACCATTATCAGCAGTCATGAGGCACATAGCAATTAGAATTGCATACCTGTAAAGAGTTACAGGTCTACATGTATCTTCAGACTTTGCACTCTCAAAGAACTGAATGACTATTCCTTTGTGTATGACAGTTTGTGGTCTGTCTGAAGATATGACAGCAAATCCTCGTTGTTTTCATCAGAATTATGGTTAGATGGTTCCTTGTCAGATGGTTCTGGACTTTTTCAATTTTGAGCTGACTGTCCCTGGGCTAAAAGCCCTTCACTGGAAAGCTGTGTAGAACTGATGAGTAAGACAAAACCGAATATATACAATATATTATCATGTCAAAAATTTATTACAGGTGGAGTAATTCCTGCATGAGTTTGATATCATCTTGGGAGTGTTACAGAGGTCTATGTGATTTCCACTGACAAGACCGTGGTCTTGATCAGTATACTCTCAAATTCATACACATGATCTGAGTGTATTCTTTCAAGTGATCCATCGTGAACAAATTTCCTTACGCACGACTTTAGCTACGTTGGTGGCCTTATGGTCTTTTGTTGGGAATGCTTGCGCATGTAGCGTAAAATGATCAGTCATAACTATGACATTGGAAATGCCTTTGGTGTCTGGGTTTGTTGAAAAAGTCGTACAGTCTGTGTTTAAAGGATCAGAGATTCAGCGGTGAGGATTTTTCTGAAGTAGCTTTCCTGGCAATAGATCTTCTATGGTTTTTTCTGCACTGTTCAATCTCGGAAGCCATCATAAGCCAATGAAATTGCCCCTTCACGTGTAGGTCTCTCAAAACCAGGGAGTCCAGATTCATTGTATTGTGATCTTAACGCTATTCACTGGTATATTTTAGGTAAGACGAGTTACTCCTTTTTGATGCTGGGTGCTCTATCTGTAACTCTCTTAATAATAAAACACCCTTATTACTAAATTGGCACTTTCTCTGTGCAAGAGGACAATTACATGATTGTTACTCTTACAGAGGTGGGTTACCAGGTGGATTGAGATCTTTTCTGCTGCACTGCTCAAAACCTCAGGGTATGTTGGAAAGGCATAAACATCAGGAATATCTTCATGGAATATCCCTAACTGTTCCACAAGACTCACAGATACTTGCCGTTATGGTCTGCTTATCTACTCTTCAAGTGTCTCAGTACCTGGAGAATGGTTTCTGGACAACAAGTCAACATCAGTTTTGTGTCTTAACCTGTGGCTTTGAACTTGGCTCTTCTCTGTGTGTTTCTGTGGTTTCTGTTCTGACTGGGAACTTTGAACCTTATAAATAATCACGAAATTTATTGGCGCCCCCCACCCCCCCATTAAAGTGGGAAAATTTTTAGGAGGACTGGCCCCTAGATTTTTCCAATATGTAATAAAGTCAGGCTATTGTTAAACTGTGTGTTTCATTTGTTTCACAAATAATCATATAAAGGCTGAAAAAAAATTGCTGAATTTGTAAATAAAGATTATAGGAGGGACAAAAATAGCAGCTGTAATGGCTTTTCGGGGGCATGGTTGTAAATTAGCCATAATTGCTCTCATTATTTAGTGGTGTTTTAAAAATAGGAAGAAGTGAGATTTTAAAATAGGAAGACAATGACCGCAATTCTTGGTATACCACAGTATATTAAGCCAAGTCTTGGAGAAAGGTCTCGGTGTTCTGCCTCAGCTGGCCACTTAGAGGCAATCGATTCTTTAAATGAGACAGGCGCACACAAACATACACACACACACACACACACACGCACATGTCGGGGATACCTATCCTTATGGGGCCCGCTCATTCACTTCTATGGGAAAAATGCTAACGCTAAGTATGACGACTTTAACCCCCACCCTGCCCTAGCCATATCCCTAATTAACCAAGCAAAATACAAGAGTTTTTGCATTTTTAGCTTTTTCATAGCAGTCACCGATTTTCTGGTCCCCATAAGGGGAAAAAAACGGATATTTATCACGTTATGGGGACATTGTGTCCCCATAAGGATAGGTATGTATACCCGCTCGCACACACACACACAGGTTTGTAATTATTTATTTCTGCTTTGGGGAAAACTCTAATCCCAACGTGTCGATTTTAACCCCTACCCAGCCTAATCTTAACCATAAGTAACCAAACCAAACTAAATACGAGACTCATCATTTTAACTTTTTTGATTACATTCACAGAACTTTATGGGGTCTTGAAAATTTTATTTTCTTGGTACTTGTAAAATTTGTGCAACCTTCACGTCAAGAGATTTTTAATGCTATTCATTATATTATATTATTGGCTTTTTTTACACAGTTGTGCTACATCAATACAAATTAGATTTTTTAAAATTCTTTATCACAAATGTATGTAATGCAGTGATAGTGAAATCGATATAATTCAAAATAAAAATTAAGACTTCTCTTGTTGAAACTTAAAACTCCCCCCCAAAATATTTTTGATATGGCTACTATGAAATGTAAATTTCTGTCGTAGTTGATTGTGCTGAATTGTTTTATTATTGTATTACTGATTTATTTGACACTGTTTCTTCTGTGAAAATGACCTTGACTTTCAGTCTAGACAGAATCCTCGATATGACACATCCTCCACAGCACACTGTCTCATTGCCGTGTGTTTTTTTCCTGTCTAAAATAATCATTACCAGTGAACCAATCATTGTTTCGGATGCACACATTCATATTCAGCAGGGGTTCGGGTTAGTCAACTGCCAAATGAGGGAAGACTGAACAGAGAACAGGGAATCACAGTGCTGAGCAGGTAGAGGAAGGTCATATTTAATTAATTGCACAGTCCTGTGCATTGCGTGATTCATCCTTCACATTAACAGATTTGATAGGCAAAAGGACTATTTTAGGTTTGTTTGCCTTATTTTGGGGGATTACATCTTCTGTTACGTCCATAATATTTCTGGAGTTTCTTTTGCATTTAAAAAGCTCTATGCAATGTTTGAAAATATGAATTTGGAAGAATCCTATTCCTGTACTCTTTTTAAGAATGAGGTATTGTGTTGCTTTTGCAGAATTGGTGATACAGAGTATCAGATTTGGATCCTTGCATTGTATAATATACTGTAATTGACATTGTTTTTCTTAATATTATGGTATCATCTCTCATTGAAAACAGGTGAACCAGCTTATAAATTGTTCAAAAATGTCTGGAATCTCCAGCAGAGAGAAAAGTATACCTTTTGTATTTGATTAAATTTGTTTTTCTATGTTTTTCACTGAGCTCAGCTGATAGTAGCAATTTGGAAAATTAACACATTAATTCATGTTGTCATTGACCAAAAAAGTCACTCTAGATGCCTGTATGTTTCTTTCATCTCAGTCTTAGGTTTTGTTGTCCTCCTTCTTGTAGCATGTTTAAGATGCTGCACAGCGTCTTTTGCACTCGGTTCAGCACAGATTGAGTAGGACGGAATATGCTGGTCACCCTGAGGATGGCTACATTCATCATTCCTACAGCAGACCCCAAAAAGACAGGGGTTTCATCCTTGTTATTGCAGTAATTGGATGTCTGAAGTTTTTTTTGGCATCTCCGTCTCTCCACCGCCATCTGTTGGTGTGGGCCTCCAAGTATTTGAAATCAAACAGCGTTACTGAAATAGCATGCTCCAAGAGGGAAGATGGGGAGACATTACTGTCGTTTCGTGTAGAAGTCAACATGCTTACTGCACTTCAACATAATCAAATCACAATGTTGTGTTCAAGTAGAAACGTATTCTATGTCCACCTGGAGGATTTCAAGTTGCTCCCAGACCACCAGAAATTGATGAAATTCCTCAAGTAGGTTCCGGAATTGCTCCTGTAGGACACATCTGCAAAACCCCTGAAGGAGATCCTTCTGAGGGGCACCCTCATAAGTCGATTAATTGATTATTGAAGGCATTGCCGTCAATTACATTACGAGTCTTGCACTGGGATTGTAGAGGGTTTTCAGTATGATTATGAAATAATCGGGGGCTTTTTTGCAAGTACTATCCAAAACAAATCATTATGTTATCATCGGTTTATTATAAACTGAACTATTTTTCAAAATGCATTCATGCATAAATAATAGTGTTCCTCTATGAGAAACTTTATTAGGGCAACATGTTGCCCCATCGTAAAGAGCTACGTTCCGTTTGTGGGTGAAGCATGAGTGTCCCTGTGCTTGTTCGGGACTTTTCAAAAGGTGATACTCCAGAGTCGGAGGAGGCCCTTCTTCAGTTAAGAAGGTTTCTCTATCCACAGCTACGTTCTATACCTCCTTCTTTGGGAGGAGCTAAAGAGGGAAAATCCAATCCAGTGTGTTCTGGGTGTATGAGCAACGCAGCAAAGGTTGTGGTGGCTGGCGGCTCCCACTAGATTAGAGACACAGAGGAGAAATGAGAGGATTGTGGTGTTAGTAACAGTGCAGGGGATGGACAAAAATCGGGGTGATGGGGAATGCGGGGGGGGGGCTTGGGGGATTAATAGTGCAGCAGTTTGATGGGGGCTGCAGTTAGGGTAATTATTTGACTCCATTCCAGAGAGACTGGGGAGGGTCTTTGTCGCCATGAGGTTACTGTCTCTCCCCAACAATGTTCCTGAAATCCCCGCAAGTGCCCCCCTTCCAGAGTAATGATGCCTGTCCCCCGTCCACCTGCCATTTAAACCCTCAATTTTCGCTATATTGATTTTATGCTTTTTCATACTTTTTCATCCTTTCATATTTTTTCTTACTTAATGACCTATGGATGCCCTGCCGCAGGAGAGGAGAGAATATCAAAAAACACTTATTCAAGCTGTAATGGACAAAATAAGGCAACGATCACGTGTAATTGGGCGTGTGAAAAGTAGCATGTGTGAAATACATAAAAATGTCACGGCACGTTAGACTAAAGAGCGGCTGGCAAGCCTCACACTCCGGAAGGTTAACTCTGACCTGAGATAAACATGAATATCCTAAAAGCATCACTCACTCTGTTTAACTCCCTTCTGTAAGCTTTCTAGATTACTGTCACTGTCTATGATGACACACTCAGAAACAGGACCACACTCAGGGTAACTCCAAACTGCAACCCGTAGGATATCACCATCTTCTAGGATTTTATGATCCCTTTTCATTCATGTTGTGCTGAAGGTTTAGATCGGGTAGCTTTGTTGCTTTTTATCCCACCTGTTTTCATTGTTATTTCTGTTAATGTGAATATTTTTCACATGAGTTTTTGTGATTATCATCATTTTCGTTCACGATAAGGCAGTGGGTGGCTCCAGATGCATGTTTGACTGTAGATTTCTCCCCCTAAGGTTGTTAGTGTTAAAGCTCTGTGTGGTGAAGGCCTTTGGCAGCCTGTGGCAGAATCAGCTTCTCTCTCATGCTGGGCCCTCTGCTTGCTTTCTTCTCCATGTGGCAGAGAGTAGCAGGTTTAGATTTAAAAAAACACCTGGAGGCAGCTACTGGTATTTGGATGCTATGCTGAAGAGATAAGAAACCTGTGAAATGAGGTTATATGCAGAGTCACCGTTCACAATTACTGTATTTCTGTTTCAATATTTGAGTGCTTTGGATATATATATACATATATACAGATATATATATATATATATATATACACACACACAGATGATGGTCCGTGTTTTCAACGATATTTCAACTTTACGATGGATATGATTATTCAGTTAATTGCATAAGATATTCAGCACATTCTTATAAAACATGCTTTTGTTAATGGCTATGCGCAACTGTAGGCTAATACAGTAATAATATACAGTACTGTGCAAAAAAATGATGTTTAGATTATCCTGGTGTTGGTGTAAAACTATGATATGATGCCTGTCAAAGTGTGTCAGCTTAGCCATTTCAGAACCTCTGCTAAAATCATCCTAGTATTTGCAGCGACCGTCCAGTGCAGCCATGTATTTTTTGACTTGGCCACTAGCACATACAGCTAGTCAATCTGTCACTGACTTTTTAAACCGATATATTTAATTATTTAATTGAGCTGTTGGTGAAATTTAACAAAATCACGGAACAGATGAGGTGCCCCTGAGGAGAAGTTTGGGAACTGAAGTGGTGTCCATCTAGCCATCCAACTAGATATCAGTAACTTTTTAGAAAACAGAAGACATTATTAATAGATTTTATTGTGTTACTCTTAATTTGCACATGTTCTCATGTTAAATTGTGTACTTTTGCACAATACTGTATATATATTACATATATATTACATTATCATATATATTACATTATCGGGTGTGTGTGTGTGTGTGTGCTTCCTGTTGTCATGCAGTGTGTAACATCATGTCTGTCTGTGGATGCTTTCTCACTGCCTCCTAATTCTTGTCTCCAAGTTCCAAAGCAGTGATTTCCAGTGTGTATTGGGCTGGACTCCTTTTATCACTCAGTCTGGTCCTTTCTGACCCCTCAGTGGGACCAGATTTTGGAGGTTAATTCATTTACTCTGCCACTCAAAGTCTGCACATATCTATTTTAATAAGTATATTATAGTTGATCATTATTACATTAACCTATAAAATTTCATTTTTTTTTTTAACTAGGGGAGATATCAATACCATTTTTCTTCCAACAGAGCACAAGTACTAATGCTAGTTTTCGGAAATATACTTATTCGTCCTGCAATATTTGTACTGCAACTTGCATACAAATCTTAATTGCATATATTATCGGACTCTGAATAAGAATTTGTACTTAAACAAGTTTGTATCTACATCAGATTTAGTGCTGCAGAGGTAATTCAGTCTTTTGTGTGAATGACGTATAGTCTGAATTTGACCAAGTGAAGAGAGTGAATAGATATATAAAGGAGAATTAAAATAATTTGAATAAATTAAAAAAATGACGTTTTGGTAATTGCACTACTGTAGTACATTTATAACGTAGGTTCCCTAACATTTGTATTTCATGGCAGAAGACTAATTAAAATGAGAGCTCTTGCAGTACAGTACGCGTCATCATAAAAAAATCTAGTATGGTATAAATTTTTCTATTTTAAACTGTGACATTCTGACGCAGTGTGTATTAAGCATTGATTATCTGAGTGGCAGCTATGCAACTGGACCGCTGCCAGCTCAGCCACCACATCATCCAACAAGGTTAGCTTCAGATGAGGCTGAGATTGCTGCATTTGGCAAGAATCAGAGCGTAAGGGCATCAGTGTGTGCAGTCAGGCTTGATCAATCCTCTTTGTGATTAATAGCCTCCATTATGAACCTATGGATAATTAGAGTTTGGCTTCAATACAATCTTCACTGAAAAAAATTAATAATGGCTCAGGTCCCTGAGTCACAGGAGTGTACTAATTGCAGGTTTGCCTGAATAATGATAGAATTTGTGGTTATTTATATTTTGCTAGCGTGAATTACTTAGCTTTTTAAATATGTAAAATGTTTACATTTAAACAAATTATGTGTATAGTTGTTTTTGTCTGTTTTAAGCTATATACGTTTTTATGCCCATTACCGCACTGTAATGACGTGGGTGAGCTGCAAGATCATGGAGAGTTGAGCATATACATACAGCCCCTTCGTTTGCAAACTGGTTGGTTGAAGTATCTAACCCCCGTTTTTTTTACGTAAGATTTTCATTTATTTATTTAGCGAACTTTTCTCAAAGGTAGCGAACAAGAGAGTATCAAGTAGATAGCTGTAATAGAGAAAGTTAGGCAGTAGTGCAACTAGGCTGATCTTCCACTACTGTAAATGACCAGAAACAAATGAGTTACAGTTATAAAAAACACTGCATACACTGTCATTGCAGGGACCAC
>JAODJX010000001.1:43692854-43704177 GCA_026776945.1 Isichthys henryi
TGTAAATGACCAGAAACAAATGAGTTACAGTTATAAAAAACACTGCATACACTGTCATTGCAGGGACCACTACTGTATATGACTAGAAACAAATGAGTTACAGTTATAAAAAACACTGCATACACTGTCATGGCAGGGACCACTACAAGGGACCAGCTATGTGAATGCTGATGAGGACACAGCAGGTTAGCATGCGACTTGCCTCTGGAAACGATGGATTCTAGAAGATTGAGAAAAAGGACTCTGATGACCAGAGTTGGACAGATAGCTTGCTCTACATTTGAGAAACCACACATGAGAAATGTTGAGAGTTAGACATATTTTCATGTGGCAGAGGGCTTTCTGGGAAATTTTGGTTTACTGACTGAAGAGGGCAGGATGGGATGTAGTGTGAAGTCCTTTTACTGCGGTATATTTTTGGCGTGTTTTGCAGTTTAAAACTTTGAATTGTCTGTGTTTATAATGAGTTGGGTTACTGTAAGACCATGTGCCAATAGATTTGTTTTTGAAGTGGAACAAGTCAATTTTTTTTTGTATAATTTGTAGAATAATGAAACTAAACTTGCGATCACCTGCCTAACATTTGTTTGTTTTCTCCTGTCTATAGCAGCTCATGCGGTCCTCTGTATTCCACATGTTCATCTTGAGCATGGTGGCAGTGGATGTGATTGTTGCGGCCAGCAATCATTACAAGGGTGAAAATGAACGACGCCACTACGACGAATTTTACCTGGCAGAGGTAGGTGATGTGAAATTTAAGATTAAGGTTTTGTATGAGTGAGAAAACTGCATACGCAACCCATAGACCTATCCTAGAGAATCAGCCAATGCACATCTCAATGAACATGTCTGATAAACGGAATTACAATTAAATGCTTAGGCATCATTTAAGATATACGGTGCGAGATGGGACTTAAAACCACAAATGTTTTTCTTTTTATACCTTTTTGCTGTTTCTGGCATCAAGAAATTAAGTGAATTTGATCAAACAGTTTCAGTTTGGATATATTCTATATATATTGCTGTGTTTTAATGCCAGTTTTTAATTAATCCATCCTACCATCCACCCATCCATCCAGTTCTGGTCAGGGTCGCTGGAGGTGGGGCTTCAAATCTTAAGTCAGCTCCATTGTCCTCTCAGCCATGTACATGTGTACAGTAAGACAAGACGACGTGGCTGCAGTTTATACAGTTTACAATAATAAAGGCACCTTACAAATAAATAGAAGCATGTAAATAATTGTAACAAACTTTTATAGAAAAATATGCACAGAGAACAAGTCTGGCGGACTGTCAGTCCATCACAGTCCATCACAGTCCATCACAAATTATTACACTGCAGGGATTTTTAGATGCTGCATGTCTTTGGACCGAGGAACCAGAGGATGTCTGCATAACAGGGGGAGAACAGGCAAACTCCACATAGGCACGGAGCGCCGGGGGGGGTGTGGAACCTTGTGCCACCCATATTTTAGAAAAATGTCAGTAAAGATATCTAACTTTCGAACCCTACTAATGTTGTCGACTTTAAAATGGTGTGAATTAGATGCTTAACTTTTCATACCGAAAGATTCATTGTCTTTTTTTATTTACTAATATCATTTGCATCAAAAAGGCCTTTGACTGCTTGGTGTTCAACAGACCCTGGCAAACAGAATGAAAGGGTGTGACTCCGTAGTGTCATGAATTTAAATCTAGGTTGCAAAACCAGTGTCAGATTCTATTAGTCATTAGGCAGGTGCTGATAATCTGTCTGAGCCCTTCCTCTGTCCTGCTTGGGAGAATTATTTTTTTTCCAGCCATGTCTGTCTTGCTTCATCGGTGAACAGCAGTATGCAGGTGGTGACATGCAAGAGGAGGGCAGGAGGGTGGAATACTGTACCTCCCCCCACTCACAGCTGAATTTCGGAGATAAGCAGACAAAAGCCACAGAGAATACTCCCTGTTTATGTATCTGTTTGCTTGTGTGCTTATTCATTCGTTTCTTCATTTGTGCCAGGGGACTAAATGAAGAGGGCGTCTGTTTTTGTTTTTTAGACCTTTTGTCAGCTTGTACACTTTCCTTCTCCAGTCCAAAGACACGCAGCTGGACTAACTGATGTCTCTATGTTTCCCATAGAATATGATTGTGTGTTTATGTGCATTTTACCCTGCATCGGATTAGCATTCCGTCCAGGGTGTATCCCAACCTTATTCTACCATGCCTGTGATTCTCTTCCCCATGCCCCACATAATACATGGTGGATCCTTCTGTTGAATTAAAGCAGAATTACAAAAAATGGATAAAGGGAAAAGCCCTTGCAGGAGGATCACTAAATCGATTCATCCATTCATCTTCCATAACCACTTATTCAATGCATGCTTATTACTTGGATAATTATATTAACCCCATTTCAAAGTTTGTCACGGTATGTTTAACTGTGATATATTATAATACTTCATGTACATCGTGTGTGATAGTTATGCATTGACGGGCGGCATGAAGAATGACTCTCCTCACTCCTCATCTAGGTGGCCTTCACCGTTCTCTTTGACCTGGAGGCTCTCCTGAAGATCTGGTGTCTTGGGTTTACAGGATACATAACCTCCTCTCTTCACAAATTTGAGTCTCTGCTGGTTGTGGGAACAACACTTCACATCTACCCCGACCTCTACCATTCCCAGTTCACCTACTTCCAGGTAATTTCTCCTCAATGTGTGTTTTTGAGTCATTTCTTCTTCTTCTTATTTTTTTTTACTCCAAACAGTATTTTGATGAAACGTCTGACTGAATGGAGTCTGCTGATGTAAAGTACTTGTTCATGTTCTCTCTCCTTCTAAAGGTAATTGCTAAAAGGTGCATCTGAAAAATGAGAAATATTACTGGACATGGCCTTTGAAATATGTTTATGTTGAGATTAAAAGTTGCAGCTCATGTTATTGGTTCTACCTGAAGTTCAGTTATTTGCCTTTCTATTGATGTGAAGCAAAAAGCGACCTTGTGGTTGGGATCAGCTATACTTGGATGAACGACAGATAATTCTATTAGATTAGCATTTTTGCTAAAGCTAGGTGTGCTTGGTTCTTTGAGTCAATAATAATTATTTCTGATGTATCTAGTAGTAATAATGTTTACATTGCTTAGCACAACAGCAGTACAATAATGACACATTTCCAGTGACTTTTTAAAATAAATGACATGGTTAAAATATTTTTTATGTAGCACCTTCTATGACTGAGTTGCCCAAGGCACTGTACATGGCTGTGTTGTGATACATTGAAACGTTGTTAAGAGAGAGTTATACAGGAACAGGGAAAAGGAAAAACAGAGAAATTAAATAAAAAAGCCAGATGACAGCGGAGGAGAGGAACCAAAAACTGCCAAGTAAGGAGAAGAAAAAGCTCGAAGGGACCAAGGTCAACTGGCTGCCCAACCCTCTGGGTGCAATAGATGTCTACATTAGTGTTATTATTGGCTGGGTTTTGATATAAATGTAACAGAAAAACACCATCATGTGGCAAATGTGGATAATCAAATTCCTGCAGGAGTGAAACTTCAGCCGGGAACTCAATCCAAGATGGGGCCTGACTTTGCATAAGTAAGGGAGTGACAGTCATGCCATGACTTTTCTCTTGGTAACATATCTGTGATTCAAGCTGAATGAAAAAAAAAAATATATAATTTTGTTTCTTGGCTGAAACTGAAAAAAAAACCAGCAGGCCTGGTTATACTGCCAAGACAGTATTTCCCCATCCCAAAAAAAATACATACCCTCTCTTGTGTCAGTAGCAGATACTTGCAGTGGAGACAATGGCAAAGACAGCATATCAATATTTCAAGCGACAGTAAGCCATTACCATACATTACCCAGAAAGCCATGTGGACAATCGCCCCACAACAAATGTTGACGTACATTTAGAAGAAAGAGCTAAGGAATCCTCTGAATGGGATTGTTGCAAATGATTCGTTTGGATCGAGGTCATTTGGATGCCCAACTGCTGATGCTGGCGGGTGGAAAGAAAATCCAAAATGCAAAGAATCATGAAATATATGGAGCATAAACCATGGAAAGTGGGATGTGCAGGAGATGGAAGTGGATCACTTACTGTAAATATCTTAGGCATTAGTCAGAAATAGACTGGCTAGGACACTGGATGGATTACATCGCAATAGAAATATTACAGGCCATGGAAAAAGAATTAATGTAACTGCTGAACAAATTATGCCAAAAAATATGAAAAACAACACTATAGCCTACGGTTTATACCACAAACCAATGACAGAATACCTGACAGAATATGTAAAGAAATCATAGTTTTTTCCCATATCACATATAAGATTATGCTGTACATTACTCAACACAGAGCAGAGCCCTGATAGAATGAGAATTCCCTGATGTGAAGACTGGATTCAAAGGCTATAAATGAGGAAATAGGAAACGTTTTTGCTGACTCCCGATGAATAATATAAGGTACACTTCATTTATTGGAACAATTATATTGTTCAGTTATGTTGACCATGCCAAACCATGGTGTTCCAGGGAACCTTACTGACCATTTAAGGAATCTCTGCAGTCTACAAGAATCCGCAGTCAGGACAGAATATGAAAGAATTGACTACTTCCAGATGCATACAATTACCATATCTATTCAACTTGTACACAGAACATAATGAGAAATGTTGGGAGAACAGGAAGAAGATAAGAAACTGCTCCAAAGCCTTTGAGCTGTACTTCGTTTTGTATAATAAAAGGAAGAGAAAACTTGGGTGACATTAATAGTTCTATACAGAGAACTTAATGAATGACACAGATCTATGAAGGAACATGCTGGCACTTAACAATTCCGAATAAAGTGGTGATAGAATTTTGTTAACCATATGCCTCACCTGTTTTTTTGGAGTCACTCCACCCTAATGGAAGAAACCCAGATATTGCACCTCCCTCCTATCTGCACGCAGATAGGCTGCAGCATAGCAATCGTGAAAAGGGGGGAGTGGACACTATCAATTACTGAAATGTTGCAGGTGCCTTCTGTAAACCACCGGCAAAAATTGTGAAGTTGGGTTAATCTGAACAGTGTAGAATAGGCTGATTTTTTTCCCCTTGGACTCAGGTTGGTATCTAGCCACCATACTTGCGCCATGAAATGGAGAAAAGCACATGCTGAAACTCCTGGTAAATCGTGTTAAATGTAGCTGGGTACCACAACAGATTGGAATAAAATTTGTCGCTTTAGAAGTCCAAGTCCCCGGTCTTCGCTGACTGATTCTGGTAGCACGAATAACGCAGGTGGGGGTAAACTAGCGGCAAGTATTCTTGGGTAGAGTCAGGGGGAGGCTGGCAACGAGAAGCAGTCCACGAATTTGGCATTTACCAGGGGGACATGGGGGCTGGTAGGTTCCCATGGTATGTTGCCGAGGGCGATCAACCGGTTCGCCACAATGAAATGAAGCATTATCCATTAAGCATCTCCTGCATTTGACCAGGAAACACATTGAGATCCATCCATCCATCCATTTTCCAAACCACTTATCCTTCTGGGTCGCGGGGGGTCCGGAGCCTATCCCGGAAGCTATGGGCACGAGGCAAGGACACACTGAGATTGAATTCTTTCATTTCTAACATTTTGTATCAGTTAACATTTGTAGCATGTAACATTAAACCTGCAGTTAATTGTTTTGTCATTGTTTTGGCATTCAGGGCGGAGAAGATTTCATGCTTAGATATTGTGTATATGAATCATTTCCAGGTATCACATTACTCTCCAAAATACCTCAAAGCAATGTTTTCATGCTCTGTAGTCTGAAAACCTGAATACATCCCTGTTTTTCCTAAAGGGTTCTCCGTCAGTGGAAGAACCTTTTCAAATAGGTTTTCAAGTAGGTTTTCTAACCAGTGGGTTATGATGAGTAACCTAAAATATTTTTTAAAAACCTTTTACAGTATGTAGCAGAAAGGGACTGCATAGCATATTTAATAAAGACAAATCCGGGATGCCTTCCTGTGCGAGATGTGTGATGACAGCTATCAGCTTTTGACTCTTCAGGAGGAAAATCATCTAAAAGAACTAGGATGGATTTAGTTGATTCCTACAGCCACAAATCCATAGCCTCTGCTTCTTTAAGGCATGGGAAGGATTTGAGGATTCAGATTACGGCACCTTTTGCATAAATGTTAGAACCCAAATGCCATTCAGTTGTAAGGACAGGAGAGTATAGCTACACTCCTGACTTACTGTACAGGCATCCTTTCATAGTCAGGGCAAGGATTTTTCCATCCCTGCTTAATATTTTCTTTATTTAACAGGGACGGTGTTGACTAACTGCAGCTGCTATGTTATTTTTTCTTCATGTAAATAAAATGGATTAGTTGGATCTAGTATAATCATTGTGGACACACCAATTCCATAATCATTTATTCATATCTTCAGCCTCGTCTCAAATCAGGTTTTGGTCCATTATCTCATTGGCCACAATTTGAGCTTCTCTATCTAAAAGGGGTAACAGGTTGAAGACCCATTCCATTGGTGGCCACTGAGACTGACAGTGAATATTTCTATCATAGACACACAAAGAGTGAACGAGCAGCAGATCTATCTTCCATTTAGGACTTCTCAGAAACACGGGTCTTTTACTGCTGTTTCTGGAAGTGATGATGGACTGCTGTTTCTTCTTCTGCGTGACTGACGTATTTGAGGGCCCTGGCCAGTGGAAAACACTCCACTATGTACAGTTTCTCCCAGGTGTCCGGCACCAGTTTCTGTTTGTGATAAGTGAACAGGGAAGTAAGTCTTTATATTAAGGAAGGAAATTCAAACTTTTTTAAAAAAAGAGACGTTTAGAGACTTTCAAGGTCAGAATGGGCAGAGCACAGAAGGAATAAAAAATAAAATGGAAAAGTGAAAAAGGATGTGGGAGCTGTGTGAATTGGGTTATGGTGGGACTTCATTTAGGCTGATAGAGGCGCAGAAAAGCAGAACGTCTTAATTTACACATATGGTAGAGAACGAGGAACAGATGGAACTACTGTAAATCATCAGGCAAACCATATTCATCTGACTCCCTCTGGAGAAATGCCTCGCCTCTCACAGAACTGTACAGTAGGCAGTGGATGAAGGCTTTCAGAAAATATATGCCTTCCTCAGGAAGAAGCACAAGGCAGGGGAACACCATGGACAGGATGTCCGTTCATCGTAGGGCACACATACTCATTTGTGGGTGCTATATGTCATATTGCATTTCCACTTTAGCGCCCCAGATTACATTACCGTTGATTATTTATCGTTATATATTGTTGCTGATGTAAGACTAATCCAAATTCATCATCCTTCAGATTCAGCATGTTGGGAGGGTGCTGTATGGCTCTGCAGGTTAGGTCTCTGTGCTCCAGGGGTAGTGGAATGCTGGCTGACCCTGTGCTTTGACCCCCAAACTTGCTCGCATCTGTCTATGTGTCGCCTGTAGTGCATGATGGGATAGGTGAAAACGTAGTAGGCATAAAAATTGGTGGCTCAGACCCAAGCTAATTGAGAAACTGTTCCAAGTCCGGATACCATATGAAATAACACCCCAAGACTTAATTTTACTGCACTTCCAAATATCTGGATTCTTTGTTAATTTTTTTTTTTTTTATGCTAATTTAGTCTGAAGTGTGGTCACTTTAAATGTTGAGGACTACCACAGTTTTTAAGCTACATTACGGATTCTGACAAATTCAAGAAGCAAAGTGTTATCCTGTATTTTTGGCCTTGAAGGCTACATGAATGGAGGCTCTTTGAAACAAGCAATTTCAATTTTTAAGAGTAGATTCCTAGACTCAGCAGTTGCCTGCATCTTTTACTCCCTATTTTATTGCAATTTCCAGCTGTTAAACAGCTCTGTGTGTAGAAGTGGTACCTGGAAATGAAATCATTGGGAGCAATCCATTTCCATAAACTTCATTGTAGGTGGCAATGTGTAATTTGGATTATTTCCTCATTTATTGGGTTTCAGTGGGTTTGGATTGGATGGAAGAGTAAGTAAATTCTGCTCTCACTATGCTAGACTCTACATTAGCATGATTTTCATGTTCTCTCCATTTGCCTGGATTTCCACCAAGTGCTGTGTTTCCATCTGCGGTCCAGTGCAGTTAGGTGAGTTGGTGTCTTTGAAGCTTGGCTTTAAAATAGCTGATCGACAGTATTTGCCCTGCATCGGACTGGCGTCCTGCCCCTAGTGTTCTTTGCTTTGAGCCCCAAACTTCCTGGGATAGACTCCAGGCTCATGGAAGGCCTATACCAGCAAAGCAGTAATTGAAGAATGATGCACCATGGCATCCATCCAGGACCAGTACTTTTTTACTTGGACGGATTATTAGAATAACAGATTTTCTGTCCCCTTTAACAGGTACTAAGAGTGGTGCGGCTTATTAAGATTTCGCCAGCGCTGGAAGACTTTGTGTACAAAATCTTTGGACCAGGAAAGAAGCTGGGAAGCCTTGTGGTTTTCACCGCGAGTCTCCTCATTGTCATGTCTGCGATCAGTCTGCAGATGTTCTGCTTCGTGGAGGAACTGGATCGGTTTACTACATTTCCACGGGTGAGCTTATTTACCCCAATACCGACGACTTGTGGCTGCATAGAAGATGAAGGTGGCTTTTTTTGATTAGAGCCAAATGTATCTGATCTTGCTGCAGTTAAGTTTCCATATGAATTCATATCGAACATTTTTGATCAGTGCACGGTCAATCCGGCCTGAAAAGTGATAATTCTTGACTGTTTTTGTATCACAGCTGTAAAGAAAATGTTAAACTCTGTAGTCTACAGGGTAAGGCACAAGGGAACATAAACTTGAATGCAAAGAGGATGATATTTAATGTGTTAGCAGATGTTCCTCCCTCTGCCAAGCTCTTTGATATTAAGTGCTTAAGAGACGCTTTCTCATTAACCAAATCTTTTTATCCCCTTTCTACTAGGAATCCACTGATCCTAGTACTGGAGGGACTTTAAAGGGTCGCTATAAACAGATGCCTCTCATTTGCCAGATTACTCATTCAGGGTGGCTTGATAACCATTGAGCATAATGATGTTTACCCATTTCCCGTGATGAAAAGACCTGTTGAAAAATAATCTGTATCTCCAGATAGAGTCAGTGTGACGGAGCTGAAAATATGTCAAGGAGTGAAAAGATTAAGCTTTGCAAGACCTTCATATGACTCCTGCATGGCTGCAGATTTCATTTGTTTGTGGTTTGTTTACATATTGCATCCCGTAAAATTATTTGAAGTTGAGCTGAAACACAAAAGCAGAAACTCCATCCAGTGACTTTTGACAGCTGAAGAGCACATAGTCCTGTAATACACTGTCATTTTTGTCATTGTGCCATGTGTTTTACTTAAACAAAAATCCAAATAACTAGAATATAGCACAGTCTAACGAAAAATATCATGGACAACCCCCCCCCCCCCCAGCTCAGCAAACTTAATTCGTCATGGACCGGGTTGAGGGGGGGAAGTATCCTGTTGTGTGCTAAAATATTCCAGAGTAGTCCTGTGTGCAGTGAGGCATATGTTTTAAACATTTTCACAAAACCCCCTCTAATAATGCATAAAACATTGAAATTATTTACATTAGACGGAAAATAAAGTGCATATTCGCTTCCACACTGATCCACGCACTACCTCTCTGGGGAAAAAAAAAGTTATTTATTTATAACCCTATAAATAAAAGGATAGAAAAATCTCAATAATAGACCTGAGTTCTACTAGAAATAACATCAAAACGCAGCATTTTATTTATTATGAAGACAATTACTTGACACTTTCGCAATAATGTCAAGCTCTGTCAAAACAGTTGAAATAGAATGTGTCCATCGTGTAATTGGAACACCACAAATCTTGGTTTGTTTTTTTGAGGCTGAGTAAAAATGTTCCTCACATATCACCATATCAATCATAGCGTATATACGGTGAAAGACAATAGCGATAAACATTCAGCATTACAGTCTAAAACTGTTTGTTATGTCTGTATTTATCCAGTGGATCATAAACTAAACAGTGCTTTTCTATTTCAATATCTTTCAGATGATATAAAATCGAAATATAAAATTATAAAACCATGCATTGCAGTCTCTCAGATAACTTCAAAAAGTAACCAAAATGTAAAACCAAAGCTATTCGTTTCCTCCTGGCACTAACCAGGTGGTCTCCCTTCACAATGCTAAGCCATAGAAAGGTCCCCAATGAAACCCCTGAATTCTCACATCATAGACACTCTAATCTCAACATTTATAAGATTATAGGTCTAGTGCCTGTAAATTTTTGTAATCTGATGAAACTAAAAAATGAAAAATTCCAATAGGCACAAATGATTTTTCCTCATAAGAAGGCTACTGTAATATCAAGACCGCGTCAGTGTTTACACATCAATTTATGACATATCTGAGTAGCCCAGAATGTCCCAAAAGCAGAACCATACAGTATGTAGCTAACTGCAAATCAAAGGGACTGAAAAGCGCTCAAAATGTATAGGGTTCAAATGGTTAACACAGTACTGTGATTCGATGTAAAAAGTCCTGCTTCAAAGTTCAAATGCAACTAATAAGGCGTCTTATTTGGAAAAGGGTCAGTGGTACAGAAGTATTTATATTGAAATTTTATGAAAATGTCCATGGTTCAAATTACACTGTGACACAAGTTTTAGGCCGTACTGCTGAGCGTATTGCGATGGTGTCTACGCTCCACATTTTATACTGTGTTGTTGACTCAATTGTAGACTCGGGATGTAAACATTGGGATGTAAACATTGGACTAGACCTGCCTTGGTCTGTACAACATAAGCGATTGTAGGAGACAGAACTGTAACAGTAGAACCAGTGTTTTCTCAACTCATTCTTTTTTTCTGTTACAGGCATTTATGTCCATGTTCCAAATTCTCACACAAGAAGGATGGGTGGATGTCATGGACCAAACTCTGGTTGCTGTTGGACACATGTGGGCTCCAGTAGTGGCCATTTACTTTATATTGTACCATCTTTTCGCCACTTTGGTAATTATACACTGCAAATGGATATTGATCATCACAGTCTCTTTCGTTATATACCTACAGGGACATTTACTGGCAGTCATTTTCTCTTTATTGTCTTCCAGATTTTGCTAAGTCTTTTTGTAGCAGTAATATTAGACAACCTGGAGCTCGATGAGGACTTAAAGAAACTCAAGCAGGTAGGCAATTGTTTTGCCATATAATAAAAAAAACTATATGGTATAATTCGGGGTCGGCATGGTGGTGCAGTGGTTAGCACTGTTGCGTCACACCTCTGGGACCCGGGTTCGAGTCTCCGCCTGGGTCACATGTGTGCGGAGTT
>JAODJX010000001.1:43724538-43743030 GCA_026776945.1 Isichthys henryi
CTTCCGGGATAGGCTCCGGACCCCCCGCAACCCAGTAAGGATAAGCGGTTTGGAAAATGGATGGATGGATGGATGGATGGATGCCAGAAGTCTCACATTTTCTTTGGTTACTTATGGTTAAGGTTAGGGCTGGGTAGGGGTTAAGGTCGTTATGTTGGGATTAGAGTTTTCCCCATAGAAATTAATGGAGAGTCCCCACAGAGATATAATTATAAGCCTGTGTGTGTGTGTGTGTGTGTGTGTGTGTGGTACAGCTACTTTCTGGATGTTTTGGCCTTTGAGTTGCACATCTGGTCATTTTCTTTATGTAAGGTCACCCAAGACCCAAGGATCTGCTGTCAGAGATAATAGCAAACCGGCAACTTTGGACATAAATTTTCAAATATTGTACACATTTGAGAATATTGTCACACATAATGACTCAGATATGTTTGTTTCTGTCAGACTGATCTATAAAGCTGCTTATTTAAAGGGCTGTAATTTTTTAATCGATGCATTAGTTTATAAGCGAGGGAAAGGGTTCCCTGTACAGCTGTGTGAAGTTGCAGCGCAAAAATAATGAGTTCTGTGGTTGCCAGCAGGGAGCCAACTTGTCAATATGCTTCCTTCTCCTCCATGGACAGCTTGACAGGGATTCTGACACATTTGTTATTACCCAGATTGTGCATTGTGAGCCCTTACAAATTATTTTTGCACACCTTGTGAATAAAGAGACACAACAAAGCAGAAACTCCGGAGGCGTGGATGTGGTCCTCTGCCTGAGCCCATATACGACCTTCATCATCTCTCCATGTCTGAAAGCAGACACACAAAGCTATAGGGAGAACATGTCAACGCATGATCAGACTGTCTAATGCCTTTTATTAGTTCCTAAATCCTAATAAAAGTAGATTAGTCCATGAACCTGAATATTATTTGCATGCTTTGTGTGACCTACAACACTGCTTACATGTCTTTTGTAGTTCAGGCTGGGTTGTTGGTTGAATGCACTTTGCTAAGGTATCAAAGTATTTGCCTCCTTGATGTTCCTAGGGCAAACCCCCGCAACTTCAACTTTGACAACGTGGGCAATGCAATGCTGGCGTTATTTGAAGTGCTGTCACTGAAGGGTTGGGTGGAAGTCCGCGATGTCATCATCCATCGCGTGGGACCGGTAATCCTTTGCATCGCACTCCACTTTATTACGTATTTGTTTTAGAATGTTTCTTTTTAGCTTTTCAATGGACCAATCCAAAATGTAAACTGTAGCAGTATTCTGCACACGTTCTGAATTGTCTTTGTCACTTCAGATCCATGGGATCTACATCCATGTGTTTGTGTTCTTGGGCTGTATGATTGGACTGACCCTGTTCGTCGGAGTGGTTATTGCAAATTTTAATGAAAATAAGGTAAGAGCAGTCAGGATAAGATTTTAAGTTAAATTTACGTTGTGGTTCTTGCAAAACCATTTACAGTTATCAGTGTTAGACCAAGCACTACCTTTACCTCACTGGAAATTACTTTTCAATAATGCTGACCATCCATTTTGCCACTTTTGTGATGGTTCCTCTTGTGAACGAGAAATTTATAAGTGAATCTCAAAGGTCCCTGTGTAGTTTCAAATCTCTTTTTTTAATTAAGCAAAATGCCCAAGGATGGAACTTTGTGTTATATATTTGTCATATATTTGTGTTTTCTCAGGGCACTGCCCTGCTAACAGTTGACCAGCGAAGGTGGGAGGACCTGAAGAGCCGCCTGAAGATCGCCCAGCCTCTGCATCTACCTCCACGTCCAGGTTAGTAGCCACGAGAATAGGAAGGTCCAGGAAAACTGCTATTCCAGTTCTGCCTCAAAGAAAGCGGTATCCGTGGATACTGTGTGGACATCAGTGGGCAGATTCAATTGCGACTGAAAAATATTAGAGACTTTGCAGAAAATGAGAAGATGATATGAGAAAATACCAGAATTATGGACGCCAATATGACATTCATTTTGGTCAGTTACAGTTATGCTTACATAAATTTATTAACTTTTGTTTTGCATGCGGGGCAGATAATGCATCATAAGGCCGCAGCAGACAAAGAGCTCACTGGCATAAATGCAGCTAGCCTGAGCATCTAATAAATCACCTGTAACAAGTAGAAGTTACCATAGGAGCATGAGCTATATAATCCATCACTAAGCTTTGCAAGAATCTAAGCGGAGTAATTCAAATGGGAATCACCGTTAGCACTTTGTTACAAAGTGCAAGAGCATCCAGCGTTGCCAAGAGACCACGACCTAGAATTCCGCAGATCAAGACAGAACAGTGTTTTTCTGTGAATACAAGTATATCGTCATCTGTCTCATGTATCAAGAGTGTAGCTCTTGATATTTTTCGTCATTATAGCATTGTGTGATATTAATCGAATGCCTCAGAAAGTTATAATAAACATAACCTTATTTAACGTATCATGTTCTTGCAGGATTTAGTCTGCGCATTGTTCTTCGCTGAAATTACAGTTAGAACATACAGGGTTCTTTTGTTTCTGCAGAGAATGGCGGGTTCCGTGCTAAGGTGTATGACATCACACAGCACCCTTTCTTTAAAAGGGGCATCGCATTGCTGGTTCTTGCACAGTCTGTGCTGCTGTCAGTTAAGGTAAGTATGACAGTACATGCATGCACATATTACACAAGGGCCTCTTGTCACACTGCTCATTGTCCGCAGTATTTTTATTTACAAAAAAGTCTTGGTACACTTGCTTAATTCTGTAAAAATGGTTCAAATATATTGGCTTCATAACAATTGTCAGCTTTCAAGCAGTATTTAACGCATCGGCACATATCTTCTGCACAGACCTTTTCTTAACTTTGTGTCTTTTTTTGACTGACTTCTTCAGCTACTGTATGTTCCTGCCATTTTGCTATTAACTGCAGTTGTACTCACTGGCCACTAATAAACACAAATGTTTGCTGTCACTAATTAAAAAGCACCCAATGAGATTGCTTGTCAATGAACTGAAAGCAGATTTTAGAACTACAGTTTGGGATTCAGTAAGCGTCCCAAGTCGTTCTCTGAACATTGTGCATTGACAGTGTGGATGGTTTGTTGTATCTGTGTCTGTTTCAGTGGGATGTGGACGACCCAGTCACTGTTTGGTTGGCCACCATGTCCGTGGTCTTCACCTTCATCTTTGTGTTAGAGGTGAGACTAAATCTGCTTCTATCCTAGCTCTTCCCCTTCAAGAAGAAAAGCAAGAGGATCACTCTGAAAACGAATCCCTCAACATCGCCGTACATCTGCTTGTATAAACTTGCAGAGTATTTCAGTTTTTTTGACACGTGTTAATAGCTGTTTCATTAATTAGCAGTGTCGTGGGAGGCCTCGATAATGAATATTTCTAGACGCAATATATCATATGAGAATTAAACGTTATGGTTTCTTTTGGTGTCGCAGGTAACGATGAAATTGGTTGCTATGTCACCAGCTGGTTATTGGCAGAGCAGAAGGAATCGATACGACCTGCTGGTAACCTCACTGGGAGTGATATGGATTGTTCTTCATTTTGCTTTGCAGGCAAGTCTTTATTGTCAATACATTTTTAACGAAGGCTTGATAAGGTTTTTTTTTTATGTAATGGATCCTAAAATGGATTAGCATAAACCATACAATTGTCTTTACCGACGTTAATCGATGATGTACATTTTTCTCCCCAGAATGCCTACACCTACATGATGGGCACTTGTGTGATAGTTTTCAGGTTTTTTACTATTTGCGGGAAGCATGTGAGTATGAGGTTACCTTACACACTTTTCTGGCATTTACCACAACGTAAAATTTGTTTGTATTTGCAACATTGTTAAACAGTACCGTAAGTTCTTAGCAGATAGAATTATTCAACCTACAAAATAATTCATACATTTTTTAAAAGTTCTTTTTTTTCCAAGTTAAGCTGATTTAAAGTCGAACCTGTGGTCTAATCATACAGCACATTTTAAATCATAACAATATATGAAGCGTTATTATTGTAATCTTATTTTATAGATGTCGATGGAATTCTTCAGTTGTATAGCCAGTGAACCTGAGAGCGCCACAAAAAAATTGAAAATTTTTAGAAATACCGTAATTTTTATGATAAATTAAGTACTTTGCATGTTTTAGGAATATTTTCTAATCTAAGACATAATCCTGTGGAATATGTGTGGCAGGTACTGCCATTAGGGTGAGAAGTATAAATTTACTAATGAGATGTTCTATTCAGATGCTGTTAGTGAACACATGGGGGGGGCTGTGTGTATATTCTCTGAAAAAGTATCAGTTAATGTGCCCCTCCCACCACATCAGGTGACTCTGAAGATGCTGCTTCTCACTGTGGTGGTCAGCATGTACAAGAGTTTCTTCATCATCGTCGGCATGTTCCTGCTGCTACTGTGTTACGCCTTCGCAGGGGTCGTGCTCTTCGGAACTGTCAAGTATGGGGAGAACATTAACAGGTTGGTACTTCCTGCTTACCACCCTACTGACGGGGAGAAGTTCCCTCCTCCCTGTAGAGAGTGCGACTGGGAGATCTGGGCTGCGGAGTGTGAGATACGTAGCACCGTATTTGCCTCCCGCGGTTTCATGAAAGCGACAGGAGTCTGTTAGATTTCCCAGTTACAGAAACGTGTCACGTGAAGAACAGAAGTGTCATTCTGAAATTGTTACAATTAAGCTGCCTGCTATTATTTTCAGATTTTTTTTTTTTCATTATTTTAAAATACGTTATGCTTTTCTGCAAATGACAGTGTTGTTTGAACATTTGTATGTTTTAATAACAGGCATGCAAACTTCGCTACTGCCGGCAAAGCAATCACGGTACTGTTTCGCATCGTCACGGGAGAAGACTGGAATAAAATCATGCATGATTGTATGGTAAGGAGAAGACGTGTCTGTTACATATCCACGGAGAGCATTCCTACACTCATGCCTACAGGATGCCTTATGTTGGACATTAAGCTCTTGACTTGGACACACTCAGGCTACCTTCGTATGCATGTGCTACTTCATATGGTGTTTACAATTCTGATTTTTTGTGTCAGAGAGAGATGCAATGCATTATGTTAAATGCACAATTGTGAATAATTAAAAGGAACTAATTGCTGAATCATTAAACCTGATTCTCAAAAGTTGACTCAAAAACATACTACTTATCTTCTTGTGCTCTGTCTACAGGTACAACCGCCATTCTGCACCCCAGACAAGGATCGTTATTGGAAAACTGACTGTGGGAATTATGCTGGTGCTCTCATCTACTTCTGTTCCTTCTACGTCATCATCGCTTACATCATGCTCAACCTACTTGTGGGTAAGAAAAGTCCAGTTTTCCTTATCAAGTGCAGTGAAATACAGTGTGTATTCTTTCGCTGTACAAACTGCCAGTGTGAGATGAAGAATTTTACTTTTCCATTCATTGACGGGAGCATTCCATTGTAGAAACTGATATTTTTCATTTCAAGCCGTTAGTGTTTAATCATCGTTTGGTTGTTCCAGTATACCTGGCAACAATACTTTCTAAATGATTATACCATATGATGCAGAACTGCAACAACTAATTGGTAATGTTGATAATAATCAGTAAAAAAAATGTCACAATGAATTTTGTCATCAATTTGTTGCATTTTTGTGATTTGCTGCCTAAATTGCGTATAATGACATCACCACTTTGCAGCATTTGTACAGTTCTGCGCGAACTGTCATGTACGGTACACACTGTATTTGTCTGTGGCTGCAGACGGGTGCAGTCAGCGCTTATGTACAGCAATGATATTTCACCAGACCAGCAGAGGGCAGATGTATTGCAATAAACACAAATACAAGCAATGTAGCGAATGGGTAAATTTTCACGAACAATTTTAAAGTTGTTACTAGACTTGGGCAGTATGACGGTAATACGTTATGCGGTGGTATCTTTGTCTTGGTGACAAAATAAGCGCCCTCCTCCCCACCTGACAAATTTCATCAAAATCAAAAAATTTACTAAAAATACTAGAATAGCATTGCTTTGGAAAATACAGTCAAAATACCGTGTGTCACGACACGTTATAAAGTACCATCATTAGAAAGCAGATCTTTGTTTCTACTCCACTTTGTTACTTTAAATAGAGATTCTCTACACTTTGTAAAAGTTTCATTACAACTCTGACTTAAAAAAATACCTCGATGTTTGTTTGTTTTTTTTTTAAATAAACCATTTGTACTTTTCTTTAAACCCTGTTTTGACCCAGGTGATCAGTTTATCATTTGATCACGATTGATCAATTATCAAAATAATCATTTTCTGCAGGCGTAATATGATATTAAGGTGGAAATGCATCGAATATTGCTTATCAGTTATATCAGATGTGTTCAATCTTAGTAAAAGGTTTCTCTTTGGTTTTGTAGCTATCATCGTAGAAAACTTCTCTTTATTTTACTCAACTGAAGAAGACCAGTTGCTCAGCTATAACGACCTGCGTCATTTCCAAATCATCTGGAATATGGTTGATGACAAGAGAGAGGTGAGGGGGCTTGACAGTAGTGTCCATCTGTAGTTTGCGAATGAGTGTTATACTCCACGTGTGCATGATGAGTGAAAGCCCAAGTGTTGGTTTCATTCATCAAGCCTAAGTCAACTTGATGACAGAAGCTGCTTTCGGCACAGGTTTTGCTGTTAGTTCAAACTCAAGTGCCAGCCTGTCTGTCCTCTAGGCTCCGCCTTAAAACTATTTATTTATTAATCGTTCGGCATCAGTTCTTCGTAAGCAAGGCTGAATTAGTGATATCATGCACGGGGGCATGGCTGGATGAACATATCTCTGCCAGTTGCCAGCTTCAATTTGCAGGTATGCCTTCAACTGCAAGCAGCTCCTGAAATAACCATCTGCAGTGACATTATCACTTCCTGCATCATCAGGATCATTATTTCTTGTCAGATGTGAGTAGTAGGGAGATGTCATCTTCATTAAGTCTCAGCAGCCGGAGCCACACCTGCCCGGTCCCGCCATGTGCGAAGAACCTCGGGTGAGATTTCGTGGGCTCCACTCCGCAGGGCGTCATCCCCACCTCACGAGTCAAGTTCCTGCTGCGGTTGCTGAGAGGGAGGCTGGAGGTGGACCTGGACAAGGACAAGCTGCTCTTCAAGCACATGTGCTACGAGATGGAGCGACTGCACAACGGAGGGGACGTCACCTTTCATGACGTGCAGAGGTGAGAATGGTCCCTCTCCTCTAACCCTGTCACGGCACTGATTAGCTTCCAGAGGGGTAAAAGCAGCCACAAAACCATCACTATCGGATCCGCGCTTCAGTGTCAATCCAATCATTCCACCAAT
The DNA here is from genome assembly GCA_026776945.1 of Isichthys henryi. Classification (NCBI taxonomy): domain Eukaryota; kingdom Metazoa; phylum Chordata; class Actinopteri; order Osteoglossiformes; family Mormyridae; genus Isichthys; species Isichthys henryi. The sequence continues at coordinate 43,731,849 of JAODJX010000001.1, forward strand.
TATGCAGATATTTTAGGAACAGCACTCATCAATTTTGATTACAGCTATGTGCAAGATGCGAAGGCTTTAAGCTAATGATAAATTTCACACATTTGTAGCATCCACTTACAAGCGTAGAATTAATAGGATTCCGGAAAGTGATTTCCATCTCTGAATTTGTAGTGTTGCTGCAGTCAGGAGCAGTAACGGCAAACGAACACATTTCGATGGGAGCGCTTCCTGTAATTTGAATTTTTGAATGTACGTTTTTTTGTCAGCCGTACAGGCGGCATTTGCACTTTCCTTATTTATGTCCGGTGACCCCCCCCCCCCATCCAGCATGCTGTCCTACCGCTCAGTAGACATCAGGAAGAGCTTGCAATTGGAGGAGCTGCTCGCTCGAGAGCAACTGGAGTACACCATCGAAGAGGAGGTGGCCAAGCAAACCATCCGCATGTGGCTAAAGAAGTGCCTGAAGCGGATCCGTGCTGTAAGTCTGTCTCTATTCGCCACTCACACGGCCAACAGTATGTAGCTATATTGGTACAGGATGTAACACCGCTTGACCAAATTGCATTTTTACTTATATCCTGCCCCATGCTTATGCCTAGTTGACTCCTAAACAACTGCATCTTTGTAATGTGCAATTTGCCTCGTTTTGTACACCGTTTTGTACAAAAGTGTCGACTAAATAAATTAATGCACTTTTGATTATTGACGGTAATTCATAGGTCACAGCACGCGTTAAAGTCAACACAAACATAGTCAATAGATATTACTTAGTGCTATACTGTGTGTATGTAGTGCTACAGTGCTCGCGTTAGTGACCAGTGTTTTGAACAATGTTTTAAAGATCAGGACAGGGACGTATTTTTGGTGGTCACAGTGAAATACAACAGCGTCTTGTGGCACCAGGGAATCTTGTTACAGGAGTCAAGCTGAGAAATGACCGCAGCCTGAACCAGCAGTTAGGCAGAGAGGATTTTACAGGTGGGGGCCAGTCTTCGAAATTATGAAGGAGGTATTAACCACATTGGGGCACCACTGCTATATTCTGGACCAGGCAGATATTATCATTGATGTTGCCAAGGCTCTTGGCACTCTCAATGATATCAGAACTGTGCCTGGAGTGATCCTGCATTTCCGGTCGACTGAAGAACAAGCGTGGAAGTAGAATTTTTCCATTCTAAAGAAGGTGATATCATTTGTCCTTGAGAAGACTGAAGATCCAGCTACTGTGGGACTACAGGGAATAAGGTTTTTGATTCTGAGAAAGTACTTAAGGCCTAAAAGGTAGGGCGGCCAAGTATAAATAATTTTAAACACAATGGTTGTTAGTTTTTGCACATCCATCGTATTTCTTAGCTAGGAATGGTAGTTGGAAAATTGTTCTTCATTCACTCAGGAATAAATAACAGATGGTGAAAAATGAATACAGTTTAATACAGGAAAAGTTGAGCTAATATACCTGTGAGATAGATATCTTTATTTTGTATATTACTTCCTAAATTGATGTAGAACATAAGAGAAACTCAGGTTTGTATTCTTCATTTCAGCACTGGTTGCATTGATTGGCTCAGGTTGTCTCCATGCCGCATGTTGCTGAATTATTTCCACAGAAACAGCAGCAGTCTTGTAGCATCATCCACAGCTTAAGGGAGAGTCAGCAACAGGAGCTCAGCCGCTTCCTCAACCCTCCCAGTATCGAGACTACGCTGCCCAGTGAAGATGCCAGCGCCACCAACCAGGACAACCCCTCCCAACCAGAAGTGAGCCATTTTCGCACGGATACATTCTGATCTCTACGCAAACAGTTTGAAGGTTACCAGTATAGAGCTTCAACCTGCCGATTTTATTTGACATGTTGCACACCAATACTTTCACATGAAGGTAATGTGGCTGCCAATACACTGGACTTCTACAGTGTTCTACACAGATGACTAGATAACAGAACTAATGCTATTTCACAGCTATTGCTACTTACCTGTTGTGTTCCAGTAGTTCCAATGCCTGACGTTGATTGGGTCGTATTGCCCACATAAATACAAAAACAAAACTAAATTAGGTATACAAAAAACAAACTCGGTCAGTTTATCTAGGAATGCTGCTCTAGTCATTTATATTGAAAAATAAACAGACTTTTCCAGAGCTCTATTCGTTTTTATAACAAGATAATCAGAAAACCATATGATGCTTTTCCCTCTCTTTGCGCTCCATGTAGATGAGTGGCTTGCAGCAGCTTTTGAGTCCCACGCTGTCAGACCGAGGCTGCCACCGGCAGGACTCTTCAGACACGGGCAAACCGCAAAGGAAGCTGGGTCAGTGGCGACTGCCAGCAGGTGAGGGCCTTTCCTCTCAGACCATGTTTTTTTTTTTAGAACACACCAATAGCAGCTGTGTTTGAACCGCAGTAACAGTAGATATTCTGTCAGATGCTTTTACATGAAGAATCCCACTATTAGGTATCAATCATCAGGGGTAGAAAATTGACTTTATTTTGACTAAATTAATTTCGATTATTGGTTTAAAGCTAGAAATAATAGATGATGTGTGTGGATTTGTTGAAATTCCTTATCAGTGAACAGTAACTTTGCCATTTTACTGCACAAAATGTAACAAGTTTTGTTCAGAACTCCAAAATCACTTAAGCATTTGTCTTAGTTTCTAAACAGAGCCCTTGCATGGTAATGACCTTTCCGCCGCATGCTTTTGGGTTCTGAGCCCCGGATGAATGGCGGAGAGATGCTGTCTATTGAATGTCATGCTTAAGCACCAGGGTTGGATCTTGGCTTTTCACCTCCGACCATCTCTATTTAAACTTTCTTGTCGATGACTTTTCAGCACCTAAACCTATTAGTCATTCTGTTTCTTCTGTCAACTTGCGCTTTGGAGGTCGGACTAGCGTGAAGTCGGTGGTGTGCAAGATGAATCCGGTCAGCGACGAGATATCTTCCGGTTCGGAGATCAAGAAGTGGTGGACGCGACAGCTGACTGTGGAAAGTGACGAGAGTGGCGATGATCTAATTGACATTTGAAGGAGCAGAGCCACGTTCAGTACCACTTTTGTTAAGAAACCACATTCAGGAAGATAATTTTCAATACTTTCCTCTGTTTCATGCCCATTACCAAGGCACAAGTATTTTTCGAGTAGTCGACTGAATATTCTGGACCATTCCACTGTCCCTGTGAAAATGTTTGCTATTTAAGTATACCCTTTAAATACTTGTAGCTTTTGATTTTAAGTACTTGCAATGTGTTACACGTTCAGGGGAGATGGTGACTGTATAGTCTGCTAATTAAGTGTGGGATTTGTGCAATCACACAGTTTGATTCAGGATAATTGAAAACTTACTTTTGCTGTGTGACCTACATGTTTTTACCTTTTTGTATTCTGTGAAAAGACAAATTATAAAAGCCAAGGTAAAATACCTCTATAGATAAAATGAAAAGTAAAATATCCCTATCAGTGTATCTGTGATTGTTACTGTAGTTGTACCACTGTGTTTTCCTTGTCACACTCTTTCCTTGTCTACATATTACTGACATAGCCTTAGCTGGCTTTTTTTGCTGCAGTGGAACATTATTCAGAATACAGATTTTTTTTAATGGCTGAAGGGAAAAATAATAGATTGCAATATGTAAAATTTGAGCTATATGTGACATAAAATATATATTTTTAACATATTTCTACTATTTAATTTCACAATAGTATTACAGTAAGAAATTCCACCTGTTGGTGCAGCACATGAAATTCTAATTATTTATTTGTTTATTTACATATTTATTTTTTTCCGAGCAAAGTGGAATTTATCATGCATAATTATTCTGATTAAGTGTCACAAGAAACTCATATGTTTACATTGTGTATTTAGGTCAGTGTAACAAATATAAACTGAATGTAAATTAAAATAAAAACTATGTTCATTTCAGCAACCACTAGTCGTTGATGTACTTTATGTTTCTGTTTTATGAAAGATTTTTACAACCTTGATAAATAACGATGATTAATTACAGAACTTAATGAATGTATTTTATATGTGTTTCCTGAGATTGTTGTAAATGAATGTGTGACGTCGTGGATTTATTCTTGGTGTCAGATTTCAGGTATGACAAATTCTGTAGTAGGTAATAGTATAAGGTAGGGGTTTGGGGTGCATTTAAAATGATGCGATATAAATAATGCATTAAATATTTACTTGTCTCTTTGCATACCTTGCACTCATTTGGAAACACTGTTTCTATTTTGTACGCATATTCAATGGGAAAAGTAGGGTTAGAGGAACGTGACTCCAAAACTTAGTAACTTACACAAAACAAAATTAATTAAATAATAGACAGTGATAGCAGTGGCCAATAATGTAATTCTATTCGTTTCCAATAAGAAATAATAATATTATATTAATAAACTATGTCATAAGCGTCCCCTTTGAGTCTTACACGTCTCACAAGAATTCACTACTAACCGCTTCAACCGAACGGATTGTGGTGCACGGTGAGGCACCAAAAGGCAACACGGCTACAGTCTATGAAAAGCAAATCTAAGTGAACTGAAATAGGTTGCTGTGTGTTTTCGTATAATAATTAAATTTTAAAGATTTTTAGACAGTAATACTTTCAACTTTCAATACTTTGACTTGTGTACTGTGTGGATATACAAAAAGTTTAATTCTTTTAGATTTGAATATTGGTTTGCAAATGGTGGAAAGTTCAGGTTCAGAAAGTAAAGATCCAGTTCAAGATTTTGTTTCAACCATGCAGTTGAGCGTAAAGAGCCACATTCACAGAGCACTTAACTGGTTGGCTGAAACAAAATCTTGATCTGGATTTCTGGACCTGAACTGTCCACCTCTGCTGGTTTGACTGAGCCACTGAAAAGATTAAGATACGTGCGTTTCTCTCTCACTGAAAATAATTTCTAACTTGGAAACTAATAAATCATTTACATTAGAACAGATTTGCGATGTGATATCACGCATTGTAACCGGACTGACTATACTATATTAGTTGGGTAATTAAACTTATTTTAAACAACAGAGTGTTTTTAACATAGCTAAAATCTAATGTCTCTTATGTCAAAATAGGGTTAAAGAATATGCTCAGTTGTGTCCTTGTGTAGACTGCAACCTAATGGAGAAAGTGTCACATTTTGTGTTCTTCTTATAGGCCAGTTATAATAGTTCTGCATGCATAGCCAGTACTCAGTTATAAGTAGCTGATCCCTGTTTAAAACTCATCACACTAGACCTGTGTGAATCAGTACTGCAATAGCTATCTTGCCGCAAAGCGAATGCTATTCGGTAATTAACACTTACTCAGTCAAATGGGGTATTTCAGATGTCTTTGTTAAAGCAAGGTGGGCTTTTACAATTTTCGATGCAGTTCATTAAATTCATTTTGTTCCATTTGTGTAATTAATTTTGATGTGGGCCTTGAAGAATGTTATTTAATGTATATTAACGATGTGTCCTCTCAATTATGGAATCTTAGCTACCGAATATTAACATTTGCATAGATTACATCCTAATCCATCATTTTATTCTACTACCAAGATTTACCTTACAAATTATTTGTGTATTTAATTTGTTTTTTATTAGTAGAACTGAGCCTAGACCTTTTTGTTTCAATTCTGCCTTTTTAGTTTTTAATTAAAGTAATTTTGCCATCACAGAATGCCATAATGTGGTGATTATCTGTACTTAATAGCACCCAGTGGTTTACATAGATTTGCTCAGAAGAGAGATCTTCCTCAAATACCAGATGTTATTTGAATTTTATATGCATTTACCCATAACCTTATAGAGTAACTTAGCATACAGTTTTGCCATTTGCCCACATTTCGAAAATCATGTGTAACGTCCAATGTCAAGAATGCCCTGGATTCTGTAAACTAGTGTATATAATGAGCAGTTCTAAACATTCACTGCATACTGGGTGAGTATGACAGGTTATAATGCATGAGCACCCAAGGGCTGGCAGAAACACCCCCTTTATTGGTGTTGCATTAAAGAATGACCATAATCCTTTCCTAGACTGTCCTACAAGTCACAACGGCTCTCAGAACCCTGCAGCAATAGAACTTCAATGTTTAGGGGAATCAAGATGATACCGGACTCGCTTTCTGTGCCTCACTATAATTTGTGGACGTTCTGATGTCTGATCTGGCACAAGTTTTCCATTTAAGAACTTCAAGAAGCTTAATAATGTATATTGATCCCAAAAGGAACGCACTTACCAACACAGGTTCATAAATTCAAGAACTAACTTACCACCCAGCTCAAGGACGCACGTTTAAGTTATAAAACTCAAGGATTTGTCAAAGATACTTAACCAAAGCGAAATTGAAAACCTCGTCAAGGATAATATCTAATGCCAAACTTATCAGTAGGAATTGGTAGGGTCAGTAGTATGTGGTGCATGTTTGGATGAGTGAGGAATAAGGTGCTGTGCAATGTAAAAAAATAACATACCTAATTAGCTACTGACCTACCGACCTACCGACCAACTAACCAACCAACAAACACTGAGAACTACACATGGCTCTCTGCGTGGTCCAGGCCTGCCTGAGATTTTAAAAAGTTGACCCGGGTGAGACAAATTTTAGGTAACGAGCTGGGAGAAGCCAAGTTAAGGAGAAAACACACAAAAAATCCAGATGAACCACTGGATCATAACAACTGAAAGAAGTTTACTGTGACCTGGGGACTGTACAGTGCCGTTTGCAGGAAGAGCTGAAGGTCGGTCTAACACATGAGAGTTGCATCGTGAGAAAGCAGTTCTGGGATATTCTGTGGTATTCGGAAAGACCTAAAAAAAACTTTGGTACTCGTTTCCAGTACCTGTCAGAATCCTGACCTCGGGGGACCTCTGCTGCTGGATATCTGTTAGCAATAGATGGTCTGTTAAGTAAAAATGCAGGCAGATAGCAATAGCTGCAATGTTGCAATAAGGGATGGATAGTTGGAATGGTGGTTAAATAACTTTAAAAAAAAATTGCTTGTTGTGTCGATTTGGATGGTATGTTATGGTTCAGTTTGCTACAGAGAGGTACCAAACATCAGACCATTTTCAGACCAATAACCACTAACTTAACAATCACAGAATATTAATAATTTATCGGATTTGCTTCACATACATTTATTGTAGAACTAATGTTCTCCCTGCAGTTTCTCAGTCCGTAACGTACATTTTTGCACAGTGTCCGAAGGGGAAGAAAAGCGCCTTGGAGTTAAGCAAAAGAAGCATATATAATTTTGTGTCACTTAACCAGCTCATTAAAATAGTACAATGATTGCAGAAGAGAACACTTCTCTCAGATTAATGTCAACTCCATTATACTGACAAAATCATTTGCTTTAAGGAATAGAAGACATGTTAAAGATGAAGACATTGGACTTTTATCATTAGTCAAAACGTCTGCAAAGCTGATTTTCTAAATTGCTAGTGTTTGTGTTGTCCAGATAGTTGATATATAATCGCACAATGATGACTGAAGTATGTAAATGTTCTATGGAATATTTTAATCATCCTTTTTTCTTCTGCACTTTTCAATAAAAATATACATTGATGTTCATGACATCAATAAAACTGAATCCGAATTATGTTAGAAAACAAGTCACGAAAGATATTTGATTCTTTCCAATCCAGGGCCTTTGTGTATTTTTATTTTTGTACTTGGCCTTGTAAAAATGTATTTATGCCATTTTTCTCCACTCATTAATAAAGTAAATTAGCAGACTGTATTCCATGACAACATTCACCACAGGAAATACAGTAATCTGGTTTCCATGTTTTTAAACAGATGGTAACTAGTACAATAAAAGCATTGAATTATTTTAGCAGCAGGCAGCTCAGGCAATTAACAACTGGCATTACGTGTTGATTAAAATCCATTCGATGCTGATGAAGAGAAGACTGGTCCCAATTTTGTGCACAATCTGTTGGCAGACATCCGAGGAATGTTCTCAGACTATTTTGACCTTGATCTAGAACCACAATGGCTATTTCATGTTTTTAATTTAGTTTTTCTTTTTATTGTAATAGTCCCACATCATTTAAACCTTTCAGCTTCATTTTAAAATAAAGGTCACGGTATTGTCCCATTGTTTAAAAGGGTGAATCCTGCTTTGTAACCCCGATCAGTTTTTAATTGTTCTTAATGGCCATCGGAACCGTTATCTGTTCCCTGTCTGAGACATGTGGAATAAGAACAATTGTCAAATCACTTTGTGCCAATAATATCATTTCCTACAACAGATTATCAGAGGCATTTTCAAGGCCCCTAGTGGGACTGGCATGGCAACCCGCTGTTTCACGGTGCTCTTTGATGATCACAGCTAGTTTAGCTTTCGGTGTCCTGACCACAGCGTTTCTCCCCTTTCCCTGTGTATTCACAGTTCGTATTCCCATCACCCGAGACTCATCTCTACTCACCTCAGAGGAACGGCTGGACAAAAGTATAACAAGTATATTATATAAAAGTACACAGTGCTTATTTATTTTTTTGAAGTTTTCATAGCTACAGTGTCACTATTAAATGACATTAAAACTTGGTGCAGAGCTCATTTGTCTGTAATTACTGTGGTGTTTTATTAAAGAATACTGGCGTTAAAAACATTCGAAATTATTTTTCGACTTTAGACCCTCACATTCTTTTCTGACACCTTATATAGCATGTATCTATAAAATGTCTTAGTGGAAGCACTTCCTACAGAAATCGGACTCACAGGACCACGGGTCTGATGCCGGTTAGGGGCATCTACAGGATGGCTAAGACACATTGTACAGGGCTTCTGTTAAAGCTTTTCCACTTGCCATTTTTGGGCCACATTTATGAATTTGGGCTTTGTATTGAAGTTTAATGACTGATTGAATTCTTTTCACTTTCAAAGAAGTGCATTCACTTTGTGGGATGATGAACGTAGAAAATGACTAAACCTTGCTCCTTAATCAACAGTGGTCAATTGCAACCCAAGAAATAAGTGAGATTGCACTTTGTCTTTGAGCCAAGGGATCTCATTTCCACAAAACACCTAATCAGGACCATTCATCTGGCTTTTGTTTCCTGTCGTCCACACCTGGCTTTTTTTCTATTTTAATTATCCCAAAAAAGGGTCCGGCCACAGCCAGGACTGAAATATGACTGGCATATTTCAATAGAAATTATGCGGGCTCAAACCAATTCAATTACAGAACAATCAAAGTAAAAAGGCCTCTAATTACTTTAAAAGGGACCTGAGAGAGTCAGCTCCACCAATGAATGGCGGAAGCATTCAGAACAGGACACAATGTGTAACTGCAGGGGGTGCTAAGCTCACAGTAATACATAGCAGCAAGAGCAGTGAGACCAAACATTTTATGCAATTAAAATCAGCTGCAGTACTTCAAATATATTTGATTTGACAAATTATACACGTTCTGTTCACTTTCTATAAACATGTTAATGACTGGAAAAGAAAGTACAAGGCAGTTTAGGTTTAAGGTTACGCTGCTTCTGTAGACATGCAATCGTCTCTGTGTGCATTTGAAGAACCCTCCCCTAAATAATTTTTGCCTTGCTTTGTCCCAATGTCATGCTTTGGTAAGACAGAATCTTTCTGCTGATTAATAGAGTCGAAAACAAGAAAACAGGATTTCAATCTGATCTCTTTCGGATCTATTTCAGAATATTGTCTGAAATTGCTAAAGTAATATTAACCTGATACAAAAAATAATCCACATCTCAATAGAATCGACGAGTAGCCGAATGCGGCACCAATTCCTATAGCTGCCATCAAAGAGTTACTTTAATCTCTGTCTTTCAGATTCCACAGATATTCAGTGTGCTTGAAACAGTGGAGTATCTTAATGCATGTATCTATCAAACATCTTCACTACCCGCTGTGCTCTACCTAGTCATTACGGTGAGTGTGTCAGACACTGGGCATTCTGAAAGCCAAATGTAAAAATGCAGACTTCTCATTCTTGGACAGAGTAGAATTAAGCAGTGAACTGGAAGTAACCAATGCTAATATTATGCGATAGCTTAGAACATATTAAATCACATACAATACTACATATAAGTCTTCATTTTTTTTCCCCCTCATGTCAATTTTTTTCTCATATCAAAATTAATTATATAATTTCACTACTGTGAAAAATACTTAAATGCTTGAATTTTCAGTTCTTTTATGATTAAATTTGTCAAATTAAGTTATCTTTTATTCATCTACCTATCTTGTATTATTTTTAGTTTTGTTTCTGATATATTTAAATTATTATTTTATTACATCAGGTAATCCTGTAATGTCCACCCAGCATCATTCAATAATGAATTTGAATATTGTATCGTTTTTTTTATGCTATCATTCTTTCTGTTATGATGCCACCGAGTTTTCCGTATCCTTTTAAAAGCATTTGCTAAACCTGTGTCATCTGAATATCACAGCAGCTTGCAGGAATACGATTAAGGCGGAGTATTCACGGAGTGATTTAGCATTGCTGATTAAAATTGCACTTGCGTTACTTCAGCTGCCAGAGGCATGTGCTTCTACGAGGCGATGATAAGCAGTATAAAGCACAGAAGCAGCAGAGTGATGCAGATGGGCTCCCCTTCTGCCCGTTTCTCTGAGGAGACGTCATGAATCCTTGGCTTTTTCTGGGAATCTACACACAAAATCAGAGGTCATGTCCCAGCAACCGGTATTATTGATATTGACACCGTTATTATTTTCATGCTTTCTGAGTACTTTGAGTGATTTACCTACCTTTCAATTTTACGCTTAGTTACAGTTGAACTACTGACGTATTTTATTTGTTCTTAATTGGTGTAGCCATTTATGACTGGCCTGTAACTATCAAATGGATCTTCTTTTTGCTGGTACACTGACTACACTCTGGCTTATGGGGTGGCTTGGATTGTGGCAGTGTTGACCCCCCACCCTCCTCCAGCTTTGCATGTTCAAATTCACTCTCTACCTTGTCTGTAAACAGGATGTCGTGTGGGTTTCTCCACTAGTAGTCTGAAGATATTCAACTCGTGTAGAATGTGTGTCCTGTGATGGACTAACGTCCTGTCATGGGTGAACCCCCGCCTTGTACCCTATGCTTCTTAAAATAAGGTCCAGGCCTCCCCCTGACCCTGTCCACGGGGGGGGGGGGCGGCGGCGGGCGGGGCGGGGCGGGGGGGGGGGGGGGCGGGGTGGGGGGGGGGGGGGCGCGGGGGGGG
>JAODJX010000001.1:43756281-43783365 GCA_026776945.1 Isichthys henryi
TGTGGAGATGTATGAGACTGTATGTAGTGTAGGGGATGAGTATGACTGTTGAGAAACTAAGATGAATTTAAAATTGATGGGGGAAGCGTAGAGGAGCGCTGCTTGTGAACAGCTGTCCTCCACATCACTCCCCCATCAAGACCCTCATTTGCCCATTAACACGAACCATCTGATTCTTCTTCTTTTGCTTCTCCTGCTACCCCCCCCCCCCAGATATTAAAGAATGTCTACAATGCCACCATTGAAAGCGTGCTGACAGGGAGCATCATCGCCTGGTTCGGGAACAGCACACAGCAGGACCGCACGGCTCCACAGAGGGATGTGCGATCAGCTGAACGCTCAATCGGACAGACGCTGCCCAACCTCCAGAACACCTACATCAAACAGTGTTGGTCCAGGAAGATCATTAGGAATCCCAGCCACCCCAACAATGCCCTCTTCTCCATGCTGAGATCAGGGAAATGCCAGCCAGAGAGGCTGAGGAAGAGCTTTTTTCCCCAGGCAGTTCGGATCCGTAATGAGGACAGTGTCTAGGACCTATGCTTACAAAAACATCCAGTGTAGCCTACATACCATATTTCCAGTCCCCGGTACTTTCACTGTATGCATACATATTACACATTACACAGTACATATTACCTAATCTATTCTTTTGACTGTTGCATTACTGCATTCCTGCCAGTTGTACACTATTTATAGTGATTTATGATTACCATTTAATGTTTATTGTTTAAATGTGACTCGGACATCGTGTCGAGTATAACTGCATGCGGCAGGTAAACTTCGATTTGATTCGAGTCCAGTTTGTTTCGCGAATCACATGGTATGATTGTTGGTGCCACAAAGGGCGCTTCCAGCATTTTGTTAATGAGAGAGGTCAGGTGACAATGGCTAGACTTCTCAAAGCAAAAAAAGGGAGGTAAAAAAGTATAAAAATAACAGCTGTGGATAAGAGTGGGCGGCAGAAAGGCATCTCCGAACGCACAGCTTGACAACCCTTGAAGTGGTTTTGGAGACAAAAGTGGGTCCTACCTGGTACTATGCAGGGGTACCTAATAAACTGCCCATTGAGTGTATAAATGATGCAATACCTCATGGGGAAAAAGTAGATGAACTCAGGAGACTTCAGGTAATGATAAAAGTTTTCAACTTCTGCAGGCTATTTTATTTACAAGTTCAACTAAGTTTATAACTTAGTCAAAAAGCTGATCTTGATTATTGTCAATGACGTGTCATCAATAAACCACAGCTTATAATTATTATTATTATAATAATTATATGATATTAATAAACCACAGCTTAATGTGAAATCATAAGAAGTAGCTATAATTTTTCTTGCCCATTTTGTCCTGTCAAAACGTTTCTGATAAATATGAACTATTATTTGCTTTCTCTTAATATTACACAGCTAAATGGAAAAGATTAGTACAGTTTTAATGTAATTAAATTTGAAATTTAATTCAAATTTAAATATTTAATTTAAAATTGATAATTAATTTTTTTTTATTGAAATTCTAATTTGAAATAAAAAATTTGAACTGCAATTTAAATTCAAAATTTAAAATTGAAATGATCAGACACTTAAAATTCCTTCTGGATAGAAACGGCACTATGCATCAATATTTAGCATTTCAGGTATTGTTTATATAGGTAGAACTTCATTTTTGCTTCTGTGTGAACTACTCATTGCCTGGTGGACCTCACTCCTCTGACCTCCATGTGCTTAACATTGCCCTTCACACTGCACACTTTGTGTTAATGATTCATGTGCTTGCAGTATTGATTGGCAGCCGTGACTATGATGCAAAAAGGGAAAAAGGCCCAAACAACTCAAAAGGCATCCATTCTGGCAGCACCGGCCTTTGCCGTCCGTGAAGTTCACACAGAAAGAGTAAGCAGAGTGTTCATATTACTCAGCATGTTGTCCTTTAGTAGCAAACAATCTGTTTTCTTCTTTAAAATTAAATAATGAAGACGATAACATTGCTTCTGGCTGTTGTATCAAACATACATTAAAGCTTGCCGATGAACAAAGCAACATCTCCATTGGTGGTGTGAAGCGGCCGGGTGAAGCTAGATTATCAGCTGGTTTGAGTAGCTTATCTTGACCCACCAAACGTGATCACTATTATAATTTCATGACTCTCAGATTTTACTCTCTTGTCGTATTTAACGAGTAACTCAAAGGTGTCAAGAACGTCCTTGTTTTGTCATTTCTTTTCCAGAGAATTCTAAGCGATTGAGTCACCATGATTGAATGTACCATTGAATTAATGTACCAGAACCCCTGATGATTGGCTCTTAATATATACATTTGGGCTTTTTAGCCTTTGGAATTTCATTTTAGATTAGATTAGATTAGATTAGATTCAACTTTATTGTCATTACACATGTATAAATACAGGGGCAACGAAATTCAGTTTAGCATCTAATCAGAAGTGCAAAGAGCAGCAAGTACAATAAATATGGTATGTAATATGTACAGTTAAATGCAATATGTACAGTTAAATGCATTTTCAGCTACACTGGATTACTTTGACTGACAGGAGGTGAAGTGTATCACCTCTACCTGAAATCTGACTGCCCCACATCCCACCTTTGTAATTGGCTCTGACCCATATCAGTCATAGAATGCAGAAGAATGTACTGTAGGCTTGGTACGTTTTTTGACTGAAGAATGATCTTTAAGTTGTCACACAATCTGCTCACTGGATAGTTTGTTAGCTTTTTAGTAACACTTACTGTAGACCGAAATATACTTCATTATAGCTATATATATGTAACAGCATGGGAAATGCATAGATGTAAAAGTGTAACAAACAGCTCTTTGCACTGGGAAAAGTGATGGGAGATAATAACCATTTGAATCCATTTTAAAAAGTGTTACATCTATGACACATCCTATCACACAACAAATCAGAAATAAAAACGGATAAGATGAAATGAAAACCGAGATCCACACCAGGGATTAGTCACATTTATTACCCTGAGATATGACATGGTGACTGAATCTGCGTTATTCCCCAATTTGACCCTCCCCTCTTTTTCAGACTGATGAATAGCAAGCAGTATACAGGCTTGGAAGGAGGCTTTCTTCTTCACTTCCACCTTAAATATTTATTGTCTTAAAATCTAAGCAGGAATGGAATTAGGTTTCCTGTTTTTCTCTATTATTCTTCGATAGTGAAGAAGGGTGGTTTCTTTTAGTTTTCTCAAAAAAACGCAATGTTACCGCAACTTCCAGCTATGTTATAGCGCCCTCACCTGTCACACAGACTGCCAATCATCACATTTTCCCCCTCACCATCCATTGTGTCTTGAAACACCCGATTGAAGTACTATTGTTCTTTCTTGCAATAAAATGGACACTCAGAATGCACTGAACTTTTCACAGGTTTATGCGATCGGCTACAAAGTTGAGACAGTGTGTCTTCTTTAAACACATGAATTGCATATACACTGAAGAGCTACATACTTTCTGTTCCTGAATGAAGAATTAATTGGCCACCACAGTTTTACAATTTAATCCATTGAACTCTTGGTTAGGAATTTCTGTCCGACCTCAGTAATAATAAAGTTGCACTGCACTTGTAAATATTACCTCCAAGTAAATATTGCAATAACTCTGTGATTATTATATGTCCTACAACCATTTGTAAAAGGACAAATACCAGTTTGGAATCAAGATACTGTATGGCAAAGCACACTTTTTTAAATGTTTGTTTTTTGATTACTTATTGTATTTATTACCCATCCATCCATCTGTCCATTTTCCAAACTGCTTATCCTACTGGGTCGTGGGGGTTCCGGAGCCTATCCCGGAAGCAATGGGCACGAGGCAGGGAACAACCCTGGATGGGGGGCCACCCCATCGCTGGGCACACTCACACACCATTCACTCACACATGCACACCTACGGCCAATTTAGTAACTCCAATTAGCCTCAGCATGTTTTTGGACTGTGGGGGGAAACCCGAGTACCCGGAGGAAACCCCACGACGACATGGGGAGAACATGCAAACTCCACACACGTGACCCAGGAGGGGACTCGAACCTGGGTCCCAGAGGTGTGAGGCAACAGTGCTGACCACTGCACCACCATGTTGACCACTGCACCACTATGTTGACCACTGCACCGCCATGCTGACCACTGCACCACCATGTTAACCACTGCACCACCATGCCACCCCCTTGTATTTATTATATTCTTTATATTTATGTTCTAATCTCCTTGTCCTTCCCTGCACTTTTATCGCAAAACAATTTTGGATTTAACATTTGAAATTGTGTCAGGGAACAAAAAAGTACTTTCACTGAACACTGCCAAGCAACTAGTACTATTCACTCTAAAAATCTATTCACTCTAAAAATCAAGAGATCGATTAAATTTTCCTTTTAACATAGTTTGCACATATAATCTTAAAAAGATGTATTTAACTTAGCCAAGGAACTTTGGGACCTTAAAAAATGTTTATATGTGCTTTATGCACTCGTGTGATGGCAATACATATGTACTTTGTTGAGAGGCAGACAGCAATGTCGTTAAAATGATCTTGGTTGCAAGTATAATGACTTAAACGTGACAGAATAGTCCTCAATTCATTTTCCTCTCATAGACATAGAATAATGAGAATCAGCATCGCATGGTACATGTGACCTTATTGCACGTGTCTCTACCACAGGTATGGGCTGACTGATGTGTGGCAAGCTGATTTGGTAGTGAACATTCATGTAAGTTTAATAAGTGTTAGTAGCTCATTAGTGTTGCCCTTCAAATAAATCCTCCTGAGAGGAGTGCGTAGCACGTGGATGGAACCTCTCCCTCTTTAATTTCCTCTCAGCTCCAAGTTTAGCTGTAGTCCTCATCTGTGTGTCAGAGGTGTGAATCTCCATAACCGAGATGCGGCACGTCGGGTGCAGTCTGTCACATAGGTTCCTGCAGCATAATTAATCATTCCTGTTTCCCAATTAACCCTTTTTCACGAATTGGTCTACCTTTGTATTTATATTGAATATATGGGCCATCAACACCACACAGAAAACAACAAAACTGGCTACCTCTGCAAGTCTCAGTGATGCGGCCTATTATTTCCAGAACCGATTAATGCAATTCCTAGATATACATCATCACGTAAGAAAGGCAGCTAATCCAGAAGCCAAATACTATTCATTTTGCTGAGTTTTCCAAACTTTCAGAATTACAGTATTAACCACTTCTTTTCAAAAGGAAAGGATATTTTGGCGAGACTGACCAGCCATGAGCTGCGGTCAATGACCTGTGGTACAGAAAGCCTGTAGTCCACTAAATTAGAAACCAATGCGTCAGATCAGGAATTTGCGGCCAGACTTCGTGGTCAAACACTGCTGACACCCAAATCAATAAACCAGAAGCCCTTGAGTTGAACTCTAATTAGGAAACTAAAGCACTCATCCAGGTAAAGAAAAACAAGATCTTTTCCAGAGACTGCTGGCAAATTGCTCTGGTGCACCGTTTTTCAGCTCCACCTGTCAAATCTTCAGAGGACACAGATTTCTCCTCGTCTACATTCTAATCGTGGGAAGTCATTTGGATGTAGGATTATAGATTTGTTTCCAGAAAATTCACACGACACAACATGATCAAAAGCGAGGCAACATAGGTCTTATCTTCCTTAAATGTGATGCTGGATAGGTAGCCTGTTAGCTAGCTGGATTAAGACTTCTTTGCAGAGGTGTTGGAAATAGGGGGAATGGGGGGGGGGGTGTCCACTCTGATATCAACAGACACCATCCAGAAGGAAGGAAGGAAGGTATTTACCTTTTGCTGTGGATCCATGCATTACCGAGGTGAATTCACAGCGCGTGGGCAAGCAACACATAACTAATAAAGATTGTAGTTCTGTATCAGCCAAACTAATTTTATCATATGGATCAGATAGTTATTGTGTTTTTTGTGATACTGTACCCTAACGAGTATTAGTCCTATTTTAAATAATGAAATCTTTATTATTCTAGAATTATTTTAAGAACATTCTTACATTGCATTCTTCTGCGATGTGACAATTCCATGCGCGCCCATTGTGATGTCATAATCCGGTCTGTCCGCCCCCCCCATTACATATCATTATGTATAAAAGTTTGTTTCATTATTATAAACATCATCGCCATCACAGTAATGTTCATACAGAAAAAAACATCAGAATCACTCCGTTTTCCATATTTTTCTATACCTAGCAGCAACACCAACCAATGATGACAGAGTTACAGACGCTCTCTTAACATGGGAAATTACAAACAAGTTACGTTCCAAACGGCTGTTCGTAACTTGAAATGTTCGTAAGTCATTATTCAACATCATTTTAAGGGTATACGCAAGTACAAACTTGAACTGGGATGCTGGGAGTTCGCACACTACACTGCTGCGTGGTGGGAGTAGCGGCCAGAAGTCGTACTAGGCGGAATTGGCGCTCAGAAAAAAATTTGTTGCAGACAGGAAACGAGGACTTACAGTCCTCTTCGTTCGTGTGTCTGAAAGTCCGTAAGTTGAAAGTTTGTAAGTAGAGGAGCATCAGTACTTTGGAAACTACAGTCAAAAATTGAATGCAATAGAAAATTCTTGTGAGATAAAACCATAGTGTGGACTAAATACAACAGGCACCATAAAGTGTAAAGCTGTGGTTTTGTGGTTTGTAGTTAAATGCTTAAAAATATCATTTTGTGAAAGAACGCTGCTTAAGCAATGGGTAGCAACTAACCATGTAAAAAGATACTTGGCCCAGTGCATTAGTCTAGCCCTGCTTAGGGTGTTAGTCTGACCCTTAACAAGAGATGTTAGATAATACCCTCTTAATAGCCAATAACATTCAATCATCATTCTCCATACCCACGTGTCCCAGGATGGGGTGCCAGCCAATCACAGGGCGCTCACACCACTCACACACACATTCACACCTACGTTAGCCAATACCAATGGGGCATGAAATCATAATCTATAACGCAGACTGTGCAAGCGGCCTGACCATATAGGGTTTCAGCAGTAATTATTGGAAGTAAACGTGCAGGAAAACTGGTCAAATTCTAACACGGATACACCAAACATGATGACTTGTATATTATACGTTGAACATTTTTAACCATTACTTAATGTTTCATGGACATTGCAGCATATACTTAAAACAACAATAACAACACAATTTTTATTCATATAGCGCCTTTCATCGACCCAAGGACTGAGGAAATAACTATCAAAAGGTAATAATTACAGATAGAAAATGGAAGAGATGATCACAAATAATGTGAGAAGGACAGCAGACTAACTCAAACTGTAGTGACAGAACATGGACAAGATGGCAGTCAATGATGAGGAAAGGATGGCAGGAGAAAGACAGGACATGGGACTTGAGTTGAGTTGTGAATATGGGGAGAGTAGCAGTTTCACAAAGGCTCTGGGGGAGGGAATTCTACAGCTCGGGGGCTGCGACCGTAAATGTCTGTGGACCCATGTTAGAAAGTTTAAATCTCGAGACAGATAACAGACAAGAAAATATGATCATAGGCTACGAACAGGAGACTCACAGTTCACAATTCACAGTTCAGAAGTTCAGAAACTTTATTGTCATTATTCAAAGGTATAATGAAAACTGTGTGCAGTCCCTTGCAGTGAAAAAAATAATTGAATATTACAAGCAATAAAATAATTCACAATAATTTTCCTATATAAAAAAGTAATATATAACAGAGCAGGTTATGGCACGTTGTAAGTATTTTTAGAAATATTGCACAGATTTAACTCGGTAAGGTATTGCACAGGTTTGTGAGAGTATTCCGGTATTCATTTATTATTGCAACAGCCCTAGGATATGTGCTGTTTGTTTTGGCTTTTATTGACCTGTACCGCCTTCCTGAGTGTAACAGATGAAACAGGTGATGTGTCAGGTGAGATGTGTCCGTAAGATAGTGAGGAGCGTAGCCATGCAGCACCTTAAACGTAAATAGAAGAACTTTATATTGAACGTGATAAAGTACCGAAAACCAGTGGTGGTCATGAAGCACGGGGGTGATGTTTGCTGAGTGTTTAGTGTGGGTAAGCAAAGTTACGAATGTACTGGAGGCAAGTGAATTTAGCTGGGAGACCGATGAACAGAGCATTGCAATAATCTGGACAAGATGTAGAAAGGACATGAATGAGCATTTCAGCATGTTTGGTACTGAGTGCAGGACGAAGGCATGAAACGTTGCAGAGGTAGAAAAAAATATCTTAGAGAGTTTCTATATTCTTCAAAGGTGAGAGCAGAATCAAAAATAAGATTATGCACAGTGGGGGAAGGTTTAGTATTAGTGTCACCAATGACCAAGTTAAAACCTTTGTAGGAAGAAGGTATGGATTTTAAATATATTAATAGGTCAGTTTTATCAGGATTAAGTTTTCACCCACAGCTTTATTTGCGGTTTGGATGCGACTGGAGAAAGGGGGCCGTGGGGAGGGGGGGATGTATAACAGGCCTACAACTAATGTAAATCTGTATATCATATTTCTGTGTGTCTATGTTACCCTACAGGCTGTATGGAATGCATTCAGTACCAAAAATGTAAATGTCAATTCTCTTGCCCGTCTTCTCTGCTTTAAGTTTTCACAGCTGTGCATTTGCTACAGGTGTTTATAAAACTGAAATTACAAGCTATGCTTTGGTTGGCTATTTGAAGAGTTTGACTTGATAGCTACTGCAGGTAACCTTCAGATTCCCATGCAGCAAGCCAAGCACAGACATTTTTTTTTTTTCTTAAGTAACTTTGCCAGAGACTATCCAACACTCGTATCAGTAACAACAAGGGCTTGCGTGCGCATACAATACCACAGTTTCTGTATTTTAAATAAATACATAAATTAATAAAACACAGCATGGTAAGCTTGTCCTTAATTTCACTGTTTATTTTCACAAATGAATATTTAGTTTCGGTGAGAAGGGCCACTGAGCCCGGATCGTATCCCTTTCATTCCTTCAAAGTGTCTGTGGTTAATATAAGAAAGGTGTTTGCAAGAGAACTTCTGAAGCATTCAGAGAAAAGATGGGGGTCACCCAAAGCAGGAAGCCCATGTCCGTGGAAGCAAAGGGAGCAGCATGCTTCAGAATGAAGGCTTCAAAGAGCGACAGGATGCAGTCCCCCGAGTCATCTCTCACACACTGGGTCCTCTTGAAAGTTACCGCTGAGTGAGGGGTGACCCCAGGACAAACTTCAGTCAACAAGTCCGGTCTCAAGTTTAAAGTTCAGTCCATTTCTATTTTTTCACCTGCTTCCTACAGATACCAGGAAACTTCAGAAGAACTGGCCTGAAACTGTATATCGCAGTAAAGGCTTGGGATTGTTTACACCTGCAGTACAATGCACAATCGATACAGGCTAGGAAATAAGGTTTGCATGGATGTAATGTGCCAGTATGGCAATTAATTATGCACTACAGGGTCTCAAATCAGTGAGAGACAGAGATAAATAAGCATCTCAAATCTTCACACGGTCAATGTGTACATTTAATCATTTTCGGACTATTTTTAAACATATTCAGATAATCATGATGTTTCTGCGAGCTGAAAGAAATAGTTCTAAAGAAGTAGATTCAACAGCTACATCTTGCAGCTAGTGATTATGATGATAGTATGCATAACAGATATGTAGAATTTGTAGAATGTTAGAACTGAACATGTGGTACGTAAAAGTGTCGAAACCTTCTTTAAAATAACAAGTTGAGATATATTGTAACTTCCAGTATCCAAAGAAAATATTATCTTGATCAAACTCATACGTTGAATAAGTTGTGGGGTTTGCAAGTGCTCCACTGCCAAACTGGTACAGCAAAACACACCTGAAAAGCATTTATGTATATTCTAAAATTGCTATATTATTAGAAAGAGATTATACTTGCATATTTTCTCAAGTATTCCTTTGACTATCAGGTAAACATATAGATGAAGGTGGTTTATGTTCGACAGATTACTGACAAATTTTAAATTGACTTGAATCATAGAAATAATGATGGGGGAAAGGAAAAATATTTACAAAATAGAATTCCTGCAGTGACAACCTGGACAGAGGGGGAGTCTAGAAGATGCAGAGTCGGCTGTTTTTCTCGAGGGGACCATATTGCTTTGGTGTGTACAGCAGGCCGCTATATACGTCTTACCAATCCCCCATTGCCAGTGTCATATATTTTGGTGCTGTTTGCTGGGGGTGGTGTGGGAATCAGGGTAACAGAGGCTGGGTGACTGAGTAAACTTTTGAGAATAACTAGCTCAGTCAAACTAGCTGGTCTGGCAGCTTTGGGAAAAGAGTGGCAGGAGGAATGAGGTTCAAATGAAAATCAGGCCTATTCTCTCAACTGAGAGCTGGTAAGATGGAGGAACACCAGCAGCCAGTGGCACATCGACTGGGGGTGCGAGGCTGAGTGCTTCCTGCGCTCTTCTCTACATGCTGTCAGTTCTTTATTTAACCCCTCTCCTTTCCATGTCTTTAACTCCACCCAAGTCCACAGCAACTCAAATCTTTCATGCATCACTTGTGCTAAATTACTCACCTTGCATATTTACACGGCATGTTTTTAACGCTCATCTGTTTATAACGCTGTTGAATAACAAACAAACAAAAAAATCCCAAATGATAAACAGAAATCTTGCTAAATAAAATTCTTTCTCCAAATTTCTCACATTCTACCACAGCGTATGGTGTTAAGAATGAAGTAAGCAAATTGCAAAATCTAATACTGAAATTGCAGAACATAATAGACTGCTGTTCGTAAACCTATAAAGCAAGCTAGGTTTTCAGCCACACTCGTTTTCAGTCATTGTTAGGCTCCACTGATTAGTAACATCGATGCGTGACTACAACCTGACCCTTCACTGTGGAACACAGGCACAAAGAAGTGTGTGTGTGTGTGTGTGTGTGTGTGTGTGTGTGTGTGTGTGCATGTAGGAGGGAGGGGGGGCATCCTCAAAAATTACCCTGGATATAAACCACGTCCTGCACTACTCAATAATCCATGGAGCATTCAACACAAGAGCGGTAATTCCCTAATGGAATTAATTGCAAGTTTCAACTGTGAACTCTGCCCCTCTTTCTACGTTGGTTTTAGCTTAAAATCACACACAGGGGAGGATTTCTTTAAGAGTGAAGCAAGAAGGCGACAGTGTGCTGATTATTTCCATACAGGTAGGCATATGTAAGGCCCCTTGAAAATATAATCATGAAATACAAGCATTAGACACTGAGAACACCTTTAAAAGAAATGAATGGTATTTAGCTGAAACGACAATGGAAAAAAAACAGCTGAATATTATTTACAGGAAAAAAATTGTAGACACATTCTGTTAAAGCTTTGTCCCTTAAGATATAGGTGTGCAATTCAATTGTACCAACAGTACTGAACGTATAAGAAAACTCACTGCACTGTGGACCACACACTGGAAAGGGCTTTATAAAATAATTCTTCTGAACTTCTGTTAACTGTAAAGCTGTAATTTCACATCCAAATTTAAATAGCATGATTTAAACTCATCTGTTGAAACCAACTTTGTTGTTAACAGCCATGTGTACCTTGAAATAAATGCATGCATCCACTGCAGAAATAAATGCATGCATCCACTGCAGAAATAACCCTGCAACCCTGCTGCTTTCAACTGTATTAACTACAAATCAAATTTATCGTTATTTTTTCTAAACTCTAAACTAAAGCATTTCTGTAAGTCCCCATGACCCTATTCAGGATAAATAATTCGAAGTTGGTCGGTTGGATGGATGTATGCATGGATGGATGGATGGATGGATGGATGGATGGATGGATGGATGGATGGATGGATGATGCTCTGGATGCTCACAAGTATGTTTTTAAATTCAGTCCACAATCAAATTTGGGGTCCTACAATAAAAAGCACAAATATGTGTAGAAATATGTACCAAAGCAAAATCAATCTACCACCATGCAAAAATGCGAGTGATATAATGCATCTTTAAATAGGCGTTTTCAGGGGTTTGCAAGTATATTAAGTCACATCTCTCCCTCCTTTTTCCCGAAACGCTATGTAACATAGCCCTACTGTTTTTGAAACACTTGGTTTTGTTTTAAAATCAACCGGGTTGTTGGAAATGTTTAACCCGTAAGTCAAGTCAAAACCCACATTCACCCCTGGTGCTTTGCTGCCCAAAGTACAGATTTTTTTTTGACAACTTACATCTCTGTGCAAAGTGGTCAGTGCAACCAGTTCAGCACGGCTGATTGGCATCATGGGAAGGTGGAGATTTCTGACAGCAAACTCAGTCTAGACATTCCCCTCTGGTGACTGCAGACCACTACAAGAAGAAATCCCAATCTTCCGGCTCAAGGTGATACCTAGACTCTCTAAAGCTGTTCTCATGCACTTTACCTTGTTTTTACACACAATGAAGTGAGTGTCTGGGTAGGAATACAACACAACTGGCCAGAGTGCACTGCAGAGCCCACTGAGTGCAATGACACTGCTTTTCATCCCTAGTGGCTAACAACCACTTGCCACAATAATTACTGTCATCAAAGGGATCATGCACTAGTTTACAATTACTCTGAATAGGCAGACTAAAGCACAGCCTGTTGTTAATCTTAAACATCATCCACTTATTAAAAAAAATCTTTGGGATAGTGTTAGACCGATGTCTGATATTTCGAGTCAATTAATAATCTAACAGAATCAAAAACATGCTACAAGGTGATACATTATATGAAGCAAACTACACAGATACACTGCAATACTAATGCAACTTCTACATTTTCATGTTCTTGGTTATATGCAACGCTCAATTTTCATTGTGTTATGCAGAAAATGCTACGTACTTATCATACTTTCCTCTGCGGGAACTTCTGAGAAACACAGAACACATACATTTTATTTGTAATCCCTTTTCTAAAAACTTCTTTTATGAACTGCAGTAACAGAAGAGGCACTGCACACCAACACAGGCACTGCACACCAACACAGGCACCTTATCTTAGATTTGTTATAATACTTCGCATTCATACTTTGCTAATCACATAGATTTTTTAAAATCCTCCCTTTCTGAAGCAACTTGTATATATGATAATTACATATAGCTAATTAAACTACGAATTCGTATATAATGAGGACAATTTCGGTGAGAAGAACCCTGTACAATCAAAGTGTAGAGTTCTGATATGTACTGTAAAGGTTTGTGATGACTGTGTACTTTCACTGTGTAATTTCCCACGTGAAGAGTGACGGACACACACTGCAGTTTTGTGCTTTTAACAAAAACAAATGATACTACGGAATGGTTTCCACAGCTATGACAAAGTCCAATTCTTTATTTATTCTGAGTCAGAGAAACATACTCATCCAACAGAAAAAACAAATAAAAACACTTATTCCAGCTCCACAAGAAGATCACCTTCCCCAACAGTGTCCCCTGACTTACAGTGAACACTTTTGACCTGCATGATCAGAAAAAGAAATTACATTTTCAATAACAGTTCAATTCCAATTATGGTTGTATGGAAATGAAAGTAACGGGTGTAATCGTTGTGAACAGGGATAATCTATTAATCATAAAACTACAGCGATAAACTATTATCTGCGTGTGGAGATGATAGAGCAGTGTGTTCTCACCTTGGCTGTTTTGGAAGCAGTCATACTATTCTGCATCTTCATGGCTTCTATGACACAGATCTCCTGACCCTCAGCCACCTAGAGAAACGGCAGAAATAAAGTAAAACAAAAAAGATTGCGATGCAAGATCGATAACACTTTGGCCAAAGAATGACAGCAGAACAAAGATTATTTAAAGAGTCAGTATGATCTGGAAGGCAGAAATCTGAGCGCAGATTTCACTCGGAGGTGAGTTCGCTTTGACGCTGTTTTAAACTTTGGGAGCAGATACAGTTATCTGCGGTTATCTCTTGGGAGACAGATACGGTTATCTGCGCTACATTATACCCGCCATATAATTCCCGCTTAAACAAATTGCCGACAAAACTCACAAAGGGACAACTGATTTATGTGGTCTGGTCAGGAATGAGATGTAAACACCATTCAAAGGACACCTGAGTAACTTACTACTGCATTACTGTCCACTTTCCCCGGACAAATAATCCACTTGACAGGATGCCACAGTGTCAATTTAAAGGAAGCAGAAGCAAAAGTCTTTTTCACAAAACTAATGAGGTCTGAGAAACTTCCCCCAACTCCTGTGTATTTCACAGACTGTTTTTGTAGTTTTAAGGGGGAATATTTCCTTGTGCTTCCATATATAGTCGAGGCCAAAAGTTTTGAGAATGTCACAAGCACTGGCTTTCACAAAGTTTCCTACTTTAGTGTTTGTAGATCTTTTTGTCAGATGTTTCTATGGTTTACTGAAGTATAATTACAATCATTTCATAAGTGTCACAGGCTTTTATGGACAATTACGTTACGTTTATGCAAAGAGTCAACATTTTCAGTATTGGCTTTTCTTCTTCAAGACTTCTGCAATTAACCCTGCTGACATGCTGTCAATCAACTTCTGGGCCAAATCCTGACTGATGGCAGCCCATTCTTGCATAATCGATGCTTGGAGTTTGTTAGAATTTGTGGGTTTTTGTTTGTCCACCCGCCTCTTGAGGATTGATTACAAGTTCTCAATGGGATTAAGGTCTGGAGAGTTTCCTGGCCATGAACCCAAAATGTTGATGTTTTGTTCCCCGAGCCACTTAGTTATTACTTCTGACTTATAGCATGGTGCTCCATCACAATGGAAAAGGCGCGGCTGTTCACCAAAATGTTCTTGGTTGGTTAGGAGAAGTTGCTCTCGGAGGATGTTTTGGTACCATTCTTTATTCATGGCTGTGTTCTTAGGCAGACGTTGTGAGTGAGCTCACTCCCTTGGCTGAGAAGTAACCCCACACATGAATGGTCTCAGGATGCTTTACTGTTGGCATGACACAGGACTGATGGTGACGCTCACCTTTTCTTCTCTGGACAATCTCTTTTTTTCCGGATGCCCCAAACAATCGGAAAGGGGATTCATCAGAGAAAATGACTTTACCCCAGTCCTCAGCAGTCCAATCCCTGTACCTTTTGCAGAAAGTCAGTCTGTCCTTGATGTTTTTCTTGCAGAGAAGTGGCTTCTTTGCTGTGCTTCTTGACACCAGGCCATCCCCCAAAAGTCTTCACCTCATTGTACATGCAGATGCACTCACACCTGCCTGCTGCCATTCTTGAGCAAGCTCTGCACTGATGGTGCCCCGATCCCGCAGCTGAATCAACTTTAAGGGACGGTCGAGGCGCTTGCTGGACTTTCTTGGGCGCACTGAAACCTTGAACCTCTCTTGTTGAAGATCTTGATGATCAATAAATGGTTGATTTAGGAGATGATCCGATAAATGGTTGATTTATCGTAGTAGCAGCAGTTTCCTTGCATATGAATCCCTTTTTGTGCAAAGCAGTGATGACTGCACATGTTTCCTTCCAGGTAACCATGGCTAACAGGGGAAGAACAATGATTTCAAGCACCACCCTCCTTTTAAAGCATTCAGTCTAGTATTCTAACTCAATCAGCTTGACAGAGTGATCTCCAGCCTTGTCCTCATCAACACTCTCACCTGTGTTAACGAGAGAATCGCTGAAATGACATCAGCAGGTCCTTTTGTGACAGGGCTGAAATGCAGTGGAAATGGGTTTTTTTGGGATTAAGTTCATTTTCATGGCATAGAGGGACTGATCACTCTTCATAACATTGTGCAGTATATGGAAATTTCCATCATAAAAACTGAGGCAGTAGACTTTGTGAAAATTAATATTTGTGTCATTCTAAAAACTTTTGGCCACGGCTGTACTCCTCTGGGACTGGGTGAAAGGTTACATTCAAAATTAATAAGCAGGCCTGTAATTAGGGAGCGGCCTGCCTAGTAGCTTTATTTACTTCCATGCACATATTTTGAAGAAGAGCCCACGGCTGCAGAACATTCTAGAACCATTTCCAAACGACCACTGCCCCTGATTCACTGCACATGATTCACTGCCCATGATTCACTGCACATGATGGGAAATGAAAGCAATAGGAAACCAGCTGCTTATCTTGGTCCACAGAATTTCTATAAAGGCATTAAGAAATTAAGGCAGATTATGCAAGATTTGGGAAATTATCAGCTTCAAGATTTTTGAAAAACAAAGTAGAAAAAATCATGACATGGGGATAGTTGTTGATTATATTTTCAAAGGTTTCCTATAGAGTCACAATTACCAATTATATTGGCACTAATCATTTTTGTTGTTTCACTAACACAAACTCATATTATACAGATAAATAGCTCACTGAAGAATTTGCCCAACTGCAAAAAGCATTCAGTGAAATAAGAGAAAAATGCTAAACCTTTTATTTAAAAAGCAATAATAAAGGAGTGAAAAGGGGAGCATTTTACCAGGGATTTTCAGCAGCTGTTTTGCAAAACAAAATCGAAATAGCTGCATCTTATTGAAAATATGGTGCACTGAGATGGAAATTTATTAAGCGGCACCAGTTAATGTGTGCATTATTCATTTCTGGTGAGCATGAAGAATGATTTAAAGAGGTCTGAAATTGCAGATGCAAAGGCTGACTGCACAGTGCCCGACTTGTTCATTTCATCCTTTAGAGAGGCACAGGAGTGTGATCTCCGTCACTGGACAGGGTTTACAGTAACAGCTGTGCTCTTCTCACAAGGGGGTGAGCAGTGAGCTGAGCTGTGGTCTGTATGGAACAGATGGAAAAATACATCAGTGCCACCCCCCCCGACACACACACACACACACACAAAACTGTTATTAAAAATGCGACATATTCCACATTGGAATAAAGTAGCCCCTGAATGGACTTCAGTTGTTTGTTTAGTCAAAACAACATTGTTCCAGGGGCACCGGCTTGCTTTTGGTGCCATATCTGGCCAGAACGGCAAAGCCTGACGGAGATCCCTACGACGGACTTCTCTTCCTCTTTGTTTTGAGGCTTTTTAAACCCTCTTCCGCCCAGCGCACTGCGCCACGGCACAGGCTGCAGTGGAAATGGTGCCAGTGGCATATGGCTTTCCACTGCGCTAAACATTCATACAAAAGACAGGTTCATCAGTCATTGCAGAGGCCAGATGAGGGCAAAATATGAGGCCCTGATGGATGGTATTTAGTACTAACCTGCTGGTAGCGCATTACAAGTGAAATGCAGGTTCCCTGGGCCACAGGAACTGCAGAGCGTGAAATGCACCACTCAGAAGCGCACATCATGTACGCCAGGTTATAGCAAATAATAAATAAGCTATTTAAACCCTCTGCGAGGAACCCAGGGTCAGGCCTGCACAGGCCAATTAATGCACAGCATCTGCTGTACGCGGGCAGCACATGAAGAACTTCCGAACGATTCAGACAATTAAAGGAAAACTGTTTCCTGCCTGTTCAAAATGTCTTATTGCTAGAGTGGGCACCAAATCGCTCTGTAGATTTGAACAAATTAAGCCATTCTTTGGGGAATCTTTATTTTTATGGTGAATGCCTTCCTTTGTTCTTCCTTTGGTCGAGTGTTTTTCTGCCAAATTTAACAGACGGCTCAGAGGCTAACTGGGGTCCACCCCAATATCACCTTCTGCTGCTGAGCAACTACCCAAGACAGACAACCACTCTGAACCCTGCTGTCTGTCCCACAATGTGAAAATCCTTTAATTAGGCTCTATTATGCTGCATTCTCCTTTCAAGTTGTTAGATCATATACACAAAAATATACACCTTAAAAATCCAGTTACATTCATTTTCCATTACTCTCTTTCACCAGACAGCAAATGATATACTAATTTCTTGTACAAATATTGCATTCACCTTGTAAGGCAATATGAAGGGGTATTAATAGGTGTAGTACAGCCATTTTACATGGTTGGCTTGAATGCAAATCTGTCCCTGCACTTCGGAGTTTCACATACGATAAATATTACATCATTTAACACCGTTACATTAAATTATCACTACCATAAATATGAAAGCCTTTAAATGCAGTCCTTGATATTACCTATAGGGGCAGTGCTGGCTGCAAAACAGCCAAACACCCTGAAAGACACTGGAAAGAGAGAATAATTGCTCTCAGTGTTTCACTAATGTCTGGAAACAGACAATCAGCAATAAAATAAATAAATAAAAAAAAAATTACTGAAAAACTAAATGAAATCATAGTTATTTTTAGACTAACAATATTCCTATTAACTTAATCAGTCTGTTAGTTCAGAATAAAAAATATTATCCAAAATAATAAAATAAACGTTCAATTTTAAAACCAAATATTTGGCTTGTTTGAGAAACGTAGAACTGCTCTTTTAATTCACTAAATGGATAAGCTTTGCTTGGAATATGTTCTCATACACAAAAACCAAATCTTTTACATTTTTAATTACAATTTTTCATTAGTATAGCAGAAATACAGAGATTTACTAGCCTCTGTGACGGCAGTTTGTGTTAATCTCACAGTTCATTTGATAATCTCACCAGTAATAAGTCATAATTAGGGGACACTGGAAAACCACAACAGATTTTTTTCCCCATTTAATTGCCAAGCATTGTTAGCCAAGCGCTTAACAGTCTCGGATTTGTGCCTGTTCCACGCGGCAGAATCCATACATTGAAAAGGGGATTTGCTAATGCGCTCCACTCAGCAATGGGTTCTGGCCGGGGCCGCAGGGCCGCGGGGCCAAGGGACGATGTGTCCACGGCCCTTTGTTTTGCCGACTCTCCATTGTTGTTTTCTATGCAAGGCGTTCAGTCATCACCGTGTACATTTCGGCAATGAATCCAAAATATGTTCATTTGCATCTTGGTTTCGATAATCTGACTCTGGTTCATGCAGATGACCGACTGGAACAGCCACAACATTCACGTCGTCAATGGGGGTCGACAACCTTCCTAAATACTGCCACAATACCCCTGTCAGTAGCCTGTCATTTGTTTGCTAAAGATTCTCATCGAACAGTTCAGCCTTTTATGCATTATTGCATTACAATATCAGGCAATACTTCCAGTGTTTCCCCCAGTTAAAAGAATAAAGCTCTTAATTACAATATGCAAGGGATGAAATAACTTCACAGCAACTGCAGTTCTTTCCTTAATCTCACTGTCTGATAAGCATGTCAGCTTTGATGGCATTTTTCCCCCCGTAAAGCAAATTATATTTACAAAAATAAATGTACTCCCCACTCATACTGCAGCTACGTTAATTCATTAAATCTTATTTCTACTTATGATATTTCTGAAATACCAGTATTTGTTAATTTTGCTTTTGAATCACTCACACTTGCTTCAAAAACACAAAAAAGGGGTAAATCCACATTTTCCGCTGAAACTCAGGAGGGTTTTGCAATTCCAGCTACTGGCATGTATCGATATTTCTAAACCATTGAAGAATCAATTGGGTGGGAAAACAATGTTTAACAACATGCAGGTCATGCAACTCATTAAATTAATTTAAAAAAATGTCAAAGTAACAACAAAAAAAAACTGTGTGTATAATCTGCTAAAAGTCAATTTCTAAGACCTAGACTAAAACCAGGGAACTTTGATAAACAGGCACGACGAATCTTAGATCTCATATTTAACCCGACGACAAAACTCCACCGGATTTATTTGAATTCATGAGGGTTGTGCAGAAGAGGAAGGACTTAACTTCAGTCCCTTTCAAGGTGGTAAATGTGTTCCTGTAATTATAACCACACATTTAACACTGACACGTCTAGGTCAGCAGAGCAGAGCATTAGCTGTTCAGATGTTCAGCCAGTCTAAGCACACAGTGCAAACAGCTGCAGATCAAGAAGAGGGGACAGAGCAGAGGGAAACATTCGGAACAAGAGAGTTACTGAAGAATAAGGCAGACTTCAGCCCACGAAATCTGGGATTTTACAGCGCATCACATTTTCTGTACAGACTTGCATTACACCATGGTCCTGGTACATAGCAGGCCTTAGAAGAAGCCACGCACCTTTCCACAAAGCTTATTTACTCTGCTACAGTAGATAAATCCACTTTCCTCCATAGCGGTGAAGCAAAATACCAGTAAACAGGTCAAGCATGTATTTTATTTAACACCAACGCCTGTTTAAATTTTAGTAAAATCAGAATAACAACATTTTCTCAGTAACTCCCTTAAAAGAACACATTCATCCTTTGTATCACCCATACACGAGCCAGAATACCATGCAAAAGACTATCAATGAAAATAATGTTTAAGTTATCTTTATGATGGTGTCAAGTTACGATTTTAGGTCTTTTAAAGGCTGTTAGCTTTGAGAGTCACTACAAAAGTTGCAGTTAATCGATATACCTGTGCATCTGTTGTCGCACCCACTAGCATACCATGTTTAACTTGTTTAGCTAATTAAGTTAATTAAGTGAGCTACTGGTGAAATTTAACGAATATATAGAATGACTGGCTCTGCCTCTGAGGCAATGTGGTTGTTCGAGCCATTTAAATCGGACTGCAGTAATTTTTTGGAGCACAGAACAAATTCTTGCTACTTTT
Organism: Isichthys henryi; assembly: GCA_026776945.1. Classification (NCBI taxonomy): domain Eukaryota; kingdom Metazoa; phylum Chordata; class Actinopteri; order Osteoglossiformes; family Mormyridae; genus Isichthys; species Isichthys henryi. Next base: position 43,776,793 of record JAODJX010000001.1, read on the forward strand.
TTTTATTGTTACTGTTTATTTGTATATAACGTTAAATAGCGTTCTTTGAGCAAATATGCACAATAACTTTTAAGTACTGTAAGTATAAATAGTGTATCAGGCTATAAAATCATATATATACATAAATCATTCTGTAACAAACATCTGCTTCATGCCAAGATTTTAAGCTTTAAATTGAAGCAAAAGAAAGAGGGGAAAAATAAAGTGTGGCTGCTGCTTCTTTCCCTTTCATTGTCCAGTTGCACTATTGCCTATTCTTTACACTTTACAAATTGCTACTGGTCTGTGAACATGCACAAATTGCTGATAATTTCCTTTAATGGCACGTGAAAGACCATCCCTGTCTTTAAACATTCATTTAAGCCCCAAGTTTTACTCAATGAAAAGCAGAATTCAGGTACATTTAAGTGAAGTTGACACAGCCTTTTAAAGAGTGCACTGTTCCCTCATGACAACTCAGCCGTGAAATTACAATGGCCCTCCTTCAACATCAAGCCCATTAGAATTGCAACAAGCCATTATTCAAAGGCTCATTGCAGTTTTTGTACTTTTGCTGCCGCTTGAGCAATTTAAAGGTGCCTGTTAGGGTGACCAGCTGAAGACTGTTTTGTAGAAACTAAGAAATCTGGAAATAAACTAATACAATTCTGGTAAAAGCACTTCATTAGAAATGGGTACTGGTCAAGTCCTAAGGATTAATGGTTATTAAGACTGCATTTCTGATTTACTGTGGGGGGATGAGGGGAGGGGGTTTACCTTAAATCAAACAAATTGGTAAAATGATCAAGTAAAAATATACATATTTAGAATACATTTAAAAACACAAAGAAAAGACAATATTGTAATTAGACTACAATAATATGGTTTTCATTAATTATACTACCTGAAAAATAACAACACACAAGATAACACATTAGTCAAGGAAAATTTTGATTTCTATGAAGGTTAAAATCTATGCATCAAGAGGAGTACATTGTTGTTTGCTCATTGTATCACAGCAAAAGGCACCGCTGTGTACTCACTGCATAGCAGCGAACCGCTAGCATGCTGAACCAGGCAAAGGCGAGTGGATTGCCCACAGCACTGCTTTCCCGTGGGTGCCACTGAGCGGTGGCGAGCTCAGTGCTCTCCCGACCCTGCGGTGAGCATGCGGGGGCCCCTGGTCAGCCATCCTTACCGTATCGCCGGGTCTGACGGACACGGCCACCACGGAGCCAGGCATGGGCGAGCGGAGAATGCTGCTGGTGTCTTCTGGCACCTTCTCGGGCATGTGTTTACTCAGGACAGCTGCCAGCTTACTCAGCACCCGCACCTTATACTACGTGGCATGCAGGGGGAAGGAGAACACACAGAGGTTAGGCCATAATGCATATCTCTCAGTGACCAACACCAGGGCATAAACCACAGAGCACAACAATGCCACACAAATACACACCTGTCTAAGCATGTGTTCCGGTGAATGGAAAACAATATCATGTAAAGCAGCGATGGGGGGGTTAAAAAAAAAAGACTTAAAAGAAGAAAATGGAGGGAAATGAAGTTTAGCGTTTAAAATGTACTTTCAAATTTTTCCCTCTCCTGAACAGTCACTTTGGGAATTCTGCTGAATTTTATTTAAACGTTCCATTCGCAAAACATTCGTGCAACTGCGAATGCAACTTATGTCCACATATTAATATTTGATTAAACGTATGTGTCTTGCAAGCATCTAAGAAAAAGGCGCTTTACACAAAAACTCCTCCACGTGAGGCATTCCCGACAGCCTTGCAGTTCATTCATCAATCCGTAATGAGAATCAAGAATCAAGGACAGGAACACCTACTGATGTTTTGCATATAATCCAGTAGATGGCAATATATCTCTGGTTTTGTGGCAGTATTTATTTATTTATCTTTTTCTTTTAATTATCCGTTTGGCTAAGCAACAACTTTGGAAGGAGAAGAGCAGGTAAATATTGTGAATAATTCAGACAGGGCCTCGAACTATTTGTGGGAATGATCAAAGGGAAAAAAAAAACTTTTTTTCTAAGCCTTTAACTTGGAGTGGGGGGGGGACAGGGATGCTGCAGGATATGAATCCTACCTGGATAGTCTCCTTCATTAGCACTATTACATAAGCAGGTGAGAGAGCATTAAGCCTACTTAAAGCGTTAGCAATGCCACAAAACTACCTCCTGCAACAGTGTTACGTGCACAAATGAAGAGCTATAATGCATGCAGCCCCTATTTGGCAAATGCTTCAGAAAGGATTTTACAGGGAGACTGCCGAAACACTGTGAGCCCCATCGCAGCTCTGACTGTCACATCAAAAAGACTCTGGTAAGACTTCTCCATTGCCGCGGTAAACAATTTAATATTTGATGCACACGGATTCCTCTGCCGGTTTGTGCTGTGCGTGTGGCATTTGGAGAAGACGTAATTTGCAATCAGAGCATGGGAAGGCCCTGAGAATTCAATCATGAAGTCAGATAAGGAGGCAGATAAAAGGCACTTGTTCACATAAAAATATTCTAAATTAAGGCCAGGAGAGGGAGGGCCGGCATAAAATAGCCCCATCGATGCGACAAACAAGCTATTTGCAAAGAAATTCACCAAAGATAATTACAGAGCGAGAGCGAGTGCATTATCAACCCCGGAAACCGAAACGTGTGCAATTAGACGCATTCGGCCATTTCTCATGTCACGTGTCGGTGCCTGTAATGTATCTCATATACAAATAAAGAAGAATGGTGTAATGGACAGGCTATTCACTCTTCTCAAGTGAAGACACTCACCTACGTTACACTGTGTATCGAAGATGCTCACCACCGTTACGCCGCGTAACGAAGATGCTCACCTATGTTACACCATGTAACGAAGACGCTCATCTATGTCACACCGTGTAGCAAAGACGCTCACCTACGTTACACTGTGTATCGAAGATGCTCACCACCGTTACGCCGCGTAACGAAGATGCTCACCTATGTTACACCATGTAACGAAGACACTCATCTATGTCACACCGTGTAGCAAAGACGCTCACCTATGTTACACTGTGTAGCGAAGACGCTCACCTATGTTACACTGTGTAGCGAAGATGCTCACCTATGTTACACTGTGTAGCGAAGATGCTCACCTATGTTACACTGTGTAGCGAAGATGCTCACCTATGTTACACTGTGTAGCGAAGACGCTCACCTATGTTACACCGTGTAGCGAAGACGCTCACCTATGTTACACCGTGTAGCGAAGACGCTCACCTATGTAACACCGTGTAACGAAGATGCTCACCTATGTTACACCGTGTAGCGAAGACGCTCACCTATGTAACACCATGTAACGAAGACGCTCATCTATGTCACACCGTGTAGCAAAGACAGTTACCGACGTTACGTCGTGTAACGAAGACGCTCACCTACTTAATGCTGTGTAGTGAGGACACTAACATGGCTGGAACCTCGTACCAAAAGAATTTGGATCAGAAGGGGGCATGAAGGTGCCAGAGGAGGTAAAACCAGACAATCATTAACGCAGCAAACAGAACAGGCGCTTACGATCATAACGACTGGAATATGCCCCTACGGGGGCACAGTAAAATTAGACCATAGCATTACACCAGTCGGCCCTGCAGGATCCCCACTACACAGAGGCTCTTCAGATTAGCAAACATTATTTGACATGGCCCAATATGCACAGTGTACTGACAGAAAGATAGCCTTGATTAGAATATGTTAGGAGCCAGTATACACTGATCAGGGAACCTCCAAGAGCCAGTATAGGGGCCCGCTGTGTTAAAAGCCCCGTCTCCCATGGATACCTTACAGACCGCAGGGTCACATTCAGCTCATTGAAAATGCAGAAGGATAAGAAATTCCAAATATCTAATTGGACTTCGATTCTCTTGCTAAGAAGAAGAGAAAAACTGATCAGGCCCTTATCAAACACACAAAGACAGAGGAGGACTGGGGAAGGTGAGAGAATTCTGTCATTGTTATAATTGTTATTTTTATTACTATTAGTCACTGGAAGTGTGTCTAATATGGAAGTGTGTGACACACATTGTGTAAATAAAGGATGACAGTCACAGTGCATGGAAAGATCTGAACACTGGGAGACCATGATTGATAAGCGCTCAAAATATTGCTGGTTAAGCGAGGTCTGAACTCCACCTCTTAGAACTTCTAGAGAAAATATTTTCATAGCTGAAAATACAGTAAAATTGGAACATATAATCTAAGTACTACACAACTGAAACCTAACGAAAGTATATCTTTCTCATCTTAAAACTATTAAATAAATACTGAGATACGAGTGGTGGGGTAGCGAAACCCTGGGTTGTGTGAAGGTCCACTAGTGAATATTTCAGTCATTCACCGCCATAATACATCAAACAAAATGGATATTTTCCCTTCAAGCGCTCAACTGCCAAGCAAATACATCTCAAACACTATTTATTGGCCGTACTTGAGAAAATGCACGATAAAGAAAATTATAACGCAGGGAGTTTAAATCTGCATGCTCCAAAGATTTAGACATGGATCCTCTTTGCTTCATTAACAGTGAGCAAGTGACAGTGGCACACTTTTGTGAATAAAAGGGGAACTACAGCAATCCAAAGAAAGCACATCCCAAAGCAATACTGACATCTTGTTTGATGTCCTTGGTTGAATGTATCATCTGGTTACCATCATCTGGTACCTTTTTTTTTTTTTAACAGACTGCCTGATAAACAGCTCCATCCCTAGGGAATGGGAATTGGGGAGATACTGAAGTCTATCTAACAGCTGGGCAGAAAGTTGAGGAGCGAAATGATGCAAACAAGACACCGAAAGCAACAGAAGGTATCAGCGTAAGCCATGTTTGTTTTTCCACCTTTCCTGGCGGAAAAAGGAACCCCTTGATCTACCTCCAAGCACACAGTTAGCTTTTGTTCAATGGCAGGAAAATAGATTTAAAAACATAAATTTAGTGAGCAAATGTGGTACGAGCATGGTCAGCCCCCTAACCCGAGAATCAACTTGGCTGGAGCAGAGCAACACAGGAAAGATGGACTAAGCGGCTGATTTTTTTTAGCCAGCTGCATGAACACCTTGCCACCAGGAAATTATCCATAAGGTAGAGAGGATATATGGCGTAATATTTCAAAAGGTGGAGTTTAGTTCATTGGAGGTTAAGCAAAGACTAGCTTTTAACTTGCATTAAAAACACACAGTATTTGATACTTGGCAGACACTTTAATTAGCGAACGTAATTTTTCTCATACCTTTAGATGTTTCATTACAGCGATTTTAAGTGCCTGATTCAAGGGAACAACACACAGACCCCTCCCGAGATCTTGAGAATGGAATCTTGCAGTTAACCTGCAGCTAACATCCGAATTGAGAATTAAGTAGTGAAAACGATACAGTTAACGTTAAATTTCTCGACGGAAAACCCATCGGAGGTGATAGAGCCAAGAAAGTTATATGCAGATTAGAGTTCTGGACTACAGGCCGCGTGAATGTTGTGGTCGATTAGTAAACAGCCAAATTAATTGCATGTTTGAACGTAAACACATAATTCCGTTAAGTGCACACTAGAGCTCGGAGTTTCTATCTAGTTAGCATCCTCATATATTTTGATACACGCGCAGCATAAAGGCACATGTGCGCATGGTGCAGCGCTCAGTACTTGTGCAGTGACTGGCGCAGCCTGTTAACATAATGCTTTGACAACTCCATCAGCTAAATCTCAAGGTAGCCGTCAATCAGGACGCATCATTTAATCCAACAGCACTCCAAGGACTTTTTCCAAGCAGAGCACATGACAGCACACCTACAGCTCTATTTATGGACGCGCATTGTCGTGTTCGCAATGTGCTCATAATTAGAAAGAAAAAAAAAAGGAAATGAAGAGCAAAACGTGGAGGGGGGAAAAAAATAAATCAGCAACAAGTACCGATATTATGCAAACAGCACTTTATTTTCGACACCGCCTGTTTGAAGTGTGATCTTGTTCCATGGTGACACCAGGCTAAATGACAAAAGCACTACTTCATTCATCCTCTTTGGAGAGACAGTGCTTCATTTGCAACTCACTATAATTAGATTAATGGTGTAGTGGCATACAAAGCGGGCCCACTCACATTAGATAGCATATAAATTAGGACAAACACTTATTTCAATTCCAGGCAGAGAAAGCAGTAGCTAGGGTATTTAGCATACTCTTTATGGTGGAATGAGATGTTAATTGTGTACCATTACCTCTAAACTGCTTGCTTGTTGTATTAATCACTGTGCTAATTGATGCAGAGATAGAAATGTAGCCACAGGCAAGAAAGCAACGGAATGAGCGCTGAAGATGAGGGATAATGGATTATCGAGTAAACCATATGGAGATGGCACGGCTTTGAAACCTTCTCTATATATGCTCGCAAATATTGCTCCTTGCGATAAGTATTGTGCCACCATAGAAATATTAATTCTGAGTTTAAACTTAAGAGAAAGACACTTCAAGCTAGCGCTGGAGCGTGAAGGCACCAACCAGATGCCACATGTGTGCTCGAAACCTTGTTTTACACCAACACAAGGTGGAGGGGGGGGAGAGTAAGGCGGGG
>JAODJX010000001.1:43797337-43808716 GCA_026776945.1 Isichthys henryi
CCCGCCTCCCCTTTCTCTCCCATCAGCCCCGGCTGTTAGAACACTGCTGACAGAAAGGTCAATGAAGCAGGCGCTAAGCAGGGCCTGGGTGCCATGGACAAGTGCCAGGCACACACAAGGACAGGTACAGCACTGGCATCCAAGAGTGAAACGCTGAGGAGACCACGGCCCTCGCCATAGCAGGTGTGCCAACCTGCCACTCCCACATCGAACATCTAACATCACTTCCTGAATTAGAACAAATGGAAAACTTGACTGCCATGCCTCTAAAGACACTACTCCTGGAGTTGATTAGGGCTAAAGGGATGAACATACAGAACGGGAGATATTTTGATGGCCATTCAACATTCCCCTAAGCGCCCCCTCGCCTCCCAAGTTCAAAAATTCCATTCAATGGACACTGGCCACCTGCCAAATCAATGTCTTCTTGTCAAACCTTTCAACCTTAATGGGAAAATGATTTATTATATATACACGTAAATCGGCATAGTCAATCCAGGGCGTAAATATGTTCCACCTATATTAAAACATCCCACTCATAAATCTAAAAGGGTTTTCAGCCTACCTCCTGCCACTGATATCCACCCCCGCCTGACTCGGAAAATATTCAAATTTGCACACTAGAAAGTTTAATCATACATTTGTCTATATTCAAGGAAAGATGGAAGTAAAATTACTCACCGATGTGCCGAAATACTGAAGTTCTATCTCCCCGGCTGCATTACGAGAAAGGCACTGAAAATATGAAAATGCAGAGATGATTATTCTAAAGTTTAGATTAAAAGTAAAACCATATTAACATATCAAAGCAATGCAAGTCTTGCAGTAAACACATATTTTCAGTGAAATGAATAAAGGTAAAAAAAAAAAAAAAAAACTTGATTAATTTCCATTTAAAGAACAAAGTCTGTTTGAAATATTCAGTCAGTGAAACTTGAATAATTGTCAGTACAATATCACGTAGAGTTTTATATTAGATAATCACAATACATCACAAAAAAATACTAAAACTGAAGACTTTGGACATTTGGGGATGCTGCACGCTGGATTTGTAGAATTAAAACAATATGCGTTTAAAACCACACGGATGAACTGAACTTTGCATCAAAAATGTACGTCTGATGAATGGATCAATGATTTCAGCCATTTACAAAACATCTACTTCGGTCCCACGATAGCGTCACGCAGCCAGAGCAACAATGCCAACAATTGAAAATGATAGGCTTGCAGATCTAGGGATGGCGTTTAAGGACTTCTATTAAGTACACTTTCATGACAATTAACGCTCCCTTTTCAAAAAAATGCAACCAATATGTCGTCAGGCCAAGTGCCTTTCATGGATGACAATAGCTACTGAGGAAAGGTCAAACAGCCAATCACCGTGAGGCCTTTACCCTCACTCTTGATTGGCTGCACAGTGTGAATGGCTCTGACTAACGTGTTAAAATAGAATTATTTAAACTAAATTCATATAGATAAAAACATTTTAACAGAAACTTTACCGATGAGATGTTTTACATTAGAACAATAGGCAGAGTGAACACGCGTTCCCTCAACGCTTTGCAGTGAAAATTCTAAGCTGACGACCTACACCAGACTTTAACACCATGAGTAACACCGCGAGTAACACCGTGAGCACTGAGCTGACTCTCCTGCTTCCCACAGCAAATGAGCCAAGACGTGGCCACACAGCTGACAGCAGGCAGAGGGATCTTAGCCAGAAAGTCGTCTCCCTAACGTGAGGCTGGATGCAGGCGCGTTCAGTCGTGGCATCGTTACGAGCTGGGGAAGGAGACGTGGAAAGTACCATGGCCTCTTACAGATTGCGGATCTCAGCGGTCTGTGCCCGTCACACGGCTGCCAAAATAATGGGTGCCCCGTATGCGACGAGGTTCAGTGAAGAGGTAAATACAAATGAATGCATGGTGCTCAGTATGAAGTGAAGGAGAAAGAAAGAAAAAAAAAAGCTTGCAAAGAATTATATGTTAAGTATCGCAAAACAATGCTTCTGGGGCATATGCCAGTAAGTCGAGTGCCGATTTCCCAAGATCTCATGGATGTGACATAAATCCTTTAATCCCTCGGGAGGGTTTGGTGAAGAGACAGCGGCGGCAGCGGGAGCCCGGGTGGGCCGGGGGAGGCTGCCCTGGGAGCAAGCCCAGGCGGAGAACTCCGCAGCACTCACCTCCTCTCCAACTTCTGAAGGACTCGCAAGTAAGAGGAGCAAAAGGCCTTGGCCAGAGAGGGGACACAACAGCTTAGCGGAATAAATATTCATGAGCAGCCTGCACCAGCGAACTAGCGGGGCCAACCACTGAGGGCTTATTATTATCGGAATTATTATTGTTGTTTGTTTCACAAGCACATATTTTCATACATAAAATCATTAACCGCTATTACGCTGATATTCAGTCATAAATGTACGCGAGATTAAATCTTTCGATATACACTTTCAGCATTTACCTAAATCCAGGTCAAAGTTACCTGGAGGTATTTTTAACAGAAGCAAAGACAAAGCAGATTAAATCCCCCCCACCCCTCTCTATTTTGGGGAGGTTGTGTTACACTTTATGATAATGCAGCTGCGAGAAGTCCAAGAGCAGAGAAGTGATTACCTCACAGCCGTAAACGGTAATCTGTCTGCCTGCTCGTAAATTAATGTGAGTAGAGTCACCAGGCTTCATGATTCTAAGGCTGCTTCGCTTGATTGGCTCAGGAGACACAAGATTGCATGTGACTTGGCTCCAGCTTATCTACAGGATTTAAGAAGATCCCTCGCTATCGCTACTGGAAACCTTTGGAAGGAAACCGCCTTGACATTTACACATCCTCAGTTTCCACGTGTATATTACAAGCACCGTTTTTTCATTCCGCGGACAAAGAGATGCTGTTTTCATTTATACTGCACGGTTATTTTCTCCTTGTTATCTATTATTTTCCGTGGCCATTTCATGGTCCTTTAAAGTCCACCAGTTTTCAGGAGAAACCCCTTTTCGGTATTTGCTGGTATCCTGTTGATACAGTAGGTTAGTGATTCTGGGCACAGTGGCTATTTGGACTCTTTCATCTATTTTTTAAATCTAACATTCTTTGATGCCTCTCACATGCTGACTCGATATCTGACCTCACCAAATTATAATGTCTTGTAGCAATTTTACATGGTTTATTTTCTATTTTGGGAATATGATCAATTAAAATATAATTGACTGGGTTGCCAGTGAAGAGCATAGAGTTTTGCACATGAAACACCTTAATTCCATCAGTAAATGGAGGTAGTGTTTGGTAACCTTATAAATAATTGCATAACATTTTACAGTGAGTTTTATATCCCACGGGGCTTTTCTCTCCGACTGATTCACAGAATCTGGCTAAACCACTTCAAAACATCAGTCTTCCCACCCACATCTATAATGGAACACTAAATACATTGTGAGTATATTATGTTTGATCTTCATATTAGCTAGCTAAATATTTTTATCCTAACATAATACGGTCTGGTAAATTACTGAACAAATATTTGCTCGAAAGGATGGGTGTGATCCAACAATTTCAAATGCTTTGTACTGGGAGAGATGATTCCTGAAATCAGTCGTTCTATTTCTCAGCAAGTTCACTACATTGTCAGTGAATTATATCTGTGGTGAATTAAAGAAAGAAAAAAAAAACGACCATATGGTAGTACCTTCTGCATCAACTATCTTAATTGGACCCCAACAACTAATCTTCATTTTCAATGGCTCAGTAATACAAAATTAAGGATCATCTTTATATGGAACAATATGTAACACTACAGAGATTCCGTAAGTATGCTACAGAATTTTTCCTACATCGACAGACCAAAATATTTATCAACACATATTCAATTTCCCTTACTGCTGCTGCCACAAAAGCCTTTGTCCCAAGCATTTAAATATAAAAAAATGTACATATATATGCACAATGGAGCAGCCTCCTTTTAATCCAAGCACACAAAGGGAATAAAACTTAATGATTACAAGCTAGAAACAATAATTCCTGCAAGCAATTATTACTTCTGAAGGAAGCGTTAATTATTTCACAAAGTGTAAGTATAACGTAACAACAAGGTAAGGTGTAAATGTATAATCCCCCTGATCTGCTATATAACACACGTCATCATTCTGGGTTAATAACCACAAGAATACATGTTCCGCCACTTAACAGCAATCAAGTATTTCTCATTACACAGGAAGGGTTTGTGTGACACTGCACCAAATCTCCCCCTTATTCTTTCCCAAATTAGTTCCACTTAGTTGGGTACCAATGACCTATTCAATGCAAAATGCAATTGGTGACAATCAGCAGACTGGTGGCCTTTCACTGTCTAAGTTCAGGGCTACAGAAATTACAAGAAAATAAGGGAAAAAAGAGGAAAGGGAAGGAAAAAAAAAAACGGCAATTCACCTGCAGTCGGACTGCCCTCTAATGAAGGCTCCGGAGGGAGTTTCCAGCATATTTCCAAATAATAGAGACCCCACCACCCCAATCAACCGCATGATGGAATAAAAAGGTTACAGTTTAAACAAAGCGATCATGTACGGCCCTAACTAACCCTAACTTTAAAAAGTATACACACCCAATGCTGAAATTACTACAATCGGCGATTAAGCGCAAGTTTAATTTGAGGCAGTGATTCCCTGCCACACTACTCAGTTGTAAACTAAGAGATGTATATATTAAAGCAAAAAAGTTAATAAGTGTATAATACCACAGTAATATCTAAATGCTAATTTACAGCAATGAATGTTTATCATAATGTATGAATATTCATCAATGTTTTAAGAAAATATTGAACTATTCCGCTGAAAAATTAATTAAAATACTACCTCTTTTTTTTAAAAAAAAATTTAAAAAAAAGAAAAAACACTACTATGCTTGTTAGTAAAGGAACACGTAAAATGAGGTGGATGGAAAGATGGATGGAAGCTTATGGGATTGCAGTCATGCCTCCTGTTATACGGCACAATAGGTTTGACTGTAGTGCTCCTGCATTGCACATTTCAACATCAGCATTTTACGGGATGATTTCTCTATTGGCATATTCCTATACCACTTCTGATTCCCTAGTTCCACCAAATCGCCCTCAACAAAATTATCCAAATCAATGAAATCTCAGTATTTTCCTGAAGATTTTACAGAGACACTTGAAGTACTATTTACCTTCAGAGTAAGGATACTTGCAGAGGGAAAAAAAAGTACTTTCACAGAAATTTCACTGAGTACTTGAGTACTTTCAGAGGAAAACAATCAAGATAAAAAAATAAAGTGGGAGAAAGAACTAAATCAATGCTCAATATTATATAACTGCAAATGAGTGTTAGAATCCTTCAGATGCCTGATGAATCTTCAATTAAATATATTCCACATAAATAAGCAAGTAGCCAAAGAATGCTTTGGTAACTCAGGTTCAATCTGTCGTACGACTGGAACGTTGCATGCGTGCATGGTGTTGGGTTTCTGATACCTGCACGGTCCTTTGGGTGCCGTTGATGGTGACGGGTAACAAAGCAGACGCCAGGTTCCACTCACTGGACACATCCACCCTCATTCCATCAAGATCCACCTGCGGAGATGAGCACACAAGACTGTTACTGAAGAGACAGACACAAAACACATCTCAAGATCATCACTCCGTTACCATGCGGCAACCATTTTAAACAGATGGTGCCCAAACAGCCTGTCATGTTTACTGTTGCTGTCATAAAAGACAAGAGTCCAACAACATGGTCTCATGGGGGCCCCTGGGGATTGGCGGAGGACCTGAGAACAGCTGCCTGAGGGAACTCAGGGCTTCAGCCTGAGACGTGCCCCTCCCATGCCGCTCTTCCAAACTCCTCTACCTATGTGGACATGCTACATTTACTGCAATTAAATAAGCATGCCATTTGAATATTCGGTGACACATCGCAACCTGCTCAACGGGGCCTGCATATAATCTCGTCCCCACGGAGCAGGGAAGAAATTGTCCGTGTCACTATTAATGAAAGAATTTGCATTGTTATCTTAATTATGGAGAAATAATGAAGCTCACTTCTGAATTAGTTAATCGACAAAAACTTGTACAAATGTGTTTGCATGGCCTATAGGTATGGCCTGCTGGTAATGTATATTCTGCCCGGGTGCTTGGGGTTACATCAAGCGACGTCTGCTAGCCCCTAATAAGGCAGGTGTTGCTGGGTATTTCTTCAGCTCCTTAGCAATCACGATGGTTCTTGACCCTCTCAAGTCTTTCTTCTCTCTCTTTCACAGGAAAAGGCAGCAGAAACCAGAAGTACCAGAAGACACGTTAAAGCATTTGTGACATTTTACTATACTTCTGTTTAAGACCTTCTTGCCGCAGTTAAAACCAAAATTCGACTTCAGGGACAGTTGTTAGATTAGTTGTAGCAGGGCGGGGGGGTTTTCCAGCAGCTGAGGTGGGTGGTAACCTTGGAGCTGAGGGTTAGAGAATGCTCAGCTGCCTTTCCACTTTGTCTGAACACAGTAAAAGGACAGGACGGCAGAGTGGAAGTCAGGGCTCAATGCGCTTGACAATTCAAGGGCCTCAAATGTCACATGAAACATCAATGCAACGGTGACAAGAACGGACTGCCACAGAAAGATGATGAGTTCTATGACAGTGCGCTTGCATGCTACACTGATGAAAACAAACCAAACTCAAGTAAGCAACTCAACACCAATTACAAGAAGCCAAGACTATGGGATTAAATTTGACTGGTTAGCATCAACATTAGATCATCTTAGACTGAAAATCAGTAAGACAGTTTTTAAAAAGCCCAAAGGATATTTCATTGTACTTTCTGGAGGTTTATGGGTCCAGTCAATCAAAGTGCCTGCAGGACCGGATACTGCTTCCTCTATTACCACTTAATATTCAGGAAGGACTGAAAATACTGACTTAATGGAAAGTTTTTTGCACTAGAAACCTGGAATTTGTTACCTTACCAAATACCTATCTGCAACAGGCCAGACACGTGAGCAGACAATATAGAAGATCTTAAATCGAGTTGGTTTACATAGATCAAAAGAGAAAAGAGTCACAAGTTAAGCCTAAAATAAATACAATTTTAGCCCGCTCTCTGCAATTAGCTGGGTTTTTTTTTTATGAACAATTAACACATTTTGGGATTTTGTGATAGAACAAACATAACCAAGAAACATAACCAACAAAAAAATAGTGTTAATTCTCTGAAAGCTCTAGAAAATGATTTAAGTTAATTAACCAAATGTAATATCCATTTTAATAAACCTTCAATTATGCTCAATGAACTTGCTTACAATAGTAATTCAATTTAAAGTCATCGTTATTATGGTGCCTCTATGCTGAATAATCTGCGTGAAGAGTTTAGGTGTTTGCAATTAGCTGTGTGACCAAACAATGTCTCCAGTTGTGGGAGACTGAAACTGAACTCCAAACTTAATAGCCTTTCGGTTTAGTGTAACGGAATGGCTGTACAAAAAAAAAATAAAAAAAATAAAAAATCAATTAAGTACTTTGCTCATACACTTATCGACAAAAACTTGTACAAATGTGTTTGCATTTATGTTTATCCAGAATTGCAAAGTATCGCAAGGATAACCAAATGAAGACAAAAGCAATACCAGTGCTGGTAATGATACTCACACCTTATCAACCAGGCAGAATAATTCTAAAGAAAATCAAACACCAATTTAAAAAAATGTGTATTCCATTATTGCCCTGTGTACTTCCAAAAGTATAGTAACATTAGGAATGTGACACTATACAAGGTCCGGTGTTACTAAATTATAAACTAACATAAAAGGCGATAACACACGTATCGGTAGCCAAGAATGGAACAGGGTAAATTAAATGAACAATGAAATAAAAATCTGCGTGGATGCATCAGAAGTGTGAAATACATTTACTATAAACGGGAAAATGTTTCACAATAGTTATTTTAATGCACTTCCACATTTAAACTGACAATCTTTGGGCAAAACCCCAATCCCAACAATGCAATGGCATTTTTAGTTTTTTGATTGCAGATTTTTATAAAATTGAATTTCCCCTTGTGGGGACCGAAAAAAATGTCCCCACAATGTCAAAACAGGTTTTTTTTTAATCACATTGTGGGGACAATTGGTCCGCACAATGTAATGCATAGCTGGACCACAAACACAGTACTGTGCAAAAGTCTTAGACAGCCAAAGAAAATTATGTTTAAATGATGTTCAAGTTGGTGTCAAACTATGATATTATGCTTGTCAAAGTGTGCCAGCCTAACCGTTTCAAAACATTTCCAAAAGTCACCCAAGTATGTCCATTACACACATGTATCTTTGGACCCTCCACAAGCCCACTTCGTATGGCTAATCAATATCTCATTGACTGTTTTAACTAATTAAATTAATAAGTTAAAGGAGCTGGTGGTGAAGTTTAATAAACACATAGAACGGTGCCCCTGAGGAGAGGTGTGTTCTTCTAGCCGTCCAACAAGATATCAGTGACTTTTTGGAGAACAGAAGAAATTCTTAATAGATTTTATGGTGCTACTCTTAATTTGCACATGTTCTAATGCTACATTGTGTTTTGTTCTGAGCAAAAGTGCACTTACTAGACAGATAAAAAGCTTTAAACGTTTATTTTGACTGCCTAAGATTGCACGGTACTGTGTATATACACACCAACATCTGCATGTACTCCCCAGTGGCATACTAATTGAAGATACGCATCCTAGAGCAGAACCAATTTGATCACATTCTGTGGTCTGTAGGCCCAGAAAACACAACTTTCCTTGAGTTCTATGGGATGTTCTAGAAGGCTGGGCTCTGTCTGTCTCTACAGCAACGTCCACTGTTGGACCGGTGCCTACACTGCTGTAGGTGGAATGTAGTGAACAGCGCTCTCCTACAAGCAAGCTGCACATTGCTTGATGAAGCATGCAGACCACAGAGGGAAGGCGGTGGCTGACAACACACATAGAGGAGGTCTGCGCCACCCAACATCTTTGGTATGGCTGTCGGAGTCTGCAATCAAGTATGCAAACGGCTATCCCTGATTCAATTCAAATTCAAAGATGGCCATCCAAATTAAATTTTACTTCATGTGTTGTTGTTTACACCAGTTAACTAATACAAATTGTACATCACAACATTTCTGAAATGAAGGTTTTTACCATGAAATATCTCAGTATCTCCAAACCAGGTTATGCAGCAATCAAAGATGGATCCACTCTGAAGCTGGGCTTCCAAGAATTCTTTAACAATAGTCTACAAACATTCTCACTTCTTCTCATTTTCCTTCGCATGTTCTATATATCGTGGGGTTTCCGAGATACATTTCACATCGCATGCTATGGGAACAATTTTTCATAACTATCCATTATTACTGAACGATCTAGGAAAAAAACACATATAGTTAATAATATTAGAGCAGACCTCAGAATAATGTCAAAATATCCAATGTGACGAAACTTCATAATTGGAGCCAAAGCCTATATATAAGATGAATACTCAATATGACATTTATCTTCTCATACAAGACCTTCGACATCTGTAAAGGGGGAGACTGTAATCAGGTAATCATGGTGAAAGGATTCCTTAGCCTCTAACAAGTACTGCACTGGTCACTTGTGGCACTGGGACTCAACAGCTATCTTCTGGTACTGGAGGAGAAATGCCTCAAAGCTGAACTTAAACCCCTTGATGTTTGAGTGTAAAAAATATATGTCGTTTTCAGCCAAGCCCAGACTTCCCAGCTTGAAGATTTTTTCTCTTCTGTTTAAGAGATCGCTCCCTGACAGATATCATTATTTACTGATGAGGCCCAGCAGCTAAAGGGAGATATTTTCAACATGAAGCCAGTTGTGTAAATACAAGATCTCACTCTGGCAGAGGAGCCTAACTTCAAAACAACAGTAAAACTGAACCTCAGAAAACCTTTCAAAAGAACCCTGTTTGAAGTTCTGGTTATGGGTGAATGGAATACAAAATCTATTGCAACAAACTATCATCAGGCCCATATGATTCCCTGATTGAGACCATGTGTGGCACTCCTCTGACAGCCTTCCTCACTGCAGGCCTACCTGTGTACTAGCCAACCCTGGGCTGCATGTGTCAAAACATTCACCCACAAAGTCACACTAAAAATGCAAAATCATCATGTACGAAAATGGAAACACGAAATTCCACAGGAAGATTGAGGTTCAAATTATCGTGCTGAGAAAATTACGGACAAGGACTATTAAAATCTTTCCGTTAATACTCTGAACGAAAATATTAATTTGCAAGGTCAATCAAGAACGTGTACTACAACTAAGAACCTACATTAAAAGTCACGTCCTGGAAGGCTACATGATACAGGCAAAAATCGCAAAAAAAAATTAACTTTAAATGCTGCATGTTGCAGACAGCAAGTAATTACATCAATTGCACAGTACTGGAAACATACAACACGCAAGAAATCGGAGGAGGACAGTGCAGAGCATAAAAGGCTCTACAAGGAATATCCTTGGGTAGAGGTTTTCTGTGCTGGAACCATGTTGGAAGTAATAAAAGGTAGCATAAGACAGATAAGGGTTAAGGGCTTGAGACTGGATGGTGCTAGATGAAGCAGATCAAAGGCTGTGGACAGAGGGCCAGAGGCCACTCTGGGGATTAAACCCCTTTCTGTTTACATTTTCCTGCTGTTTCACTCACAAGCTCTCATCAGCTTCTTCACAGAGATCAACCCTGGCTTGTTATGACAATCATAACAACAAACAGAATAGCAGAAAATGGATAAGCCCATCAGGTAACATTTCGCCATGACTTTGTTATAAAGTTTTGCTCAGATTACTGACAACAAAAGTCTTATTAGCCAAGTACCACAAACATTTGAGGTGGAGGTTTGAGCAGAAAACTGAATACAGATAATGGTGGATTTCCACAATGATGATGGTTCAGTTCACACACACACACACACACATAAACTATGTTTTATAAGGTCGTATAATTACTGGTCAATGTCAATGAACAATGTCAACAGTCAATTTCGAGTAGAACAGAGAAGTTAAAATGTAGCAAACTGATTATTAAAATGAATGCTTGGAAAACCACAATAAACCAATAATTCTGCTGCAAATTTTCCCCAGTAATAAATGATTCAAGTAGATAAATTCGCAAAGTTTAGTTCGTTATTTTAGGAAGCATAAAAGTGGCACCCAGAAGAAAGAAAACATTGTATTTAATGAAATACATAAAGAAATATGAAGTATAAAATCAAATTTCCATATTAATATAGTAAAAATTTGGAGAATAAATTTAACATAAAACAATCATATAATGGGCGGCATGGTGGTGCAGTGGTTAGCACTGTCGCCTCACACCTCTGAGACCCGGGTTCGAATCCCCGCCTGGGTC
>JAODJX010000001.1:43824099-43836655 GCA_026776945.1 Isichthys henryi
ATCCCAGCCCCCACTAACCCCCCTTCCTAATTCCCGCAGGTGAGACACCCCCCCCCCCCCCCATCCTGGACTCTTTATTTCACCAAATGCATTGTGCTGGACCAAAACTCCATTGTAACACGCATCTCGGAACAAACAGAGAGGGTGAAAATCCATTTTTCATAAATAAAAAATTCATGGGTATCTCTCGTATTAAGTGAAATCTCTCTCTCCCTCTCGCTCTCTGTTCGTGTGCTGCTGGCTGGGATCGGCAGGCGTGTGGCCCAATAAGCATGACGTGGAGAAAGCAGATAGCCCCGCGTCCCTCACTGCACCCCCTGGATCCCTGGAGAGATGATGGTCGATGGCAGATGTGGGGGATTTCGCTGAAGCAACTGATTATCCGAACAGCCTTTATATCAAACACTACCAGAAGTATCCTCATTCTCAACTGAGAAAACTCCGTAAAACTCGTCCTAAACAAATCTACTAAATGAAGATGTTTACTGGTACAATGCTATGTGCATTTACAGTATTCATGTAGCTATTTAACCATTATATCCATGCTACAATCTTATTTACATGTACAATATTCATGTAGCTATTTAAGCATAACATTAATGCTACAATGCTACTTACATGTGCAAGATTTATATAGCTATTTCACCATAACATCAATGCTACAGTGCTACATATATGTCCAATATTCATGTAGCTTTTTAAACATTATATCAGTAGTTAATCAGAGCAACAGAGCACCATAGTCTGGCAAGCATGAATGTTCAAGATTCTTTAAATTGTGTATTTAAATGTAAATGTAACTCACCTCTCATTTAATATGCGGTATATTGCAATGATTGTATTTCATCAAAACCAGCCAAACTGCAGTCTGATTTGCGTCTAAAACAGTACGCCAAGCTTCAAAAAATGGCTGCTCAGATTTGCCTAGGAAGTACTGGACATTTGCCAAAATGTTTACTAAAAGCAATTTATTCCTCACAGCCAAGTCTCTTAGCTTAAAAGGGCGGGGGGGGGGGGCATTCTTACATGAGAATAAAAAGCAGATCATGAAATTCTGATTCATTTAAGAGAACAAAATAATAAATAATGAACTGGTCCAAATCTCAACAGATACTACAGATTTGCAAGTGACATTTTTCCATCTGGAATGTTCTGTTTCAAAACCCCCAGCCAAAAAGACGAATCTGAAAATATGTAATTTAAAAATGACCTCAGTCAAAGGTCAGGAGGTCTCCATCTGTGTGTGAGCATCAGAGAGACCAAAGAATGATGACCCTCCGACAGCTTGCCTACGACTGCCTGCTGCTTGAAAAATACTGACCAGACATTGAGCTCCGCACATTCAAAAGGGTGGAACAGAGAGAATAAACAGTGCTCATTTCATAAAAATGGGAAATTAGAAAAGAAAAAAGAAAAGAAACCATGTTCGTCGATAGAAGGCGGGAATTCAAAATAAAGGAAAACTACACTTTCACCTCAATAACATTTTTCATTACAATAATACACAAAAACTCAATAATAGAATTTGATTAATCTATTTTACTATTCTCATGTCAAAAGCAATTCTAACACAAGGGATTTTAAGGGGAAAGTCATTTTTTTCTCCATCACAAAAATTCAAGTTAAAAGGTAAGTAAAAATTATAGAAACGGAAAAAAATACGTCCGCTGCTTCATAACCTTATGTTCACACCGGTCTAAAATGAGCAACAGGCATTTTATCTTACATAAGGAGGGCTTTTCAATCCTGTCGCAAAAGCAATGCAGGAGGGAACCCAGTTTTCCTTAAATTCTTAATTCAAGGGGCGATGGAGCTCACACAAAAAGAAAAAAAAAGTTGGTCCTTGCAGTTGCATCACAGAGGGAGGAGGCGGCGCGGGGAGCATGCAAAAGTGGTGGGGGCTGGTCCGCGCCTGCGCACGTACGGCCCTGCCTTTCGCAAGGTTATATCACCGGAAGGGTCGAAGCAGGGCAACAGATTTCTACACATGGCAGCAGTGGACAGGGAGAAACCGAAGCACGTGCTGATACAGCGAAAGAAAGGAAAAAGAGGACGACAAGGAGCATGGAAAGGAAAGGAAAGATTAGGATGCAGTTAAAAAACAAATAATAATAATAATAATAATAATAGTAATACTAACAACACTCAGGATACCACTACTATTACTACTAATAATAATAAATAAGGTGACACATTCTTAAAAGGATAACAAAAAAATCAAGTTCCCTTAAATGTCTGTAGGAACCTTTGATTAGGCACTACACCACTGTAACAGTACAGACAACAGACGCTGCAGTATCTGTTCAATTGTGTAATAAGGCCATTGTGTATGTGAAATGCCCACAACGGATCCTCTAGGATCATTGTTTTTATGCACTCAGTTATTTTTAAAAGTACTTGACCCGGGTGATACACAGCGGCTGGGGACTGGGGTACATACACGTCAATGTAATGAATGGATACTTACTAAGTAACATTTAAATCCAGAGCCCCATCAAATTTAAACCATGATGCTCCACATGAAATGGCATGCAGCATTTAAATGTAAATCTATACGCTTTTAGGCATGATTTCAGAAAGAGTTACACTGCTGGCTTCCAAAGCTAATGCAATACAAATATGAAGGAAATAATATGTAAAAGATGTACTCAATGTACAACAGAGTACACGACATATAAAAGTAAAGATATATATATTAAATCTTACACTCAACATATATATTGACAGAACGAGCACGTCCAATTCATTGCAATAATTCATACTGTCCCCAGCTGAAGTCAAGGGGCCATCGCCCTGATTAAATGTTTACCATGCCAATAATTTTTACCATATCAAATGCTGATAAATACCCCGTGACTGCAGCCAATTATGTTGTCACATTTTTTGCTTGCTTAACAGATACCTTCACTGTGGCGGAGCTGTGATCCGTAGTCGAAAGTCTAGCCCTCAAAGTTTCATGTTTTCCCCCCGTCGACCATTTTTCCGCTTTCAGGCAAAGCACAAAAGCATTTAGAAATATGTGAAGTAGTGTGCAAAGCCAAAGACATACATTACACAGCACCATTATTCCAATAATACTCATACAAAATATGGGTGCAATTTAAACTATGACCAGTAAAATATTAAACGACTTCTATTCATTTGTATTTTCCCTGCCCGCTTTTTCCTTCCCTTCTCCAAGCTCCCGATATATAATTACTAACAGAGTGCGGTCAGACAAAATTAGGTCTGGCGTTTAATAAATATTAAACTTTTGTAATCACCACAGAGTTTTGAATTCCCTGAGCTGACACCCACTTAGCGTTGCTAATTGCTTCACTTTCACACTTCATCACTGGTTCAGTGCTTCCAACTCCTATTTACACAAACACCTCCGTCATGTCACTGGCCTTTAACAACCGTTTCACACACATCTTGTACCGGAAGAGTGAACATGTCACCGGTAACAAGGTACAGAGCTAACACGGAACACACGTGCCCAAGGACGTCGCATCGAAACTTATCGATAGCGCTAACACTATAACAAAGCCACAGTCACGCTTGTAAAATTTGAACATTCTCCGCAGTTACAGATCTTTAAGTAACCTTCAATAAAATCTGCCACAGCTTTCTTTCAATTCTTATACAATCATTCCTTTTTTCTTTTTTACTCCACTGAGATAAAGAACAATCTACATACACATCTTGCATTTAGTAAACCAGGATAGCTTAGCTCTGATGGGGACTAGCTAACAACATAGGCATAAACTCATTTCAGTGACCCTCCTCTCCCCCCCGCCTCTCGGCCCCCACCTCCGCCTCCTCCCGATGTCCCACTGCTATGCTCCTCAGCATTATTAATTCAGGCTTTTGTCCCACCTGCTGGACGTGCGGGATGTGTGAGAATGACCTTTCCTCCTGGCCAGGAGTGGCACTGACAGGGGCACCTACCCCAGCCGCGCTACCCTGCCGCCCATGTCATTTACTCTTTCTGTGTCGGACTGGGGAAACACTCCACGTACATATGCTCTCATTATTTCTCACCCGTTAGAAGCCAGCACTTCAGTAATATGGCATCTGAAGATATGTAGATGACCCCCCCCTCCCCACCATCAAAATCCAAAAAAATATACAAGCTATTTACTAAGATATACAAACAACTTGACAACTGAAACGCACTCAGATGAACAATTTCATGAATGACCTGAATCGGCAAGAAAATAAACAAAATTGAATTAAAAGGTTACCGCTGATAGCTAAAATGCTACTCGAATCAATTGCAAAGCCTACAATGAAAAACATACCGACACGCGAAAGAATAAGCTGGAGAGGAAAATTCCACAGGAAAGAACAAACAAGCTAACAGATGTCACTTCCTGGGCCCAAGAGTACGAGGCTAACATACTTTGGCCGAGGATTAACAGAAAAAAGGCTCCTTCTAAATTAAATACTTTCTAGCTAATTACTGCCAGCCTTTTCTGTGTTTTAATTTCAAGTTAATAAGCAAAATCATATTCAATTTGTTAATTATAACCCGTTCCAGCTGTTTCCGTTTAATTTCTGCCACCCTACCACACCAGGAGCTGGGCTGCTCACCTCGTATGACATAACTGTCAAGAGCCTCCACCATTCTCTGTAGTGCTTCAGCGCGGGTGGAGCCATATGTAACCAACTGCAGACGGGGAGAGAACCACCAAAGATTCAAATTACAGTTACAGTGACACTCTGCCGCTGAGATTTCTTCCTTGTTTTGGTTTTTCCCCCCCTCCCACTTCTACTGGTGACACATTGTAGTGATCTTTGAATATTAAAAGGACTGACTAACCACAGTTTTACACACCGTTCAGGGTGAAAAAAAAAGTGCCATTAGGACATATTAAGATGCGCCCTCATATTCTCACTTCTGTCGCTAAACGCATTTTCTCCAGCACAGTTATACGGTTTCCACATGCGTATATGCAAGTCTAAACTACTCCACTCACCATTAAACTGCATGCAGGTGGCAAGCAGGAATATATTGTTGCCAGTGATTGAATTTACATTGAACAAAGGATACCTTCCTGTACCGGTGAGTCCCGGCACTCTGCTCTCCAGAGACTAACTATCAAACACATTAGTACAGCTTCACTCTAGCCATGACAAAAATATTCGCCGTTCTTGATATAGCACCTTTGTTTCAAACATAAATATCTATATTAAAGGCTTATTTAAATCTGATTTTTATTAAATAGAGAGTCATGGTATAATTACATGACTAGGCTGAAGTTTAAAAAAGAATAACAAGATCTTCACGTTTTTGTTTTTATATCTGAATTAATAATGGTATTGCTACCATCCATATGCAATCAAGGATTTTATACAGAACCTGAATATTTGGAAAAAGACAACCAAATAATATCAGAATTAACACACAATAAGCATAAATGCTTAGAGCAAAATTTTGATTACTAACTTTGGAGATCATTGGGTCATAGTAAATGCTGATGTCACTCCCTTCCTGAATCCCACTGTCAACACGGACCTATAAGGCAACAACAGTGCGTTATATTATAAATTGAAAATGAAGAAAGAAATCCATATATTTAAACAATCAATCCTTCAAACACAAGGATACATGGATACATATTCAGTACGAACTGAAATTTATAGAGCATTTAATTGATTTTCCTTAAGAAGTGATCATTCCGACAAGTTTAAACAAAAAGAATTAGGAAAAACGCCGGACGGACACACAAAGGAATAGTCCGGGTTCAGGCCCAATTTTCCGTTGGAGTGTAATGGCAACAAACATCACAGCAGTGTTTGCTTTCACTACCTCAGAAACAGCAATTTAGAATTAACTAAACAATTGTACGGGGCAGCTCTTGAAAGTATTTGAACGTCACTTACACCACAGTTGAGGAGACAGAAAAAAGAGAGTAATCATTTATCGCACAATTTAATGGCAAGTGTCTGCCTTCTAAAATCGGTTCCACCTGCTATCCATCACACCATGTCAAAGACATCCAGAGTAATACGTAATGTTAATACAAATGTTAAGTTTATTCAGAGGACTAAATTCCAAAAACGAAACATCCAGCGACCAAAAATAAAAGTCATCCTTCCAAAGTCAATTGAAAAACGGAATCGCTATTATCCAAATTTCAACCTTAACTCCAAAAAAAAAAAAATTTATATTTTATAGTTTTCAAAAAAAAAAAAAAAAAAAGGTACTTAAAGTGCCAGAGGGAAAAATTGTGAAACATCAGTGTAGTGATCTGGGCACAAAAGAATGTATGATAAAGCGTGACAAAAATGACATTGTAGAGGTAAGAAAACATTTAGAAGACTCGAGAGCAAACGCGCGAAATAGGCCGACGTAGTGAAGGATGAGCGATAAAATGGCCGATCGTAAAGAAATGACTGCTGTCCCTCCGAAAAGCCCACAGGAACCCTAACCCAAAATAATCAGCAATTCTGTACACAGAACCCAATATTTGTATAAATACATTTTTAGACTGCACATTATTTTTCATAAATGAAACCTGACAAGGGACCCTAATTCCAAAAATTCAATTTTTGCGTGTACGTGGAAATACACGCCGATGAACACTTCTCAGTATTTTATAAGTGCGTTAAACGATAAACCTGAAACTTAAAGAAAACCCAGAACTGCAGAGATACTGTTTTTCTTCAGGAAACATAAATGTTTATTTCGAAATATAACGATGAATTTAACAGAGACGCATGAAACGCATTCTAAAAATGATACGGTCAACATGCGGGACGTTAGCTTTTCTTTCCCCAATTCAAAGATCATGAGCGATGCGTAAACGCAGAGCTGCATCCTTGGGGGGGGGGGGGCACTCCAGAGCCCAGTAGCCTTGCCTCTCGAGCACATCTGAGGGAGAGGTTTCCAAGGGACTCACCTGATCCGTCAGACCCGCAGCGGTCCACACCCACCACCTTGCCCTCAGACATCATTGAGCGCGCTTCATCGAGTAGCATGCATGCCAACCATTTTTTTTGACACATTCCCTTTCCATCCTAAAAAAGCTGCATTTCTACGGGCATTTGAATTTCTATGGACAAAGCGTGTCTACAGAGAGTGCGCGCCCCAATAACATCCAACCACCCCTTACTACGGATTCGAATCGTGTCAAAACTTAAATCCACAGACACCCTGGACGGTTATATGTAATACCATCCTTTATTTTCTAATACCTTAAGGCAATATATTCTGCGTAAACCAAATTTAGTCCTAAGGAAGGATACTTTGGGGTGCAAAATTAAACACTCTCCCTGGTTATAGACAGGGGTTGCAACGAGGCAGGCTGTTCTCACCGTTCATTTAGAGCTCGTCTCTCCCCCCTTCGAGCCGCCTCTGTACACCTGACGAGCGAAACCCCAATTTGATTAAACGCCTGTGAGGGTGGGGACGGGTGGGCCCCTTGACAGGCCAAAAGTGATCACCATGGAGATACATAAGTACAGCTGTTAATGCTTCAACTGTCCCGCTGGCTTCAATTTCATTGCTACAAGCAATCATGATAGACAGAGTGTAGCACGTGCTATCCTGGACTCAGTCACATTACCCTTATTCAGTGCATTTAGCCACTAACAAACCTGAGCTTTTCTCTCTTTTTTTTTTGTTTACGGCCCACCTGCTCACGTGGTCATCTTGCAAGCGCAAGTGTTATTACATAAAACTCCTGCTGTAGCATTAATTGAAGAAAGATTGGGTGGGAGAAAGACCGTAGGGGGTAGAGCATGTCCATTATCACTTGTGCTTTCAACAGGTTTCACGTTGGAAAACTGCAAATTGCAAAAACTTGCAAGGGCAAAATGTTTGACATTATTTGATCCGCAACCATATGGTGAAAACTTTCATGAGAAGAGGTACATGGTAAAAATATATAAATAAAATGCATATATATATATATATATTTATATTTATAAACACATGAGAAGTAGGGGAAGGGGGAAGCAAAAACAAATCAAGGAAATAATTATTCAAATGATGTAATTAATAGGGGGTTTACTTCAGTGGGGGTGTCAGGGGCCGTTGCTGGCCCCTGCTCCTACTTAATTTGCTGCTCCTTCTTTGCAGTGCCCTTGCTTTCTATGCCACAAATGACATTGACGACAGTCACATTAAAGATGTTAAACAGCATCTTCATGAACTGGGGGTGCCGGGAATGGGGGAAGGGGCGGTGGGGGTGTGGAAGTTCACATTGAGAATACCTGTATTCATTTTTTTTGCCTTATGCTGAAGGTTGATATCTCATTGCTTTTAAGTTGACCTGTGGGGGGGGGTGGCCCACTATGTACAGATTTGCAGATATGTTTGGCCAACCTCTTGCTCATTTTATTTTAATTACTTGTCCTCATTTCATTTCAGGTTTCTCCCCCCCAGCATAACTTAAGGCCCAATTAACCTAAAAAAAGGGGGACGGTAAGAATGGATGGCTCTATGGGCAGTACTTTGTTCTGGAGGCACCTCACACCTCCAGTGTAGGAAGATTGAATCCCCCCCCTCCCCGAGCATATGGAGTTTGCATGTTGCTCTTGAGTACTCTGACTACCACCCACAGTTCAAAAATCATGCAGTTAGGCTAGCTGGCATCTCTAAGTCATCTATAGGGTGTGAGTTTATGTGCCATGCGGCTGAGAATAAGCTTGAGGCTCCTCCACAACCCTACGCATGATAAAGATCTGAAGATAGATGGCAGGACAAAAACATCAGAAAATTAAACTCATACCTTAAACTCAGAAACGTTTTTAGCAGAAACCTTTTTGATACACTCTATATACAATATAGCTATTCATATCAATTCACTTAAGTTTTCTGTGTATGGCTGTTGGTAAGCACTTTAAACTCGAAATTGTACAGCTGAAGGATATCACTAAAAGGGTAAAAAATTGCACCTTCGCTTGTCGCTGGGGGTGTACCCTTGTAATTGTACCTTTTAAGGTACAGCGATGGACTCTGAGGAACATCCCAAAGGTACCAACAGCATTAATGTACCATCAATAGTAGAGACATGTCCCTGAAAGGTAAGCCAATTGTACCTAAGGGTACAACTGGCAGACCCTTGAGGGTAAAGTCCCAGTAAAAAGCAAAGGTTCAATGTTTTTTCTGAGAGTGTAGCTCTGCCAAGTATGTTTTCCCTCTTGAAGGCCAATCCCTCTGTCAGCCATCGAGGGGCACTGTCTGCAACGGGCATCACACCCTACAGCTTCCGCTTCTAGAACACCTGAAGAGAACCACTATTACTTTTCTTTTTTAAACCATCCTAAAGCTTTCAGGGGAACAACCTTACCAGCCATGACTGGTATATAATGTTTAATTTTGAAACAGCAAACAGTGCTAATGCAGAATAACGTATTTTTAAAAAACTAGCTTAGCGCATACCACTTTAAGCAGAATTGTTTTAAATTTCCAATGAGTGCTTTACACATCAAAATAATGTATATTTAAAACTAGTTCCTCGGAAATCAAATAAAATTTTACTTTCTTTATAAATATTTCATTACTTTTTTTTCCTGACGACAACAGAGAATAGATTATTAAAATGAATGAAAGTGAAATTTATTTTTAGTATTTTGTTTATTTGAAGCAATCTGAATCGATATAGGACATTTCACGGTAACAGATCATGAAATATTTTGCCTGTTGGTCCTATCAGACTGTGTAATGCATAAGCTTAGCTAAAGTGTCAGGGAGCCATATGAAGACCTGGATTGACTATCGTAGGAATGAGTCCAAAGAGTTAATTCCCACAGTGCTAGTCAAAAGTTTAGCCACAAAACGGTTTATTTATACCATTCTCTACATTATATAATAATTATAGAGAAATCAAAACTTTAAAATAACATTTATGGATTATGCACTAACCAGGTATTAAACAAAAAAAATGTTGAGGGGTGGTGCAGCTCTGTGGGTTGGGACTCAGGAGGTTGCCGGTTCAAATCCCTGGGCTGGCAAAGTGATGCCAGCATTGGGCCCTTGAATTTAACCCTAGTTACTCCAGGGACTGGCTGCCCCTACTGTCTCCATCCTCTGGGATGCTGTTCCAGCTGTGCTGAAGGAGGTCCCACATATATGCTGAGCTCTCATTGGCTACTTCTCCTTCACTCTCTGGTCAAACTCCTCCAAAACTCAGGCCAGGTGGCCAGCTCATGTGACGTGACACTATCGCTCCCCTTTGTAAGCGGCTTGGCGTGTCCAAACTTTTGTGACTTGTATTGCGTACCGTGTAGATGAGCTGACCCGCCAGAGTAAGTTTGCTCTGAGAATATTCCTGCTCAGGTACTGGTACAGTTCTGATGTAGCTATGAACCCAACACCATTGTGAGTCATTCCCCTGATGCAGCTCTTTTGCGTGGCGTTTAAATTAATTTGGGAGTTCATTTTGGAAGGACGAATTATGCTGTAGAAATTCTCTGAAGGAATCCCAAATTGAGTGTTACCTACCTCATCAAAGACAGAGGCAGAGGAAAGCCCTTTTAGAGAAACACATAAGCACTTCCTAATAAAAATGCAGCATAACAGAGTTTCAAATAAGAGCTAAGAGAATAGGAAGCTTTAAGTGGGCTTGCCTACAGCTGAAGATGGTCAAAATGTCTCTCCCCTTGTTCCATTGCCTATGCATGATGGGAGCGCAGACCATCCAAAGGGAAAGGAAAGGGCGCGAAGTATAAGCGGTGCTATTACAGCTGATCCGGGGGAATTGCTGCAGCTCTGGTATTAATTACGTTTACTTAAGGCCAGAAAGACGGCGCTGAGGAAACCTGCCGTCCCACCGTTACTGTCCTTCAAATGTTCAAAGACAAGGGAGTCACAATATGGGACAAACATTGTGAAAAGTTGCGTCACAAAATTGACATTTTTGCCAAGCTTTCTGCTTTGTTTCAAGCCAGAAACATGAATTACGTACACTTAAGGACCAAATTAAAACCACAAAGTTGTCAGCCATCAGAGTACTACTATATCTTTGGACAGCAATACTAGTCATACTACCCAACAGTATTAGCTAATCCGAGAAGATCCGAAATGAAGTTAACGGTGGTTTAACTGAACAATGGCTATTTCTGAATAAAAAACTCAGCTACAGTCAAACATCCCAAAAGCAACAATAATTATAAGCTGTTCATGTTGCACAGCAGTAAAAATTACCCGGAAAATACCATTTCATATTTAAGCATAGTCGTCCTCATGATACATAAATGAGGACTGGGGGGAGGTAACGAACAGGAAACTTACTTGGAGGAGATTGACGGGCTCCTGGTATTGGGAGAGGCGGCCAATGGAAGGCAGGCCAAAGGATTTGTAAGGGTCCTAAGAGGAAGTTAAAACAAGGGGAAACATTAACTTTTAAATAAAGGACAGGAAATAAGGTCCACTGCCACTTCTCAAAGTTAAAGCCATTGGTAAGGCCAGTTCTTGCCCAATTATCCCTGGTTAACAGACTAATTACTACAGCTTCTATTCTTTTCTTCCCTTGGAAGCAAATAACCAATAAATCTCCAGCTACACTAAAAAAAGGTTTAGAACGTCACTCTAATTAGCATAACAAGTCACAAAATTATTGCAGTCTTAAAATGCTCACTGAGAAAATATCTACAGGATGTTGTCTGCAGTTTGGGGGGGTGATTCAATTGTGTAAAAAAAAAACTAAAAGCTGTTAAAAATAAGTAAAGCAGTCAATAAGAGAGGGCAGCACACAAAAAGACTTTTTACTGTTGAAATATATACCTTTAGTTGCTCTAATTTTAGCGTGAAACATAACCGCTAAAGAAGGAAAAACGTAATGGCAGTTTTTTGTTTTTTTTTTTAGTTAATTATTTGCCTGTTTTTACCTCAGCGTAAACTCTGCTCTCAATGGCCCAACCATTGATGGGAATATCTGCTTGCTTGTGTCGGAGTGTGTAACCACTGGCAACGCGAATCATTTCTTGGACTAAATCCAGGCCGGTAATGCATTCAGTGATGGGGTGTTCAACCTAGAAAATTAAGAATACAAGCAGGGACTGGTGTGACAATGCCTGACAGAAAAATACACACAGTTTGTGAGCAGTGACTTTTACCACCATCTTCATCCCAGGTACCTTCTTTGACACTCGGCAGTTAACAAACACACTCGTCTATTAAAATTCATGAAGCCATTAAGTTTTCAATTATGTCAAAGTCAGCATGTCTTAATTTCCCCATAATATTTTTATAGCGTACAGAAAATATCAAAAAGGGCTCATTAACCTGATGTTCAATGTAAGGAAATAGTAAACACCGTGAGTCACAAACAATGGAAGGCCTGTAACGGCTAAGGGGTGTAACTGTACAATAACAAGACTGTCTTAGCTCAGAGGTGCTATTAAAATGTAACACGGAACTGATTAGGAACGACTGGCTACCTCCGCCCCCTCCCCCCTCTGAAATCGAATAGTTCAAAGTATGAAGACAAAAGTATGCGATTCCCACACAACTGGTTTAACCCAAGCCTCACTCGTTCGCCTGCTTTTACTAACCTGTCCTGACAAGTAACCAGATTATCGGAATCTCACATCAGTGCAGAGGAGCAGAAATGAGCAGATGGAT
>JAODJX010000001.1:43840007-43854619 GCA_026776945.1 Isichthys henryi
TATGCCAAAGCCAAAGCTCAATATTAAACGCTACGCAATTAGGAATCTGCCTCATAAGAGGGATGTGAAAAAACCTACAGTAATGATTAATTTAAATGACACAGAAATATTCTTGTTGCACTCCAAGACAACCAAGAATAATCATAAGGTCACCATGAAGGTTTGACACCAAATTTGGCATTTTTAATGCAATCGTTTAAAAGAAAAAACCACTCCATTCCAACGCATGCCCATTTTTAGCCTCCACAAAGAGGTTATAAAAAGACTACTTGTAAACTGTCACTACTGTCATCATTTCCTCTTACCCAACGTGCTTCAGCCTGGTGGAGGTCATCCACCAGGTCATGTAACCTTATCGAGGCACCTGCCTCTCTATCCTTTCCTCTCCTGAGAGCTACACCCACCAAAGCAGGAATTAGCCGCCTTATGAATCATCTGTACAGGAAGATCGTGAGCTTTGGATGGGGCCGAGAGGGCTGCGGTGGGACGTCTGATGAGCTCAGAGACATGGCCCTCATCCAGGATTCGGTAGCCAGCGCTATGAGGGTAGGGGAAGCGAGCAGATAGAGGCCATGAAATTCCACAAGTCTCCTCCAATAGGATCACTAGATGAGTTGGGAGGCGGGGCAAAGGAGACAAAATGCATATTTTCCCTCCCTTTGTCCGCGTAACTTAGACATCAGACGTGGGTATATTTTCCTCCCTCATCCCCCTCCCTTGCATACCTTCTGCTGCTTTCCTGCTCTCCTATAGCTCCCCAAATCTCCACAGGGGGATTCAGATAACCAAAACCGCTGATCCCGTCACAAAGCACAGTCTACTCGGAAAGGTCAGGCACAACAGCCTATAAATGCCTCCCGACCGGCCCAGCTCCTAATACTTTAAAACCCAGCCTCCTAGCATTGCTACCTAAACTGTCTATCGTGTAAAGTGTCAGACCCCTCTGTGAAATTGCCAGCTTTTGTGGCCCCATCCAATGGGAGCGACTGTTCTGTATTATCTGTGACCTTCAGGCAAAAGCACTTTGAGCAACAGACACCAATTGCTAAGGCCATTGAAACTGGAATTGCCCCATGCATCTGTTGCAAAAGCATTTAAAAAAAGAGGGGGAAAAAAACATTGATACTTAAATTATGGCAATTGAAGAGATGGGGCAATTTAAGGAAAGCATTTCTCAAATAGAACAAATTGCATACAAATAAACTCTCAAAAGAGTCCGTTACAAATGCGACCCACTTACCATATGAGGTCAACAACATACTATAGACACTACTCAACAAAAGATCTACAAGGCTCTGCATACAGCAAACATGATTTCCTTAAATCTATCTCATGCACACTTGCGATGGGTCACTATTCCTTAAGGGTGTTGCATATAATACAATAAGTAGATGTTGTTGATCTAAACAAGCCAGAGAGTTTCCAAGTTGTCAGGCATTACTTTAAAGGACAGCAAGTGATGAGCCTTAAGTGTATAACCTTTACACATGCTGGCTGTCAGCACAGAGGGCACACAAATGAAAACTGTTTGGTCTCAGAAAAGGAGAGAGGGAAAAAAAAAAAAGCATTTAATGTCAGGCATCAACCTTAAGATTTATTCAAATAAATAAATAGACACTAAACAGAGAATGTGAAAAGGGAGACACCGCTGTTTGACAAATATTTGGAGAGGTGGCGATGTTTTTACTGCTGACGTTGACATAAATCTCACGAGTATGGCCAGGCCTTACTGAGCATGTGCTCGATCGGGGAAACAGGCGGAGGAATTATGCAGCGCGAGGACAGGAAATGTGGAGCACCCTGTCCAGCCGCAGAGAGTCAGCTGGTGCCGGGGTAATCCTGAGTACCTGCAGGCGAGTGTTCATCTCCAGGAAGTAGAAGTTTCTTCTGGAGTCCACCAGAAACTCCACGGTACCGGCAGAGGAGTACTGCACGGCCTTGGCCAGCGACACGGCTTGTTCGCCCATCGCTCGCCTTGTCTCAGGGTCCAGGAACGTGCTACGGAATGGGGACAGGCTGATTACTTCCACGTATTCGTGAGGACCACACGGCCGTGCGGCCTGAGCATTCATTAATATCACAGCTTGCTAAATGGGGCTCTTCCACAAAGAGTATTTTCATAACCTTCTCAGAGTGTAGTTCACATAAAAGGGTGATCGACCGGGTGGCCTTGGCTGAAAACCGCAATTACCTCAACCTTTAATAAATATGCTTTTTCGGTACCTTCAAATCTGTATGTGTGAGGGAAATTTTGGTTTTTTTTTTTAAAAGGTGATGCAGAGAGGGAACAAGACCACAACAAAGCACCTGCAGTGGATAGGAATTCCAAATATTTAAAGTGCTCCGAGAGAATAATGTCCTGACATTATGTCCCTGGTGGTTCTTAGACAATCAGGAGACCAGAGCGGTTATCAGGCTATGGGGGGGATGGGGTGGGGGGGGTGCACTGCACATTGTTTCTGGAGAAGGTCAAGGATGAACTGGAGCCGGACGCCAAGCCAACCTGGGCAAAATGCAGGAATGCTCATGTGGCACAATGAAGCTCCGTGGTTTCCAGCGCGGATGCAGAACAATCCATAGTCAATTTAACAGCCTAAAACTGTATGGTCAAGGCAGACGTACGGAGTCTCTGGACACTGAGTGAATTCAGTTCAAAACTATTGTTCAGATGAGGGAAAAAAAAGAAAATACACACACACACACACACACACAAGCAACCCAAAAGCCAATTTTTGTTTTGGAGAGAGAGAACAGTGGTGTTGGGTGCTGGCAGGACTTCCCGATCTGACTCCTCTGGCTGGGAGGGGAACAATGGCCAGTTGGAGGAGGTGAAGTCGAGGGCCGGCAGCCCTCCCCCAGCGTGGCAGGGGCAGCACACGCCAGCGGCGTATCAGCAAACTGCGTTTCTCTGGTTCTCACCACCGAGGAGCACCATGGCCCCCACTGCCCCAAAACACACCCACCCACTCTGCTCTCAGAAGAAGAGGTGAGCCACACAACAGCTGGAGAGCACAAAAGGGCTGGTTATACTCTAGTTACCCCAACAGCCTCTTTCACATGCAGAGAGACGGTCATTTGAGAGATGGAAGCTGGTTTGTAAGCAGTGATTTAAATATGACAAGCTTAGGTTTATTATTATTATTAACTATAAGGCTGAAGGACACGCGAATTTACCTTGGAGCCTCTTCCACCACCTTCTGATTGCGCCTCTGAATGGAGCACTCCCTCTCATTTAGCCACAGCGCATTGCCGTGCTTGTCAGCTAGAACCTGGAGGGACAACACAGAAGTTCGTATTTTTCAACTGTACGCACAACCAAATCCTCTGACATCCAGCAGAGGATGTGGACAGAGATAGATGCATCAGCAAGCAATGTTGCTTCATAAGCATATTCATGGGTCAGTATAATTTTGAGTCTTGTTTACGGTTAAACAAAAAATAAAAAGTTGACCACGGAAATAAGACGCGTCTCACAATACCCAGCTCCTGTAAGATCTGCAGATCCACATGCTAATAGCTGAGACTAATTAGAGTGCGATATTTTGAGGACTGTTTGACACTGATCCAGGTACAATGGCACAAAGCTCGGACCGTATACCACAGTAGTTTGGGCCAAGATTTTGAAAATACCGTCAAAATCTCATATACTAAGGTGCGTCTGGAGTAGAGATGGAAAGGTGCAAAAATATCACTATTATAGTGACCAACATTATCACAATCATCAGTATTACTGCTGTTCAGTTACAAAGTGCTGCAAGTGTTCAAAAAGTACTGATACGCAAACTGAAATTACTTCATCACGTTTTACATTGTAATTTTTTTTATTGTTCATGCAAACAAAATGCACAATGCTGCTAATTTTATTTGTGAATTTTCAGAGCCAATAGCTTATGATAACGTATAAAAACCATCTGAAATGTGCATTAAGATTAAAAATCTCCGGAGTGCTGTTACTGGCTTCCGCCATGTTTTCACCGACGTTAAACAAACCCACATTGTATGCAGCGCCTGCATACCTGCGTACCTGCGTCTGGGAGACAGTAGCTAACTTTGGTTGACGCTAGATGGCATTTAACGCAAGTTTTTCAATGTCCGGTGATCAACCACAATTTATATGATGATTAAAATTTGAAACAGTACTATTAACAGTCAGGAATTTTACCATGGTTTACCGTGAAACCAGTAACTGTTTAATCCATAGTCTGGACAGTGTGATGGGACAAAAAATAACATACCACCCAAGCCTATGATCTATAAACAATGCCAGTTAGCATTCTTTAGCAATTAGCGCGATCTGTATTTCAATTTATACCGTACAGGCTGTCATATTTCGAGGAAGTCGCCGTTTCTGATTAGTTATACATTTCATGCTTCATCACTGGCAAAAACTGTCAGATCGCGGGGAACAACTTTCGACTTTGATTGCAAACAAGCTGTGGCAATTACATCACCAGGATTTATGGGGGAGGACAGGATGGGTCCAAGGATGGGGACTGACCCTTGGCAGGCCAGCAGGCTGCCTTGCCAGCGGCACCAGAATAGACTGGAGCTCACTGGTGGGTGCTCTACTCCTGTGTGTCACACAGGGTCAGGGGTCTGCCTACTGCTGCAGCACACCAACAAATGCGCTTCTCCTTTGCTCCTGGGTCCCACAACTGCCTCACGTGGAGACGCCACTTGCTCATAAATAATAAATACAGCACTGCAGGCATCCATTCTAATATGAAAGTCTGCCTCATTGTTACAGCGATGCATGCGACGATGGCTTCCGGGGGGCGTGGAAACTGGCAACAGGACTCGAGTGCCAAAGCGAAACGCCGCCGCTTAACCACGGAGCGTGAACCTCGATGGTGCTCCTCTCATTTGCATCCCTAAAATATGCATGGTTAAGGTTGGCTAAGCCAGACACTGCGGCTCGTAAAAGGCAAAGCTAAAGGATTCCTATTGCAACGCTCATATTGCTAGCAGCTGCCCTGCGGGATATGCACTCGTTTCAGAGGAGAAGCTGGCTGGAGAAGGTCCATCGGTGACTCACAAAAGCGCGGCTGATTGACAAGGGCTGGAAGTAAACAAGGATATATGAGTCCACCAAAAAAAACTTACGGCTTTCAAAAAGCGTCCAAATATATACAGGTCTGCGAAGAAAAAACAGCCTCTTTAAACATGCTCCAATGATGTAGCGATCAATACGAGCATGACCGCACCCACACAAGGCCGTCTGCGGTTATACCAAAGATCTAAAGCTACTTCCTTCAAAGGACCAGCCACCATTGTGTCCGTTGTTTACATGGCACCTACAACCTAAATACAACACACGCACAATTATACAATGCATATAAGAGGAGCTTACAAGACGTAAGGCCACCAATACTGCTATTGGTGCATGAAGACAGCTGGCATGGACGAATCCTAACACACAAACGTAAAGATAAAAATTAATGAAGCGGCATCATTCCTGGCAGAGGACTGGTCTCACCTGTATTTCTATGTGCCGTGGGTTATCGATAAACTTCTCAATGAGGAGGCGGTCATCCCCAAAACTTGAAGCAGCCTCTTGCGATGAAAAGCGAAATCCTTCCCTGAAAAGGAACAGGGGGTGATTATGTGAAATTGTCAGGAGAAAAAACAACTTAGTTTTTGCACTTCCACTTATAACTATACTCATCTACACAAAACTTCTGTGGAATTCGGCTCTCAAGTATTTTCTGATTAAAACATATATTGCAACCGAAAAAAATTCTATATATAATTCTACATATCTAAGCACATAATACTGTTTTATTCCACAAACCTAAGTAAAATTAGCCTATTCTGAACACGCAGACCTTTCCTAATTGAATACTTTCGAAAGTTTTAACAAGGAAATATATATTTTTTCTATTACTCTGCCCCCTGGAATAAATTCACACTTTGATTTGTTAAAGAAAAGGAGAAATGGTAATGCTGGTCTCAGTTCTCAGAAGTGTTAATTTGTAAATGCATCTATATTTGAGAGAGGAAGGGGGGGGAAAGCTGCTATTAAATTTTCATTCCACCAGGTGCGTCTGGTACCGCAAAATCTAAAGACAATGTTTATTTAACAATATACTATAATGCACGTGACATTATTTCTGTAGCTTAATGGAAACTGATAAAAGATCTCAAACTCCTTTATTAATAACGAAACAGCAGCACCTGTTAATGTACTTCTCCCTCCACAATCATAATTTTTTTGCGTCCCTACTACACAGCTTGCCGGCGACTGCTTTTAGGTGAAGGAGCCTCGTAACAAATCTTTGCGCTAATACGCTTACCGCTAAATAACGAATGCATACGGGATAGATAAACATCAAGATAGTAGCATGACTAAGGGGACCCTTGTGAGTGAACGGGGGCCTGCATGGCTTTGAAGACCTATGTACGGCTCCCGGCAACTTGACAAAGGCAGGCTGGCCGTCTGACACCGGCAGCCCTGCCGAGCAGCGACGGTGGCGCACAATCACCCCCCGCGCCTGTAATGAATCAGCTGGGTCCTCTGTTAGCATTAGCATGGCGGAAAGTGACTGGCCGGCTGTAGGTCATTATCTGTTCACAAGGCATCCTCCCGTCAACAAAGTCTCCCTGCCTGCAGGTTCCCCTCTTATCGATCCCGCATATTTACATTTGCGGGGGTTCTGCTGAAATATCCAATTAGGTTAATTTGGAACAGCTACAATTCCCGAGAACTCCCAGACTACAGATAACTAACCTAATTAAGACTGGCCTCTCCTCTTAAGCCCTGCTGAATTTGCAAATTAAAAATGCAGCCAGAGCTTAGATAAGATAGCAAATAAAAACAGCGATAACGTCAACCACCTTAAAAATGCAAATAAACATGCGCAACTGTTCCAGCATATCAATAAACTTGGTCACTCTGCCCGCAATCTACCATGAAATGGTACGGGCTACATAAAATAATGGCTACATAAAATTTTAAAGAAGAGGAGAGGTTGTGAGTGAGCAGCAAAGGTGTTGTGAAATAAGACCATCTGGAAGAGCAGGATCTGGATCTAAATAGTCACAAACTGCAGTGAATTGCATTGCGGTGATTTCCAACCACATGTGAAGCAACACGTTGTGTTTGGTCTGACGGCACCTTCTCCCGCAGTGTAAACATAAACAGCACACCTGCTGAGTCCCGTTTACTCCAGTCATCTGCTCGGTCTGGCCCTCTGGACCACCCCAACTCTCCCCAACCATTTCCTTTGAACTTTTTTCTTTTCTAAGGGGGGGGGGGAGGGTAAGGTGGGGGGTTGAGGGTGAAATTTAAATCAAATGACCAGCAGTGTCCCTCCAGGGACTCCTCAGCTGGCCGGTCCATTGGGACACCCAAGGCACACAGGGTCTAAAACAAAGACGGACCTTAGCCTCGGCCAAACAAAAGGTGGCAAGAGAAAGATTATACATTCTGTGCACCACATCACCAAAACAAACGGCAAATACGTGATGATCAATTTGTACCCAGAGAAGCACGATTCTTTTGATGACAGATGACGTTTTTAAATAAGTGTACAATTCCTGAACATAAATGTTAAAAGATTTTAAAGTGACATCACATGTAATATAAATATATTATATTAATACTATATATATATATAAATATGAATTGAGTGTGCATTCAGTGACAAAATTATACGATTAAAAACAAGCCGACTCCTGCCTCTAGTCACCAACACCTGAAGCAACAAGTTTAACTGGACCAGGTAGACCAACAGCAACAGCATCAAATGGGATTTACAAGCCAGTGTGGTGGACAACTCTTTATTTGTCTTTAATCCACCCAAAAAGTCTCCCCCAGTAAACAGTGGGCATCCTCCACCCAATCTTTCTGGGCTGACAATCATCAACACCTTTGATGCAGGGTGGAAAAGCACACGGTTGAATTTTGGACAGGGTCTCACCTGGTTTCTTCATCATTCCAGGCGATCCTCATGCCTTTTCCCCCACCACCTGCTGACGCCTTGATCATGACGGGGTAGCCTGTCAGTGGGAAACAATTAGACACAAGTTCAGGCTTTGATCATTTGGTCATGTGAACATGACAACTAACCATATGTCCAATAAAATACCAGAGACAACTACAAAAAAATAACCAAATACACATTTTTTTTTTTTTTTTTGCAAAAAAAAGGAAAAGGATAAGAGCAGAAGGGCAGTTTGTGCATTTTAAGTTGGAAGTAAGACCTTTTGCTATTACTGCGTAAACATATTTTAGCGTTTAGCGGTACTTTTTGTCGCACGCAATACCCAATACTGTGCAACATGCCGATACATTTCAAAAACTGAACAGAATTTAAGGTACACGTGGCTTTTGACACTGTGAAATATGACATTTCACGTATTACATTAATGGACAAATCGAACCACTTCTACTGACATTAAAACGACTGAAAGAACTAGAATGTTGGAAAAAAACAAGCGATCCGGTGGGAAACGTGTCTGACGGACGCTCCCTGACAGAGTGGGTGGGTGCATCGCAGACACAGCTGAGGCTTTACCGATTTCCCCCGCAATCCTGACCGCTTCTTCTGCATCCTACAGAAAGAGAAAACAGAACACAGCATTACCCCCTAGCAGCACCACCAGCCAAACTGTCCTACATGGCACTCCTGAAACCTCCCTTGCATTTACAGCCCCATGAACCTCGACAGGAGCAAAGCAATATTAATAGCATTATACGAGAACTCTCAGTGTTTATAATCTCAGTAATGACCTAAGAATCAGACAAGCTTGTAATGCCGAGAAATACCAGCAATTACTATGTTCTGGAATCTAAATCGATTTTTTTTTCCCCCCCTCAATGTTAATATTTCCAGATAAAAGTGCATGAATTCTTTTCCTATGTGGGGGAGTGGAAGAGATCAGCTGTCTTGTCCGGGAGACAACCTGAAGCATTTTCCACAAACTTGCAGTAGGGGGAGCACCACCTCTATTGTTTCCTCTAGATCATTCCCATCCCTAAAACAAACAACTGCAGGCAGTGCGGGCTGGAGCTGGATGGGTCAAATCACCATGCTAAGAAAACATATCATATCACACGGCTCTCGAGAAATAAATCTTAGCATTTTTTTATACTTTAAATGTAATTTAATAATGTATTCCTTTCCAGATCATCACACCTCCCATCTGTCTATATTTCACAAAATAAGCATTGCTCGTCAGACAAAATCGCTAGACTATCAACTGAAATAATTAATACAGACATTTGTTTTATGTCATAATTCAGATATCTGAAAGATGTCATTTCATGCTCAGAAACTTGTCTAAAATGTATCCATTGTCATAAAAACACACATGAGCTTTTATACAATGAAGTCAGTCCAAAGTGATTAAATGACAACCTTTTTCCGAAACAAACAGAGCCTCTGTTAAAACTAATGCCTAGCAACTGTCAGTTGTTTATGCGTGTCAAGCAATCAAAACATTAAAATGAAATTTGATAGGCTTTAAAAAAATTCAGCAAAGACCTCCTAAAAGCTACTACAGCTCAAGGGATTTTCCGTTTGGCTCGTTCATTTAAAACCTGCTTTCTGCCTCCCTATATTTCATGTAGCTGTCCAATACAAGACTGAGGAGGCGGGTGGAGGGTGGTGGTGGGGGGGGGGTTGGTATTGCAACACTCAGCACTCAGAAAACACAAAAAAAAAAGCAGAATTTTAGAGGGACGATCCAAGTTAGCTGGCAGAAATGTAATTGCCTTTTTCAAAATTTCCGTTTAAATTCCCTGTAACATATGTACATTCCATCATTGTCATTATTATTGTTACATTCTATTTTGTAATACACATATAATGTTTCATTAACAGGAATGCAGTACAATGGATGAGAGAAAATTTAGATTTTTTTGTGTTTGTGAGGCCAGGTCAGCTTTTTTACATCTAGAGACTCTCTCTGCAGACATACACACAGACGGAGGTTTATAAGCAGGATTCCACACAGTGGACAATCCAAGCATGGCTTTTGTTCCCATATGTGCAGGTTATGCAAGAATACTTGTCCTTAATAGCCACTCAGTCAGGAAGTGTTAAATCTGCCAAATGCAGACAATCAGGTCTCACACAGAATGAAGGAGGAGTTTTGACCACTAGAGCCAGGCTATTCAACGATGGTTACAGGTTTTCCTTTCTTCCTTGCCAATCATAGCTTATTTCGCAGATCTGCAAAGAGCAGGCGTAAATAGAGCACTTCATTCCCTGATTGCTCACCTATTGAATCCCAGACGACGGGGCCTTTTCTTAAGCTTCCCAAACAGGAAATTCCCAAAGCAAGCACAGTCCTACAGTCTGATGACTTGTCCCATAAAATCCAATCAGCAAATCAAAAAAATTCAAAACGTACTCAACTAACCTCGGAAGCATATCATATTTTCAGAATGATAATCGCTAAATTTAGAGGTCATCATAATTTGAGCATGCTTTAAAGCATTATACTGTACGAGGTGGAACACCTTCAAAAGAGCCAGGCTAACGAGTTAAAGTTAAGACTGCCTACGTTCATTTAAACTGATAAGGATGTTTTTTTTTTTTTCCTGGGAAAAAAAATGCACGTTTGAACTGCTAACATAATATTAGCTGGCAACAGGATGACAGCATTAACTAAGGAGTTTATTTATATTCATTTCCTGTCATCCACAGAAGAGTAAAAAAAAAAAAACAATGAAGACAAAACTAAGAGATGGTAACGATTGTGAAACACATAACTTTGAATTTCTTTATACATCAAAACATTAACGGCCATCTATTGTGTAGATGCAAAGAAATAAGCATTCATTCAAAACAAAGTAAAAAAAACACGGATGAAAATGCCATAGTTATTGCATAAGCTAATAATGTATGATCTAATCTTAAGCCATTTAAAATTGCTAAACTGTAGATGTGAATTTCACAATTAATTTTTTTCTTTAAAAATCACACTCACTTGACTGACTTGTCTTGTCTTATCACACTGGCAGCGCCTGCTCTATTCACCAATGATGGATGCAGATGGCTGACAATCAGCGATGTATATACACATGTGCCCCACAACAGCTAACAGAGTCGCCTCACCTTCACCACCCCATCAAAGCCGGGAATAGTGTTGACCTTGGCTTTCTTGGCAATTAATTTGCTCTCAATCTTGTCTCCCATGGCTTGAATAGCGTGTGTGTCTGGTCCAATGAAGGTGACACCTTCTGCTGCCTGTGGAGATAATAAAGGCCTTAACTTTACAGCTCTTGAATCAATCGCCATTGAGCATTCACACGAAGACACACAATTATACTTTTGATACTCATAGTTTCCATATTTTTATGTTGAGGGAAAAAAAACACAGTTAAACAACTCTGACTTCTGAATTTAATTTTTTGTGTGGCTGAGTCTT
Source organism: Isichthys henryi (assembly GCA_026776945.1). NCBI lineage: Eukaryota > Metazoa > Chordata > Actinopteri > Osteoglossiformes > Mormyridae > Isichthys > Isichthys henryi. The sequence goes on from JAODJX010000001.1 coordinate 43,851,384, forward strand.
GCATTGTATTTTATACTTAGAAATTAAGTAGATAATTATGACACTGGTTCATCACCACTACACACCTTAACATCTTAACTGTAAAGTGAAAGGGCCTAATGGACAAATAATCTAAGAACATTTCCAAGTTTCTGCTCATTACTTACACAGTAGTTTGCAGCAAATTTTGGTGGCTTAGAGATGAAGCATGCAAAGAGGTCATATTATAAGATAAACCCTCACACGCTTCTACAAAGGCACATAAGCAGTGAAAATACACAAGGAGTTCTCTGTTATACGCAGGATGCAGTGATACCAATTCCCGTTTGTTGCAGTGATGCCTCAGGCAAAAACTTCTGTATATCTTGGAGATGCAAGTTCTCATATATTTATATGACAGAGAACGACACTTCAAAAGACCCTCTATTAACTAAAGAATTCCACAGAATGGTTCATTATAAAAAATAGAAAAAGTTCGTACAACACTGGCAACAGTACTAGGGCTACATTAAGACAATGTAAAGTACAAATATTTCTAAAAGCTCAACTGATCGGAAGATAATCAGGAAAAACCCCTTAAAGGCAAAGAATCTGCAATTACTGGCGCAGACTCACTTTCACCTACAAGTTGTTTACGACAAACAGAAAAATTACATAGTGATCAGGAGATAGTTAGGCAATGATCATCAGTAGTAACATGTAAGTATGAGAAAACGGTGGCACTCTAGAGAGTCTCCCCAAGTTTCTGTGCTTGCATCAAGCAAATAATTCAGATGTCATGGAATAACCCCCCCCCCCACCAAGACCTCACCTATTGCCTCATTCAGGCCTGATCCTTTGCATAATAAAAGAAAACCTGTGGAACTAATCCTCACAAATCTTTTATGTTTTTTTTTGCACATACCTTCAGGCAACGCAGGACACAAACGCTTCATTTGCATCTTTAAACTGTACAAACTGTGAAAAAGCCCTTTTAGCTGCAAATGTAATTACATCTCCATTTCCAGAGGAGAACAGAAGGTTAAATAGCCCACTCAGATTCATAGTAACTCATCTCTATTCTTGCACCTTCCCCTGCACAATGGGCCAGGAATGCGGAAGGCCAGGCGGCCAACCTTACCGCTTTGGTATAGTTGAATTCGGGAGTGGAAATGGATGTGGCTGTTGATTATGCACCGATTAAGGGCCACTAACACAAATAACTACACTTACTTCACCCTGACAAATCCTCCCTACCCCCGATGGGGGTGGGGTGGGGGGTAGGGGTCACAAGAGTGACTAAATCAAGGCAGTAGGGATCTTCTTCAGGTAAAAGTGATACTGAGACTGAACCTAGACTGTCCTGTAATAAAGGCAGTAAAGATATTATATAGGGCTTTAGTTTGAATCAAACCATATTTAGATCAGACGACTGAGTTATAATCAGCCTTTTCCCAGCACATGTTCCCTAGCTTTCCCCCTTTTCACCTTAGTCAAATTACATTACGGAAGCTGGGTAACAGAGGTCAATATATATCCGGTTAATTTCGCCCTCAGAAACTTATTATGTAATGAGCCACGGAATACAAGGAACCAATAAGAATCAAATGACCTTATCCGCTGTCATTCTGTGTATCTGCCATTCAACATTTTTTGCTGTGTTCCCGTGAATTAACACAATTACTTGAAAGTGGGAACGATGACTCATGACACATTTCAGACCAATACAACAGCTCACCACTTCACAGAAGTCACAGCATCAATAGGAAATGAGTATTCCCAAAAAGATCAGGCTAATGCAGCCTACAGCCATGGTATGGCAAATGTAACCACATAAGGTCATTTCGTTTGGGAAGAAAATATCACATGTATGATGCTATAGAAGTAATACACTACAGCTAAAAGCACAAGCATAGCCTTAAATGATCATATTTGTCAGTATTTAACTCTTCTATTCCGTGTTTCCAGCAATAATCTCTCAAAAGTTTACACGCTTCATTTCTCTCGGTGTTGTACTGCAGCCTAAAAGGGTGAAGGAAATGCATTGGTGTAGTGAGCTCACTTCTAACCTTAATGGAAACATCTCCACTTCCACTACAGCTAGAAATTACAAATAAACTTTTTGAGGGTTCCATCTCCATGGCAACAGGTTACAGTGTTGATGATGTCGCCTTCATAGTCAATGAAGTTTCAGCATATCAGGACGCAGACTGCCCCTCCATGGGCTGTTACAAAGGGGGTATAAAACACATATTTAGCAGAGAGATGAGACACAGATGGGCATCTACTATAGCATCTTTTAAAAACCTTTATTCAGAATATTATGTTACTGTTACAGTGGAAGCAGATTACTGTCGGTTTATCTTTCAATGTGACACATTGTATTATTCCTTCGAATGCTCTTTCTCAGGTCAGGCTCTGCATGAGAAACAAATACAAAATGGACAAACAAGCCTTAACAAAAGTAATGACTGACTATGCAGATCAGATGGGGGGGGGGGGGAATGAGCGCACTTAACAGCCTGTTGTAACTCAATTCAATAAATTACTAGGATATTTTGTTCTTTAAAAGAAAAAGTAATTACACATTTCAGAATACGTCATGGCTGAAGCAAAAAACACCCTTCCCATTCGGAAGTAAACAAGTCGCTCATTAAGATGCTAATTTTCCCAGCAGGAATGTTGAAATGTTTTCCCAGCGGTATGTTTTCTGCGCTCTCTCTCTCTCTCTCTCTGTTTCAGGCAACAGAAATGTTTAAAAACGTACCATTCGGCGGCCCTATTCCGCCACGGCGGCCGCAGCTCGCCTGCGAAAGCCCACAAGAGGGTAAATGTGCGGGATGGTGGCGGCCCAGTTGAGGCAGGACGTGTTTAACATGGCCGTGCCGCTGTAGAACACGCGCCTGAAGAGAGCGGCGACCCCGTGCCTTTGCCGCGCTCTCCTGTCGCCCGCATGAATCCCCTCCGTGCTGGAGGACAAGGCCGACAGGTGACCGTAAACAATTAATCAACATTTTGACACGGCTCCATCTGCTGGGGCCAACAGGGACTGGAGGGGAGTCAGTCACTCTGCAGACACTTCTCAGGCCTCACACAGGGAAGCGTGCCGCACGCCAGCACCAGAAAGCACAGATCACCTTTTACCAGCGCCTCTCAAACAGACAGAGTCGCGTCAGGGCGATATGCACGGTGGGTCAGCTTTCAAGCTCAAAGTCCAGTCCAGTCCAGTCGAAAATGAGGAGTTGATCAGAAAAAAGCATTAAGAATCAGTCAGTCAT